>CAHIKZ030000045.1:257500-407500 GCA_903632075.3 Acanthosepion pharaonis | reverse complement strand
GTGTTTATCGGTTTGGAATTAATCCGTTTTTCTTGCATTAACTATTCTTTCTTATTCTAGCGGAAAGGTAATTGAAAAGCAGACCAATCCTGTTAGATATATTTCGCTCTCTTGCGCCAAATTTATGTCCGCCTTTTGTCCAGTTCACATACCTTCCTGGTTCTTGAACAGGAGTGTAGATTTATACCTTGCTTCCTGTCTAGGATTAGATTTCCAGTTCCGTATAAGAATTTTCATTCTTACACTCCAAGTAACTCCTGACGTCATAATGACATTAACGCATTGATTTAAATAATTAAATGTATATCTGCTATCGCTTATTGTTGGCCTTTTTTTTTCTTGAGGATCAACATTTAAAACGCATCCTGTTAATATGCCTATATATATATATATATATATATATATATATATATATATATATATATATATATATATATATATATATATTGAGAGAGAGAGAGAGAGAGAGAGAGAGAGAGAGAGAGAGAGGAGGCACGATGGAGTAATGGATAGCGGCTTGGATTGAGGAATCGCAGAGCCGAGTTCGAATTCCAGTCGAATCCATTACATTCACTTACGTGCTAATACCCTTGGGAAAGGTATGAATCCTCTTCCTCTCCCTCCAGCTATGGGTAAAATAGCAGGACAGACTGGGTTCTATAGCCTTGGATGGCAACTGGTGTAGGAGAAGGACAACTCTGAATTCAAAACCTGCGGAGGGTCGTTTGGGAACCTTGTGGCATTCGGTGCACCAGGTCTCTGTATTCGTCCCTTCAAAAAGTGTGGATGGTCTTGCACGAGGCCTTCACCACGAGAATCAAATCTCATGTGCCGGTGTCGGGCTGTCGGTTTCCTGGAAACTGATCTGCTTGACCCTCATACGTCGAATCTCGACGGGAGAGTCGATTATATATATATACCTAATATTTAAACATACACATCGACCATCGCGCAAACGCTCCACCGACTTGTCAGTGGTCATCTTCCTTTGAATTCTGATATTCTGGATCTTGTCGGTATACACCAAAAGTTAGGCACTGTCATGTGAAGATATTAGGCAATTTATATTTAAATATAAAGGCTGAAAACACAGAAAGAAAATGAACAATTTTAACCAAATGTTGTTCTCAAGCATGCCAACCTTAGGAGAATGATTAGCTACTCCATTATTGCAGAAGCCTGCTCAGGAAAATTGTGTTTCCGCCACACCAATAGAACCAGTCTGTGGCTTACACTCTAACTTCATTGAGCAGGACTTAGTTACCGGTTAATGCGGGATTAATTGTTGAACAAGACCAATACTCAAACCCTCAGTCACGGGAACACTGCTTCCTATATGATATGTAGTTATTTTATTCAGGGCTTCGTCTGCTCGTTCAAGAGGATAGGTAGGTTTTACTTACTACCACTCCCTATCAACCTCTTGCGAATCTACATATCCCGACGTGGTGAGTAGCACAAACGAACGGAGACTTGGGAACCTCGCGAAAGACACACCCGTCTCACGCCAGGAACGGACCAGAACTGGACCCTATACCAAGTGTTAAATGGCCGTTCTTAAAGCAAAAGGTTACCCAACAATATACTTTTTTTTTTACTTGTATAATGTTCATATGTACGCCTCTATTAATACCCTGTATTTATAAACGGTTTCTTTTGCTCACATGTCTTGGTCAAAATACAAAATTCGTCTTTCTAATGGGTGTGTCCATTTATGGTCACGCACGTAATTCGTGAACTATACTTGAGAGGACATTTTTTTTCTTTAAGACATCAACATGATGGCCAGCTACAATGGGAATTATTGATGTCCTCATGCGCCACATTTTGATAGTTTTTGTTAGGATCTGCAACGATACATTAAAATCTGCAAGGGCTCTCATGTCGATAAGAAAGCACATTTTATTTTTGTGGTCTTTGATGTGCATGTCTGGGTGACTGGATTTGAGTGTTCTCTCTGTGTATTAGAAAGTCACATAAAATTGTTATTGGTCTATTCTCTATAACCGAATCTTTGGGATGCTCTCACCAGTTTCTTGCAGTTCTCTTCTCGTTAAAGTTGCATACATTCCAGTGCAGATAATGGTGCATGCCCAATTTTATATTTAGTACATACCAGCACCGTGCCGTGCAGCTTTATACAATTTGATCAATTGTTTCTGGATATTTATCACAAAGACTTCATATCGGGTTAACACAATTTTTCAGTATGTGTGCTTGGTACTTTGTAGTTAGCAAGCATTGGTTCATGTGCAGCAAGAGTAAAACCTATGATTTCATCTTTTAACCCTGCACTACGTCACCACTGATTGGTGTTCTGTTTGTCTACATCAGCTTGTCTAGTATGGTCAGAGTATTGACCATATGATGTGGCTTATATTGCTATCGTTCCTGAATCTGGAACATTGCATTTGCTTTTGCTTGTTTTTTAAGGTTTTTAACACTGCAGTAGTTGTATATTATCTTACTTAAATTTCATCAACGAGTTGAAATTCCATTCTTAACATTTCTTACTGAATACGTCTTCTCACTTCTTTCGTGTTCTTTGACACGGATCAACATCGAGTCTTCTGTAGTTTCCAGCTAGTTTTGGAGGTCGATTGTAGACGTTTTTTAAGACAGTTCTAGTTGAACTAATCCTCTGCCTCATACGGATCTGGACACATACAGAAATCAACAACAGTCCTGGGATGATGCATGCGATAGCAAGTGAGACGCTTTCTCGTTTTGACAACCATTCGCTTAATGTTAGCTATGGTCCAGTTAAGGAATTTGAAACTATATTACACCACAGCTACAGCAAATATGTTTATGGCTGATATTCTGAATTAAACTCGGTATTCAATACCAGACGTACTAAACTGTAATATTCTTATCTTAATTTCTCCTTCATTTGGGTATATTGTAATCTATATCCTTTGCTAATTCCTAGGCACTTATAGGCTTTTACTTCTTCCAGTTCCCTAAACTTTGAGTCAAAATCTAGATCTATTGAGTGTTTTTCTGTAATTCTCCCTTTTTTGAATGATACATTCACGCATTGATCTAATCCGAAATCCATACATATATCGTCACTGAAACATTTTACAGTATTGAGGATATACTTCAACACATTGACATTTTTGGCAAAGTGTTTCAGGTCATCCATATAGAGTAGCTGATTAAGTACTTTCGTTTACTTTGTATCTATAACTATTATTTTTTAGTTCATGCGTATGCGACATTAAGGACAAACCAAGCAGAAAGAGTTACAGGTAGTTCTCTTGAAAGATTCTTTGTCGGATATTCAGGCGGTTGGAAGAGCTATTCCATTTGGTATAAATTTGGTATAATGTGTTTTGTTTTGTGTTACGGCATACCAATCTCAATGGGTTATTTAATGCCGGCAAAATTTTTATTGCTGGTAATATTTTTTTCTTCAAAAATCTATTTCAGGGAATATTTTTCCTTGAAGAAATCTATAGCTGGTAATTTTTTTTTTCAAAAAAATGTATAGCTGTTTGTATTGCTGGTATTTTTTTAAAAACGTATTGCTGATAATTTTTCCTTCAAAATTTATTGCAGGTAATAATTATTTTATTATTATTATTATTACAAAGTATTTCTGGTATTAAAACCTATTTTTGCACAAGTTTGGGTGTTAACTATTTGCCCATAGCTAGGACCCTAACAGGTGCTACCATCCTGTGTCAGGGTGGACCTGGGGACACCAGCAATTAAGAGGCGGTTCCACACTCCTCTAAACCTGATCAGAGAACTTGCTGTTGGACGTAGTTTATCGTCTTACCCACGACGCGGATGTAATTTATCGTTTTACCCAGGACGCGGACGTAGTTTATCGTCTTACCCAAGACGCAGATGTAGTTTATCGTCTTACCCAGGACGCGGACGTAGTTTGTCGTTTTACCCAGGACGCGGACGTAGTTTATCGTCTTACCCAGGACGCGGACGTAGTTTGTCGTTTTACCCAGGACGCGGATGTAGTTTATCGTCATAGCCAGGAAGAAGTATAATATGGTTTCCCACATTCCATGTCGTGTTTAAGAACACCGAGGAGACTTTGTATATTTCCAAAGATTTAAGGATCCAAGATGGTGGCACACTATCAAAGGGTTCACGGCTATCTATCCATGATGTGCTGAGATTTTTATTTCTTTTCCTGCAATTTTCTTGGATCATTTTCGTTTGTCATTAGTGGATCTTTGCAGCCACAGGAACCTCTCCGACACCCCTTCTGTTCCAAGCGAAAAATGTTGTTTTCATCGAGAAAAATAAAAGTAGAGTTTATCAGGACAGACGGGATCAATTTATATGAACAGACACGTTATTGGGTTATAATTTTTCAGATCAACTGTTTCACTCGATTTTGTTACGAGATATGTAATATCTCGTACCAAAATATTGGGATTATTAATTAACATTGATATAAATTGTGCAAGGGTTCTATCATGGCAGATAATAGAGCCAAAAATTGGGCAACTTGTCATTTCCTGAGAATTTCCTATTTTGGGGATTTCGTTTGAGCTTGCCAAAAATTATTCTCGGTTTATCCCTCATTCGTTGTTTTCGTCGTATCCATTCTGCACTGGGATTATATTCCCAAAAGATTGATCCAGATAGTTACCCAAAATATTTGCATTTATTCAATAGATGGTGACTTTTTGACATCTATAACTGCTTTTCCATTTTCCCTGTTAAATTTCTTAAGGTACGTTTGGAATATCTTATTTTGCAGATAAAATCTACAACGATGTTTATATCGTCTTGTTCTATGTGCATTTAATTGTATTTCCTTGATTGCTGGAATTTCATTTAGTAATTATTATTAAGGTATTAATATAGGTGTACATATGTACATTATACAAGTGAAAATATGATTTAGTATTTTGTTGGGTAGCCTTTTGCTTTAATAACGCCCTTAATTCTTCGTGGCGTTTAGTAATTTCATATCTCCGCTTAATCTTTCTGCATTTACGTGTTTAAATATTTAGGCTTCATGTGATCTCATGTAGTATAGATAACGTCACATCTGATTTCCGTTATTTCTTGGTTGAATTGTTCCTTCCAAGCTGGCTTATTGTCGGTTTTTAATATTTTCTTTACTTTGACATCAAGCTTTCCATTAGCTGCCTCTTTTTGAGTAGATAAAATTATTTACTACAGTGACATTTCCCAGTGTCCGTTAACAACGTCTGCAGTGCAGCGTTATATGTTTGCACGATATGTTTATTGGACTTTTCATATAAATATTTTGGAGCTGGTCCCTGTCTGCAATTTCTCTGCGGGTTAGACTGCTCAGTATTTGAATGATGTGGATTTTGCTTCAGTGATTTCTTTTGTTTTCAAGGACTTCTGCTCTAAAGTCTTTTGACTCATCTTCAGTAACATAATCTAAATAAGAGCAGTTGTGTATGTCGGATGTAGATTTTTTTCAGTTTTAACTTCGTATGAGTTGCAATGACCACTAGAAGATAAAATGTCCGCTGTGGACATACTTTTACATTAGGGGTTTACCACAAAAATAGGAGAAAAATAAAATGAAAAAAAGAAAAGAAAAGGAAAACATTAAATTTAAATAAATCAAAGCGATTAAAAATGGAAGTAAAAAAGAAAAATGTCATTTCAAATTAATTGTATACAACTTCACATAACTTCCATATTGAAACGCGAACAGAGTGGCATCGGACAAAGACTAAGATAATCGACTTTCAGAAGCCAATAAAAGTGATAATAATCAAACTTCCTAGATTCCCTACCCACCGATCTACAAATTTTTGGAAGGGTCACTAAGGAATTCATTAAACAAAGGAAAAATAGAGAAAAATACAACAAATTATTATTATTATTATTATTATTTTTATTATTATTATTGTTATTATTATTATCATCATCATTCGATTTCTGCTATGGACATACTACCTACCAAGTCTGCGGAAAGACCTAAGGCAGGTCGTGGTGTGTTGTTATGGCCACATTTCATGTTAATTTTTTTTTTTTTTTTTTTTTTAGATATACCAAATATGGATATACATATATATATACCAAATATGGAAAAGTGTGGGCAGAACTGGAATAAGACCCAAACATGCTTGACAATGACGGCAGGGATATCGTTTGAAATAAAATACTCTAAAATAGAGAAAACTAAATATGAAATAGAATACAATAATCCATCATTCAAACTATAATCTCGTAAGAATGGAAACAAATATTATGACAGAAAATTCGCTAAAAATTAAAGTAAATGCGATACGAAATAATAAGATCTCAGGAAAAACAATAATAATAATAATAATAACAATAATAATAATATCAATAATTATCTTCCTTGAACAAAATTACCCTTTGTCAGTCAAGGATAAAACGCAAAAAAAGAGAAAAAAAATCAATGCTAACAAAAAAATACTCATACACTGTCGGCCGTCACCCGGGTCAACAAGGGCCGCGACTCTCAGAGAGGAACCAGTCTTGGGCCGAAAAATCTGTCACTGTAACAAACAACTATGAGACACCTGGTCACCAAACCCGCAAATATTCCAACCTTGGACCAAGTGACTTGATACCAAATCAATTAATAAAAAGCAAAACGAACGAAACGAAACGGAAGGAAACGAACAGAGTGGCATCGCACAAAGACTAAAATAATCGACTTTTAGAAGCCAATATGAGTGATAATAATCAAACATTATAGGGTAGATTCCCCAACCCCCGAATTACAAGTTTTCGGAAGGGTCACTAAGGAATTAATTAAACAAAGGAAAAACAGAGAAAAATACAACAAATTATTATTATTATTATTATTATTATTATTTTTGTATGTTATGTTTCCATTTTCTGCTTTGTATCCTGTACAGTCGCGTCCAAACTATAGACAAATTGTTATTTAATTGATAGTACTTTTCTTAGTATATGGGATGTTCCTGGTGAGTCGGTCTTCTGGGCAACTTGTATGTTGATGTTACCTGGGGCACGGCTGTAAAATTGTTCATTCCTTTTTCTCAAGAGGCGCCAAGCTCCGGTTGCTATTGATACAGTTTGTCTACATTCTCCACTTCCTCTTAATCTCGTTCTCCAGCTCCTTGTATTTGGACAGTTTCTCGATAGTTTTCATGGAAGTGTTTCTCTTAGATGCTACTGCTATGTCAATAAGCATACACTTCCTGAATTTCTTGTCTTTTATGATAATATCTGGCGTGTTGGATTTTATTTTCAATGTCAGTTTGAATTGGCACGAGGATAGTTTTATCGTTATTTTGGATTACTGTCTGGATGGTGCTCATAACATCTGTCAGTGGTTTTGATTTTGTGTTTCTTGCATATCTTTCAGTGCACATATGTCGCTACCTTGTTATGTCTGTGGGTATCTTCATTTTTTTGCTAGTTCCGGACATTCTAAGATAATGCGCTAGATAGTTTCATCATATTTTCCGCAGATCGTGCATTTCGGGTCAGTTCCATCCGGTTGAGTATTTGGTAGTGACAGGATCTGCTTGCGAGGATTTGGTCCTGAGCTGCAATAATTAGGACTTCCGTCTCAGCTTTTCTCTTCAGCCACTGGTGTGTTTTCTTCTGGCACATATCTGCTTCTTTTGTTCTTTTTAGGTATTTGCTATGGAACGCCTTGTCCTTCCAGGTTTTTTTTTGTTTGTATTTTTTTGTAATTTCATTTGGCCAAGTTGCAGTTTCAGTTTTATTCGTTTGGCGTAGATAGTATTCGCTTCGTTTTTGTAGGTAGGGTTTTCGGTACATTAAGATTTTTCTTGACGAGTGCAGTTACTTTTTTGATGGAATGGACGTTTTATCGTTTATAGGAAAGGGTCAATGGTTTTCATGAGGGATGCTTCCAATCAGATTATTGCAGTTTTTAGAGTTCAAGTTGGTTTAGACTTCGGCCTCCTAAAGTTCTTGATACGTACAGCCTATCAACATCTGATCCCGAGTGGTGCATCTTCATTTGGGTAAGCATTTTTCTTCTTCTTCTTCTTCTTCTTCTTCTTATTATTATTATTATTATTATTATTATTATTATTATTATTATTATTTCCTTTGATTTCTGGTGCGTACACATTTCTTTCCGGTTCCCGCCCAGAGACCTAAGGTTAGAATTGACATCATGATATTTTCCATTGATCAATTACAAAACACATACACGCACACATATTTTACATCGATAAAGCCCTTCGGAAAGTGTGGGCTGAACTCCAGAGAACAATTTTTTTTTGTATTTCTTTAAGGTATGGAATCCTAGGAATTCCTTCAATGAGTTTACTGGTATCTTTTCCAAACAATCCGAGGGCACCAACTATAACAGGGATTGTTAATGTTCCCATGTGCCACATTGTCTGCAGGGACTGCCATATGAATAAGGAGGCATTTTTTTTCAATCTCTAATAACAATGTCTGGACGGTTATTATTATTAATATTATTATAATTAATATTTTGATTTTGCTTTGCCTAGTATGATTCCACAGATTTTTCAAGGGGCTAGCTGGTTTTATATCAGACTAGCAGTAGAGCCCGGCGTTGCTCTGGTATGTAACAGTAAGATAAAGATCAAGTATCGACCATCATAATGACTGAAAAATAAAATTAACAAAGATTATTGTTTAAGGTTGACGGACACGCATGTCTTGTTTTGTTTTTTATTTTTTTACGAATTGGTCAAACCCAAACTCAAACAAAAACATTGTTTTCAATCGTTATGAGTCTATTGATTGAATAGAATTTTATTATAAACAATTGTCTTTTAAATGGAATTTTTAAAGCATTCTGAATGTAAAAATAAAGAAAAATGTGTGCAAGAGAATAAGAAACACTACCTGCCAAAATAAAAGTGAAGTTTTGTTGAAATCGGTTGAAAAATGTAGGAAATCTGATCACACATATAAACGAACACACACACACACACAAACAACCTGGGTTTTTATAAGTATAACTCGATATGAGTTGTCCCCCTTTCATTCTGGTGACAGAATCCTGTTTTCAAATTGATTTCATGCAAAAACAATTGTGTTTTTCTAATTTTGGGCGCTGTCAGAACCACCGCAAGGTAATTTTACGTAGTCCTGTGAAGTTTTGTAGAAATCGGTTGAAAAATGTAGGAAATCCAATCCAATATATAAACGTACAGACACACACACACTAACACACAATCTGCGTTTTATAATAAGTAAGATATTAGTCACTAGAGAATTAGAAAGAGCTAATAAATATGTAATCAACTTAAAATATCAAAAAGTACCCACGACTATGATATCTTTTAGAGGTGCCAGTTATCTGATCTACAATTTGATCCAAAGTTTGTTTATTATTAGTATTATTTTCATATATATATATATATATATATATATATATATATATATATATATATATATATATATATATATATATATAATAACTTTACCATATGTCGTCCATGTGGAAAATTATTTTACATTTTATTTATTTATTGCTTGAGCAATCATGTTTGTTACAAAAGAGAATATTTAGTCTGTTTAAAGACTTGCAACAAAATGGTTCCGTATATTTTAAATACAACTCCCCGAGATAAAATGCAAACAGCCGACACCAGTAGAAATAATTGTTAATTATAACTTTGGCACCAGACAGCGAAATAAATCTTACAGGAGTGTTCTGTTCTTTAATTCCTCTTCCGCCTGGATAAGAAAGAAAAGTCCAGATTTATTCCAAGCCGATAAACACGGATTACAATCGCTCCAAGTCTAAGGAAAGGAAGCGAAACTCTAATACATGAATCGATCAAACGCCACAGTCTATCACGGCCAATCAAAGGCGGAGATAAATGTTCGACGTCGGAAGAATCAGGTATTGGTAGGATAATAGTTTGGGGTGGTTCTCTATAGTTTAGTCTCCGGAGAAATTGATAATTTAACCCCCACTGAGAGAAGCTCGCCTAGATATGCATTTCTTGAAGAGATAATTAAATTACCGCCAAAAACGACGGCCGGCGTTGAATCATAACAAATACAAACGTGTTCTCAATATAACACAAAGGATGTCGATATAATGTCTACTTCACATTCGCGCCCGGTTTTCTCCCACACAATAAGCAACTCCCTAACATCTACTATTAAAAATAATATATCAAGTCTTAATATGTCATTACAACTATATCTAACTCTATTATAGAAATGATGACAACAATAAGCATAATTAGAATAAGTCTGATGGAAGGATTTTTTTTAATCATCTCATCTCAAGCAAAGACATAATGCTATTAAGTCGCAGAGTGTGAAAGATTAAAAGAAAAGAAACATGTCGAGAATAATAAAGAATAGGTATTAAGAAGACAGAAGATAATGTCTGACAATGTATATAAGTTTTTCAACATCAAAGCTGACCAGAAAGCAAGAAGCCAGAAAAGAATCTCGCAAGTGACACGTGCGAGAGAAGGAAGTGTTGGCATAGATCTTACGGTTACAGCTGACCATTCTATCGTTAAAATGATGAACCATTGCTGCCAATCTAGTAGTAAACTTAAATTCATAAAATCTAGGTACCCTATCGAAAAGTGTATCAGAAAATATTACCATGAAAGTATTTACAGAAAAGGCACAGGGAAGCTACATTACCGCGTTGGGAAAGTGATTCAAAGCGAGATGCCAGATCAGGACCAATAACATTGCAGATTCTCCGTTGGATTTTATCAAAAATCTCTAAATGCATGACAGAAGAATCAGATCAAATGTGGCAGCTATATTCAATACATGGACGAATCATAGATGTCGATCTAGCAATTAATTCAATATAATATGGCCACTTCATGTCAGCGCTAAAATGACCACTAAATATGGCCACTTCATGTCAGTCTATGAATCAATTTCTTGTTGGTTGATCGATAAAAAGACTACATGCTTTTGAGAACTTCATTCTCGCTATAACTTTATAGAAAAGGTAGGACAATGATTGAAGGCGAGTTGACAATGAGATTGATGATTCTTCTTTGGATTTTATCAAGGACCTCAAAATATATATCAGAAGCCCCAGTCAATACGTGGCAGCCATATTCAAAACTATAATAGTCCTGTAAATATAATAACTCCTTGTACGACACAATGAACCAACTTTGTAAGCAGCATATCTGGGAATCTGTCATCTTTATTTCAGCAGAAAAACGTTATCTCGATAATGTTCAACGAATCACTCTCCTGGAGGTTAGCTTCAATCATACTGACTCTCAGAAAATGTAAAAAATAATCTCTAACAATTGTTCCTTAAAATGTATTCAGGAAACTTGGAGAAATTAAAAGAAACGTTTTTGTGAAAACGAAGAATATGTCCTACTTAATAATTTATTAAATGTATTGTTTAAACACAGAAATAATTTCAAGCACATTTTCGTTCTCAAAGATTTAGCATTTATTAAAAGAGAAAGTAGCTGACAAAAATTCTTTCAAATAACAATGAATGATATTTGCAAGAACGTTAATATCACCTTGCATTTTTTTTTTTCAAATAAAAGGTGTAACAAAAATGGACACCATTTAAAATATGAGTATCTGACGAACTACATGTCCCAGGCTAACAAAATTAAAACAGTTGAACAATAAAAAAAAATATTTCACAAAATTCGGACAAGATATTCCTAATGTGAATATAAATTTTATAACCGATTTCTACAAAGCTTCTGCGAAGCTGTATTATGACCTGCTTAACATTCTCCAACGCGTCATTAATCCTCTGCTTTAGTTCTTTTAGGCTTGTTTTTTTATATAGACATGAAAATAACATTGACATCTCATTTTAACAGATATACCTATTTACGAAAATTACACAAAAATATCTTGAAATACTAAAGAGGACATTTATTCACTAAAATCAACATTGGCTTCAACCACGGCTCCAGATGACTTCGGAATATCCTGCATCTCGTCTGGAGGTCTCCGTGTTTAAGTTGCCATAATCATTTCCTTCAGTTCATCTTTGGTGTTACAAGGAGTTTTCTTGGTATTGTTGCAGTTTTTTGCGTATCATGTACTAGTGAGCTAGCCCAAATGACTTGACTCACTTTATAGTCCACCAATAGAAGGTTAACCAATCACAAGACGTAAAATATTCAATCCGTCGTGTATAAAGGCGGCCATTTTGTTTACTCGATCCGAATGTCCAGTGCCAGTTTGTCAGGCGAAGAGGAACAGAAGGAATAACTACGCTCTGCTACTTTTACCAAAATATCCACTGCTAACCTGAACAACGCTTTCCTACTGTCTTCGAAATATTCACTGCTAACCTCTGGATTCTATACTCAAAGACGACCGTCATCATGAACAACAGGTCTCTCACTCAGCAGCACCCACGCATAATAATCAAGTTGGTTTCAGTATAGGTGGCCAGATGCAAGGGTGATGTAGTCGCAAAAGTTGTCTAACTGCCATGATTTTATTCTCCGGCTTGTGTGGCATGGTACAGAGTCCTGTTGCCAGATATAGGATCTTCCAGTAACCATTCACTTGACCCAGGACAACACTACCTCCCCAAATCACTTGATGTAGGCCTACGAGTTGAGTCTGACACTCTGTGGGTAGTGATCACACCAAACACCATGATAACTGGATATATCATCTAAATCTTTATAAATTTGCACTGGACTGACACTTAAAGACTCTGGAAAACTTGTATTGGAAGTTCTAGCGCGAATGCCAAGTAGTACAACATGTCGTTTTCAACATTCTGGCGGAGTGAATTGCATCATAGTGTTCTTTTTCTCACAGACGATGTCCAATATAATACTGTGCAGTCGACAAAAAGTCGGAAACGCGCATGCGCGAAATTAAAAATATAAAATGACGACAATTTATCCATAGCATCATGTATTTGCGAATGACCATAGACATTTTTTATTTAAAAATAAACGGTTATATATATTATAAACATAAACAGTAAATTTACTAAATAGATACACTTATTCTTCTTGTATGTGGCTCTCCGCAACTTCCTATTCCTTATGGCCCTAAGCTGATTTTCTAAGGCTTCGGCTCCCTGTTCCGCCATTCATTCACAGAAGCTCGTCTGCTATGTCGTATTATGGCTTCTTCTATCTTATTTGACCTCTATATACTCCCAGAGACTTAACTTTTCCAAGCCTCTTTCTATTATTTGGTGTCCAAGCTATTTCAGCTTTCTTTTCCTGATTCCGACTAGAAGTGTCCATTTTTTTTTCCATTTTCTTTGAGATTTCCTTCTTGCTTACTCTCTCTCTCCATGGAATTCTCAGAATCCTTTCTGATGCCTCTAGTTTTTGTATTTCCTCCGTTTTGCACACCAGGATTAGCTTTTGGAATATTTCTTTCGCAAGTCTAATGTGTAATTCGGATCCTGGTGTCGTATTTTCCGTCCTCTGTTAGAAATATTTAAATTTTTGTACCTATCGATGTTTCTATATCCAATTCGTAACTAGCATATTGGACTTTTTCCCTTGATGAGATTTCTCTCCATCTTGCGTCTGTTGCTTAGTCCGTTTCTTTCGTTTTCTTTTAAATAGATAAACAATAGAAACTAAAATATATGACAAAGTAGAATTTGTTACGCTTCGTCATACATTTTTCTACCAGTATTGTTCTTGATATATAAAAATGTCTGTATCGTTATCTCAAATACTAAAATAAAACTAAATAAATAGTAATTACATAAAAAATCAATGCACCCTCCTGTATATATTTCTAACAAGATTTCTTGAATATTCAGTCCGGTTGATCTAAATAATAAATAAATAGACTATTTGATAAATAAATAAAAACAGAGCATCGACTCAGATATGAGTAACTATTAAAAAATAACGTGTAAACAAATAAATTACAACTATATTTCCTAAAATAAAATATATTTGTTTACGTTAGGATACGAAACAGCAGATAAGTATATTTCGAGAATCGGGAAATATACGGGCTCAAAAGCATTATTCGGGCTTTGTTTGATCCGGAGGCCCTACGCATCTAACATCCATGGCCGCCTTCAAGGCCTCATCAAGGCCTCACTAGCTCAAAGTGATAAAACGGACAACCCCGAACGAGCTACCTTCGACACCGCCGTGTTTCCTAACCTCTGTTCGATCTGTGACTGAGGTGTGTGCGCAACGCATCTAACATCGATGGACGCCTTTAAGGCCTCATCAAGGCTTTTTCAGCTCAAAGTCATAAAACAGACAACCCCGAACGAGCTACTTCGACACCGCCGTGTTTCCTCACCTCTGTTCGATCTGGGACTGAGGTGAGTGCGCAACGCATCTAACATCCATGGCCGCCTTTAAGGCCTCATCAAGGCCTCGCCAGGTTAAAGTCATAAAACAGCCACCACCGAACGAGCTACTTCGCCACCGCTATGCTTCCTCGACGCTATTCGAGCTACAACTGATGTGTGTGCGCAACGCACATACATTGGTTATGAGAAATGTCCTTAGCCAAACCCATGGAGTTTCAAAGCAAATGACGTCAGATGTAATGACCTTTGTTTGATCAGTCGGTCAAGGCACGTCAGATCTAATGACGTCTTTCCCTAGGGTTACGCATCCTACTGCAGGGTGCATGTTTTTCTAAAAGAACTTCTCGAATATTCTGGCCAGTAGATGTAAATAAATAAATTTACTGTTTAATGATAAAAAAAAGAATATCTACTTAAATAAGAGATGGTTGTAAAGGGACGCAGCACGAAAAGTGCTTTTGAACACATAAACAAAGCCCGAAAAGTGCTTTTGAACACATATCTTTCCCGAATTCTTGAAATGTACATATCTGCCTTGTTTCGTATCCTAACGTAAACAAAGACATTTTTTGGAAAATCTATTAAATCTGACATATCCATTAAAAATAACCTTTGAACAAATAAATTAAAAAATATGTCGGATTCTTATATGAAAATCCATTCCTAAAAATTGTCTTTGTTTACGTTAGGATGCGAAACAGAGCAGATATGTCTATTACAAGAATCGTGGAGATATGTGTTCAAAACCACTATTCGGGATTTGTTTGATCAGGAGGTCCTACTTGGATGAGTCGTCTAAGGTACGCCAGATTCCATAAAAATCAATAACAACAACAGCAAAAACGTTTATTCGCTTTCATTTACTATACCCGAAACTTATTTCACTTAGCGTCCTCCATAGTTCACCTTTCCTTTCATCTTTGTCTTTTATAAATTCTTAGAATGTTGTCGAGCGTTTTAATATTTATGGCGGCGACTTCTTATTGAAACATTGTAAATTCCGCAATCGCATGTAATGATTTTACACTCGAAATATTTACTGCTAGAGGACTTGTGATAAAAAAAAAAGAGAAAACAATAATTATTGGCTCAGTACGTTGATAGCTCTGACATTGATGTATGTTGTCTTCAAGAAACAAAAATGAAAACATAAAGGACTTGATATTAATATTAGAGTTAGACAACACAAGATAATAACTTTGGAAACAGACAGTAAATGTTATAGAAATGGTTTCTTTTAATTGAAGAATAGGTACCTTCGACAGTACAGGAACAGTCATGGCATTCACGTTGAACAACGATCTTATAAGAAGAATCAATAAGATTACATCATTCTCTGTAAAAGTTTGAAGAGATTCGAAAACCGTCAACGTATTTGATAATTCTGACTGGGATGTTTCTAGATGAAATATTTTAGTTATTTACAAAGATATCAAAAAACAATTTGCCGTTTTTGATTTTAAAAAAAAATCGTATACAGCAAATTTAACATATGTTATTCTTCATAATAATCGCCATCGACATCCAGAACCTTTGCTGACGTGTCTCCCGTTGGTAAAAATTAGATGTTTTGGACGCAAAGATGCCTGTGAGTTCCTGTCACAAACCTACCTCATTTGCGAAGGATTTCAAACGAAGGTGGTTGTCCAGGGAAGGAAAGAGGTTGTAATCTGTTGGTGCGTTGGATGTCACAGTGTCTCCCAGCCAAGTTGCAATATTGTATCTGTGGCCATGCGCGTCATTGTCATGGAGGAATAGTACATCCTTGCGATTGACCAATGCAGGATCCTTCTGCTTTAGTGCCTGTTAACCACGTTGCAGTACAGGTCCGCAGTGACGGTTTGGCCCGTTGATGGCAGTTAATAGTACACGACTTATCGACTAGTCCACCAGATAGAAAGTATTATGTGGAGGTATTTGATGGGAGATACAGGGTTCCGAGGTGACAACCAATGTCCGGCACGCTTGGGAATGTCATACAGGACACGCATTTCGGCACTGAACACTCGATAAAATATGTTGCGATGCCGAGAAAATTGCTCCGGCACCGGTTTTTGCTTGTTGGTTTACAAAGGTGTGTGGAGTATCCACTTTCGGAAGTTGTACGCTTTCCCTCTGCGGAGCAGGTGATGTCTAACTATTTCATCAGAAACCAGGAAGCGTTCGGTAAGTTTGCCACATATTTGGCTGTTGTCTTTTTAACGGCCGCTTTTAGGGCTTTATCATTCAGGACATATCGCCGGCCAAGTCGGAGTTCAACACAAGGGGACATATTTTCAGACCTGAACTTCTGGAATCGATGCCTAGCGGTTCGTTTACTCACAACATTATCCCCAAAGGCTTGACGTATTCTACGATTGATGCGGCTGCGGACAGACCCACCTTAAAGTCATAAACCAGACAACCCCGAACGAGCTACCTTCGACACCGTCGCGTTTCCTCACCTCTGCTCGATCTGTGACTGAGGTGTGTGCGCGACGCATCTAACATCCATGGCCGCCTTTAATGCCTCATCAAGGCCTCGCCAGCTTAAAGTCATAGAACAGGCAACCCCGAACTAGCTACCTTCGACACCGCCGTGTTTCCTCACCTCTGTTCAATCTGTGACTGAGGTGTGTGCGCGACGCATCTAACATCCATGGCCGCCTTTAATTCCTCGTCAAGGCCTCGCCAGCTTAAAGTCATACAACAGGCAACCCCGAACGAGCTACCTTCGACACCGCCGTGTTTTCTCACCTCTGTTCTTTCTGTGACTGAGGTGTGTGCGCGACGCATCTAACATCCATGGCCGCCTTCAAGTCCTCATCAAGGACTCACCAGCTGAAAGTCATAAAACAGACAACGCCGCAAATACATTGCTCATGAGAAATGGCCTTAGCCAAACCCATGGATTTTACATGCAAATGACGAGGACGTTTCTCTATCCATGACCATTTCTTCTCACACGTTTTAAAAAGGAAAACTTTAAAGGCATTTTTGCTAACCTTGTACAAAGTTTGCAGTTTTTTAAATTTTGTTTCAATTCAAAACATCTCTGAGGTTTTCAGCATTTTTAAAGTTGGCACTTCTTATTTCAAACATTGTAAATGGCTCCAATTTCGGATAAAGTTTTGATCATTGAGAAACATAATGTTAGAGAAATTGTGAAAAAAGAAAAGACTTATTGGCTCAGGAATTTGGCAGTTATAGCATTGGTATACGTTGTCTCTTGCACAAATCAAACAAAACCTGATATTAATAACGGCTTCAGACAGCCCAAGTTAATAACTTTGGAAACAATAAATATTATGAAAAGAAGTTCTTGCTAAATAGCTGAAAATGAGAAATCACACTTATTTACAGTTTGCCATAAAGTAAAAGATCTCATGATCACATCCGTGGAATAAGTACTGGTTACTAAATAAAAATGTTACATTCTCTTTGATAAACTTTCTCAGGAAGCAAAACGTATTTCCATACATGCTTTGCCTCGTGCATTCTCTTTTACTCTTATCGTTACATATATGGTTTATTTTATATTTTAATTTTTAAGTGTATGCCCTGTATATACCTTTTTGTAAAAAACTACAAACAAGCTACTTTTGAATATTTTTTTAAAAAATATTTTTCTTGTATACGAACAGAGTTGTTTTCTTTTGTGGACTTAATGACTTAATGACTTAATGACTTAATGACTATAGAAATCTTCCAAATGGTTATTGCTTTCCAGTGCTTTCTGTTATTCTATTAACCATTTTCAAAGATTTTGTACTACAATAAAATAATGGGTAAGCGATTTTGTAAAGGATCTACGAATTGACGAAAGGCAGACGTAATAAAATTACCCGAATACGGCCAATACATTTGTTATATAGAAATAAAGTGTCGTTGCCGACACTTTAGTTTGAATAGAGATCGCCAGTGAGCAAACACAAGCAATCCTATTATTAAGTAGACCACGTGACTATAGAAGAAACGTATAAGTAGGAATTAAATTGTCGTTTAATTGAGTTATTTTTCTGTTCTATCCTCTATTACTATTCGGATCACTATTTCTATTCTATCGTCTATTACTATTCTGATCGCCATTTCTGTTCTATCCTCTATTACTATTCTGATCTCCATTTCTATTCTATCCTCTATTACTATTCGGATCGCCATTTCTGTTCTATCCTCTATTACTATCCGGATCGCCATTTCTATTCTATTCTCTATTACTATTCTGATCGCCATTTCTGTTCTATCCTCTATTACTATCCGGATCGCCATTTCTATTCTATTCTCTATTACTATTCGGATCGCCATTTCTGTTCTATCCTCTATTACTACTCGGATCTCCATTTCTATTCTATCCTCTATTACTATTCGGATCGCCATTTCTATTCTATCCTCTATTACTATTCTGATCGCCATTTCTGTTCTATCCTCTATTACTATCCGGATCGCCATTTCTATTCTATTCTCTATTACTATTCTGATCGCCATTTCTGTTCTATCCTCTATTACTATCCGGATCGCCATTTCTATTCTATCCTCTATTACTATTCTGATCGCCATTTCTATTCTATCCTCTATTACTATCCGGATCGCCATTTCCATTCTATCGTCTATTACTATTCTGATCGCCATTTCTATTCTATCCTCTATTACTACTCGGATCTCCATTTCTATTCTATCCTCTATTACTATTCGGATCGCCATTTCTATTCTATCCTCTATTACTATTATGTCCTTGGTAAAGGCATGAAAACATGTCTCTTCTCATCCGCGGCTAAATATTAAATAGCAGGTTATTTGAATATAGTATGTAATGTTTAAATACTCAATGTGCATTTCTTAAGATTCCTGTTTGTAAATGCGCAGAGCATAATCTTGAACTGTATCCAATTGTATCCAATGATAATGCATGTAATATTCACAATTTAGTATGGTATTATAAAATAGGAACATAGCGAATATACATCTTTTCCATTGTTTACATTTATAAGATGTTGAACTGTTTCGCGTTCGGTTGTTTATGGTTGTTGGCGTTTACGCAACGAGTATAGCG
This sequence comes from Acanthosepion pharaonis, assembly GCA_903632075.3. Classification (NCBI taxonomy): domain Eukaryota; kingdom Metazoa; phylum Mollusca; class Cephalopoda; order Sepiida; family Sepiidae; genus Acanthosepion; species Acanthosepion pharaonis. The sequence continues at coordinate 388,253 of CAHIKZ030000045.1, read as the reverse complement.
TTACTAAGGAGACTTTTATTATTCTCTTTTACTTTTATAACTTATTTAACTAGCAGATGGGATAAAGAGATATAAGGTAAAAAAATGTTAGTCTATTGTAATTTGGTCTCTCAAAGAAGAAACACGCATGATACACAAGATACATGATAAAATCATTTTTTATAAGCGAAAATTTGGGGGTCGCACGATACGCGAGATCGCACGTTACACGAGTATATACGTTATTTAGATTTTGGCATTAAATAAACCCTAGACGTTTTGATATGCCACAAAACAAAAACAACCAACCAAAATATTGCTGAATGTTGCATTTTAAATGCATTGTAGACATAAGCTCATCTGACATAACAGTTTTTAACACCCAGTCGATGAGCGTCACGATATTAAACACCTTCATCAGAATTTAATCCGATATCCATTACGCGACAACACACGTATCCATTTACTGTAGTCAAAAATTACAACTGAATTTAAAATAATAATGATTTTGATAAAACTCATGTTTTACCTAACTGTATCCAATAAAAATGCATGTAATATTCACATATTAGTATCGTATTATAAAATAAAAACATAGCGAATATACATCTTTTCCATTGTTTACGTTTATAAGATGTTTAGCTGTTTCTTGTTCGGTTGTTTATGGCTGTCGGCGTTTAAGCAAGGAGTAGAGCGTTACTAACGATACTTTTATCATTCTCTTTTACTCTTTTAACTTTTTTAACTAGAAGAAGGATAAAGAGATATAAAGTAAAAGGGTTAGTCTATTGTATTTTGGTCTCTAAAAAAAGGAACTCGCATGATACCCGAGATACATGACAAAATCATTTTTTAGGAGTGAAAATTTGAGGGTCGCACGATACGCGAGATCGCACGTTACACGCGTATATACGGTAGCCGAATTTGTGGACCGGTATTTTTCCTCCGTCACAAATTAAGACATTAATTAAAATGAAGGATTGGAAGCTGTTTATTTTATCGAGAATTATTCATTTTGAAATAAGGAAACTGATTTAATTTTTGTTGTTTCTATTTTCATATACAATTCTTTATCTTGCACGTAAATGTTCGCTTTCGAGCTGAATAAAATACTTCCTCTGACAAGGATACAAACGCCTGAATCAATTTATATACTAGAACTATACTAGACCAAACACAAAGCCGTTGACTTTTAAAAACCTGTTAATGAAACAAAATAATGAGGCAACATTATCAAATTTATTATTAATTACACATATTTTAATTTGTATTTGGCATAAAAGTTATTGTAATAATTATTATTAATCACATCATACAATATTAATTAGATTTATTTTATGTTTAATTTAAATTATATTTTTACTAACTGACGACTGCATATTGTCAAAGCAGATATACTTCTTTCTGTAGATATTTACTCAGCCCCCCACGAGGTCAGGTTGTGATACAAGTTCGATTTAATGTGGGGAGCCCGAGCGCATGCACCCGGGCAGGGACAAAAATTCCCCGATCCCATTGGCTCATTAATTTCTTCTCTGTCACTCTCCTCCCCCCTCTCTCTCTATTTCTCTCTTCGCTATCGTCAACGGCACATTTTTTTTTATGTCTGATATTCCCTTCATTCAATATCAGTCCTTTTTATTAAAAAAGTGAACATCATATCGGCCCCAGCCAAAATTTCCCAAGGGCTAGAAAACTTGTTTTCCATTGGCCAATATATATATATATATATATATATATATATATATATATATATATATATATAACAATAAACTTTGCAAATATTAAAAACAAAATGATTCCGAATCACATCGGACAATTTTGGCGGTATCACCGCTTGCACCGAAAAAGCCATAAAATTTGAACAAATTTCAACACAATAGTAGTCTTGTCTGCAGAATACACTTTTCTCAAAACGTCTATAATAAAACAACTTAGACGATTATACATGAATCTTTACCAGTATTTTTTTTTCAATTAACATGGCACAGTAGATAAAGGCGTTTGGTTAGATCCAGTGATAGGACCCAAAGAGTGGGAGTTCAATACCCGGTTAAGGCAGTGGAGAACTTTCAGTGGAAATTAACAGGAGATAACTGATAACTGACATCCATTAAAAACAAGGCACGTGGAACTAGAAGAGTCTAACCGTGTGAGTTCCTCACTTGTGGAACTCCATTCCGTTTACTTGCTTCCCTGATAGCTACAACTTTCAAAATTTGAAATGCAACGCTAATCGCCATCTTCTATCTTCCTGAAGCCTGTTCATCTTTTATCCTGTCTTACTCCGCACCCATATACCCAATCTTTCACTTTCTGTAACCACCTGCATTCTAGTGGCATTCTCGCCTTCCTTGGGGTGAAATGATTAAAAAAAAAGTTTAAGCTGCATCTCGGGAACAAACATACATAAACACTAGAGTTTTAGCATTATTTAGATAGATACATACATAGATAGATCGATCGATAGATAGATAGATGCTGTTATAATAAAGGGTTCAATTCGACATTCCGACCACCTGAAGAAGGCCGGAGCGTACAACGGCCGAAACGCTGTAATAAATATGGCGACAAAGATGAGGACAATAGTCCGAATAATGTAAATAATGTACAAAATACCTCATCTCAGAAATATAGAGAGATAATAAAAGTAACTTTTGTTATGTCCCTAAATTGGTTGGGGTATTTTGTGTTGTTTAAGCTGTATACCGGTAACGAACAAGTATACCTACAAGATATAGATCGAGTATAGATAAGAATCCGACAAAATGATAAGATAAAGAACAAGTAGAAAACAGATCTGAATCTAACGTCTTCTACTTTATTAAACTTCGTCAAAGATCAAGAGAGAAATGATAAAAAATGATAAAAAGCAGACATAGATTAATGGCATGTTGTGTCTGTTTATTTTGTTATTGTTTAAATATGTTACGTGTAATGAAATAACAGATAATATTAAAAAATGTTTGACAAATATTCTGGCCGCTAAAGTATGTAAAAGTTATTGAAACGCAACAGTTTCCATTGATTGGTTATTTCTTATTGGTTAGATGCGTGTCACGTGAAATGAAGTAACAGATACTATTAAAAAATGTGTAAGAAAATATTCTGGATGCTAAAGTGTATAAAAGCTAGTGAGACGCTGCAGGATGTTTTCGAAAATTTTGTTTAGGTTTGATTTTTCATTGAAACATATCTAGTGTTTATTTTGTATATATCTTAATTGATTTGTATGCATTTGGAAGAGATAAGTTAGATTCATGAATAATGGATTTGTAGAAAAATGGTAACGTAATGTAGTTTTTAAACATGTGTTAATACTTGGTGATATTTCAATAAATATATTTTCATGACATTTTCTTTTTAAAGGGTTATGTTCTTTTTTATGCATACAAGATTAGAGTTTTAATATTGTATAGATAAAGACTAGATAACAATTATTTTCTTTAAAGTTGTATCTGTTTTCCTTATTAATCCATAAAGGTGGTTCCTGGTATCGGGGATCATGACATTCCTTATTTTACAAAAAAAAACAAACATAGTAGAGCATTTATTCCCTGCTGCCGCGACTACGTGAATTTAAGCGTGATACTAGATTGGCATGTAGGTCCCACCGTTTTACTGCTGAAATAGTTAAATGTAACCGCTACTTCTATTCGAACAGTTTCTTTTCTCGCAGTCCTTACTTGTGTAACTCCAGACCGCTTACTTGCTTCCCTGATAACTACAACTTTCAAAATTTGAAATGCAATGTTAATCGCCATCTTATATCTTCATGAAGCCTGTTCATCTTTTATTCTGTCTTACTCCCCACCCATATACCCAATCTTTCACTTTCTGTGATCAACTGCATTCTAGTGGCATTCTCGCCTTCCTTGGGGTGAAATGATTAAAAAAAGTTTAAGCTGTATCTCAGGAACAAACATGCATAAACACTAGTGTTTTAGCATTGTTTAGATAGATAGATAGATAGATAGATAGATAGATACGAACAGAGGGGAAAATGATAGATAGATAGATAGATAGATAGATAGATAGATAGATAGATAGATAGATAGATAGATGCTGTTATAATATATGTAAATATTTATTATGTTTCTCACTCATGATATAATACAATATACAAGTATTTATTTGAATGCACGGATTGGTATAAGAATGGGAATCAGAAACAAATACTGATTTTCCTATTAAAAATACCGTAAAAACAGAAATACGACGATAGCCCGTTGTCTAATTTTAATTAAATTTGGCTCTGGACTCTGCAGGGGTTCACGGTACAATATGCGCCAAAATTTGCCGTGTTATTATGTATCTTTAAAGCTGCATCTCGTTAACAAACATGCCGTTGAAACCTGGGGGAGGTAATTGGATAGAATAATTAAATGGAGGCTGGTAATGATCGATAATACTCAAGATAAGAACAACATATATAAGATTCGCCAGCGGCGCGTAGAAGAAACAGACAACTGCTAGAAGTGAGTCAATTGAATTCCACGACGAATCTCTAACTCTAGGATATTTACCAACCGCTTCCCATAGTTAGATGTAGCACAAGGCCGAATTTAACGTGGGGTATTCGAGCTCGTAAGCTCGGCCAAAAATTCCTTCTAGAGCACGTATAAAACAGGGTCGGGTAGCTGTTTCTCGAGACGAGACTCAGCCCTTTGACATAGGCTCAACTGGGGATCCTCTCTGGCCGGAGACAGAGAGTTTGATCAGCACAGCTGGGGACGAATCTCCAACTCAAGAATATCTGTCAACCGCCCCACACGGTCAGATGTGGCACAAGCCCGAATTTAACGTAGGGTATTCGAGCCGTATTCGGCCAAAAATTCCTCCTGGACCCCATATAAAACAGAGTCGGGTTGCTGTTTACCGAGACAAGACTCGGCCCTTCGACATAGCCTCATCTGGGGATCCTTTTCTGGCCGGAGGAAGAGTGTTTGACTAGCACAGCTGGTGACGAATACCCAAATCTAGACCAACATACAGTATTTACTACTGTATTTATGTGAATGGGGGCATAGCCATTACGGTCCCTAAGTTTGCTACAACACATACATACATACAAGATTAGAGTTTTAGAATTATATAGATATAACTGTGTTACATTAAAGCATCCTGCAAAAAAAAGAAAAAAAATTGACCGATAGCGACTATCACTGCAGACCCCATTGCCAATGCTACATCTCTCCAACATCATCTAGAAAATTCTGCTAACGATGCTAGTCTCTATGTCAATGTCTCTAAAACTGAATTCATAAGCTTCACTCACAAGACCCAATAAAAAACTGTCCCAAGTGAAGAAATAAAATGTGTCCAATTTTTAAATACCAAGAAAGCGAAATAAGTTCTTTTGAAAAGGATGTGATAATTCACATTAGCTAAAGCTTAGACAGCTTTGAATAAAATTCATATAATCTGGAAATCTAAACTACCAGACAATCCCTAACGGGGCTAGTTTCATGCCACCGTAGAGTCGGTTTTAATCTATGGTACCATTGCTTGAGTACTAAATAAAAACCTTGAGTCTAAATTTGATGGAAGATACACTCGGATGCCGGGAGCTATACTTGACTTCTCTTGGAGACAATATCCAACCAAATCATCGCTTTATGGTGCAAAACTTGATTTTTTTTTCAGTATTACAGAATACACTTTGCAGGATACTGCTGGCGAGCAAAACAAGAATTTTCGAATGATCTACATTTCTGGACACCTAGCCATGTAGCAAGGCGGGTTGGTCCCCCAGCAGCCACCTACATTGACCAGCGATGTTATGGCACAGAATTTCTCTATATTGTGCGTCTAAAATTGATGCAGGACAGTGATGTTTGGCGTGAGAGATTCATGAATGTCTGCTCTAGGTCGACAGAATAAATATAATAGAACCTCGGCTGACGATATTAATTCGTTGCTGAAGGCCGTTCATAACCCGAAATGTACGTAAAACGAAACAATTTTTCCAATAGGAATCATTGTTAAGAAAAAAGTCACAGAACAATAAAATGGGAAAAGAAAAGCGCTCCACAGTACACGAATGTATACAACACGGCAGTCGACTCAGAAATTATTCCGTTCGGGTTTTCACACGGTTCAGCAATCTCGTTCGAGAACCGAAATTTTGTTCGATAACCGAGGCATTTTCATTAATTTTCTTTTCGAAATCCGATTTGTACGACATGTGAGACATTCGAGAACAGAGGATGCACTGTATTTTATTAAAGCATCTCTCAATCACTGATTTAACTTCTATTGAAAATTAATGTTAATATTGGAAATGACAATGAACAAAAGAAAACAATTTCAAATTGCATCTCCTAAAAGCTGTTAATACTGCAGAAGAATAATCAAATCTATTTTATGTAAACAGCCACACCTCACCATTACATCTGATTTCATATAAAGTGAAGAGGGGTGACAGTTAACTGATAACTTCGAGGCATGAATGTTCATTAATTAAGAAATTATTCATTCCAATATTTCGTTAGTTACTGTCGTCTGCTAAAACGCTTCCTCGCTCTTTCAATTTTTGTACTTTCAGGCGTTTTGAATTAGTAGTTTGCATCTATGGGTGTTTCTTTTGTTGGCAGTAATAACGTCTGTTTTCTTACAATTTATAGTGAGTCCTTTCTTGTCATTTTCTTTTAATACGATTTCTAGGGCTTTCTTCGGTTGGCTTATTCTGTTTTTGCTATTAGCAATGTATCATCTGCTTATCCTCTTAAAGTTGGTGCCATCAATAATGGATCCTGGTTTTCTTTGCTTCTATCAGAGTTAGGAGAGCTTAAAATTTTGCTGACATTCCAGAGGGAGGATTTTATTATTCCCATGCAAATTCTGATCCCTGACACAATTTCAGGTCTTTTGTTATACCACGAATTGGTTAAATCTCTGTACATGCTTGATTCTATTTTCTGACATTTTTAGCTCAAATCTGCTGATATCCATGCGTTCTGCTTTCTTATGGTTAAAGTTCCGTCATATGTCTAACTTTAATTTGCTACCTTTAAGAATTTTTGTAGAATTTTTTCTGAGTCCTGCCCCAGGACAATATTCATGTATCTTTCACTGTTGTTGCACAGTTCGCATTGTCCTGCCATGTGAGAATTCAAAATCGATTGTTTGGCCTTATGGGTGACTAACTATTTTCACCTCGTAACAGCATTCACACGGACAAAACTTCAGAATCCTCTCGCTATTTCTATGGATAATGTTCAGACGTACTACATTCCGTAATTACACCAGTACAGACCTACACAACAAGGACACGCCCTACTAAGTACGTTGTGTCAAATAATCTTCGTTCCATTCGTATACCATTTGTCAGGAAGAAGTCCCACTTACAATTTTTGGAATAGTTCCCCAGAGAATGCTTCTCCGAGCACTACATTAGTATCCGTTTCGAATCTAGGTTCAAACGGTATCTATTCTACATATCACCATAAAATAAATATTTTCCCCATCCATTAGCGCCTTTATAAAAATCTCCTTTTGTTAAACTCTAGCTTGAATGGCTCTCTAGTGAAAAACAGTATTAACAAATCTCACATGGCTTTAACTCTCGTTGGGACTCCTAGAAATCTTAGGATAGTTTCAGTGTCGATTTTATTGTTTCCCCTTCGCAGTTCATCCGTTACTACCTCTATTGCTTATGTTCATAGATTATTATGGCGAGTAGTTAGTCCTTTCTTCTAGCTTTCTCTAGCTAATCCCAGCCTCTATTTTTACAAAGTGGCTTGACGTGTTTCCTACGTCGGATTATGAACTTTCATATGGATGTCATACATGGCACCAAACTCGTTCATATATATATATATATATATATATATATATATAGTTAAGTTATGAATAACTTAGTACTCCGTATGGGTAATCCCAAGGAGGATGAAATCCTGAGAGCTCAATGTACATCCAGAGCTAATATTTAAAAAAAAAACGGACCACTTTAAAGATACCATTATAATAATTTATTTCACCAGAGTCCTTTTAAAGGACGCCGGATCATCAGTTAGCACTTCCAAAAAAAAAAAAAAAATCCTGGTGAAATAAATTATTATAATGGTACCTTAAAAATTCTGTTTTTCTTTTTAAATATATATATATATATATATATATATATATATATATATATATATATATATATATATATATATATATAAATCTCTCTCTCTACATATATATATATATATATATTGTAAATCTATTTAAGCTCAGTGGGTTAAAAAGCCTGGATAGCACAATCTTCAAATAGATTGGCACCAGTGGAAAAATAGAAAAAAAAAGGCACCTCCGAACATGGCGAAAGAAAACGTCAAGTACATTAAATCTCTGGTACAAAGAAAAAAAAACAGCGAGTAATAAGTTTAAATGCCCAGTTGACATAGAGCAATAGTAAAATAAATAAATCCTAATAAGCCAGTTGCTACCTACCTATATTTCACCACATGGGATCACCAGGGTGAACTGGCCAGATTATCCCATCAGGTGAAACATTGGTAGGTAGTACCTGGTCATTAGGATTATATATATATATATATATATATATATATATATATATATATATATATATATATATATATAATATATAATAATAGATTCGTTGGTATATAAGCCAGGTGTATACTAATAATATCAGATATTAAAACTAATACACAGAGAGAGATCAATATATTTACTATAACAGAGTATATATTTTATACAATAAAAAAATTCTAAATTACCTCATGTAGGTATAGTCTATATCAGACCAGCACAATATATGTCAGGCCCTATCAAAACGAGGCGTCATTTTAACTAAAATAAAACTAAATTCAAAACCTCTTTTCCGAGACAGTCAGTCTAGGGTTGAGGAGGCCTGGCATATATTTGTGCTGGTCTGAAATAGACTATACTCGCATGAGATAATTTTGATTTTTTGCTGTATAATATATATATATATATATATATATATATATATATATATATATATATATATATATATATATATTTATATATTTACATACACACTAAATTCACAAGGTTATCTGTATAATATATACACTTAGGATAAATTTTACGTGTTTTTGTACGTGTGTGCGTGTTATGCATTAGAGTGCTTGTTGTGTTGAAAGACCACAGATGTAGCTTCACTTATTTGGTACTATTCTTTGTTTTTGGTTCTGTAATATCATTCTACACATCTCGATATATATAAATATATCAGCCGGGTTTCGATCCCAGTTAGAATCAACCGGACATCTAATCACACTTATAGAGCGAAACAGTCTGTGGATGACTTTAAAGGAGTACCCTTTGCGTGCTGATGTTGCTACATGCCTTACTTCTGGCCTATCTCACACTGCTAATTTTTTCTAAGCTCTATACTAAACATTAAATTTGTTACGAAAAAAAGAACTAAACAAAATGAACACAAAACGATCAGCTTTAAAAAGGACTCGTAACTGGAAAAACCGAATGAAGAAAGAATGTTAACGACAAATACTTTTTCATACACAACCCAGTTCTGCGGAATCAGAATCAACATTGAGTTTAAGCAAGCGAATGAGCCAATTGGAGTAAAGTGCCATGCAGATTTAAATTTTTCCACTTGTGACGTATGCAGCTATCGATTTTTTTGCATGCTAGCTTGCTAGTTAACATTCGTGTCAGTCAACTGTTGGCTCTCCCGCTGGCCAATAGAATCTTCCTGCCTATTCGTGGCAGCCAGCTATTGGCTCTCACTCTGGCCAGTACAAAATGGCCGCTAAATACATGAAAATCGCCGCAGAAGCATGAAAAAATCGATTATTTCCAGTATTGATGGGAGTTGGGAAATGCAAAGTCGGTCTTGGCCTTCCCAATAACTTGGAGCATGTGCATGTAAATTTTGGTGCAAATCCGTCGAAAACTGCGGCCGTGCATTCGTTACACACACACATCCTGACTTATATACATACATATATATATATATATATATATATATATATATATTATATATATATATATTATGTACAAACGCTTTCTAAAACCAATAGTTTTAAATGGCTATCAGCGATTGAAATCTGTAGGTTCTAACGAGGACCATCCTTTATCGGAAATCGTGGAATGCCAATACAGAAGCAAAAGCAAAGAATGATACCAAATAATTGAAACTACATCAACTGTGGTCTTTCAATACAGCAACCACTCTAATGGATAATACATGTAACTCGACCAGAAAATAATTACATAATGAATAGGTTAACATGCCACACTACTTCAAACAATAAATTAGGAAAGCAAACTCTCTCAATATCATAAAAGAGCAATGGAATTAACTGGACTTGAGAATCCTATTTTCGTAAAAATATCTTTTAATAAAAAGATGTTATAACTTTCAACCAAATATAGCACTAGGCAAATACCTAATGTTTCCTTATAAGGAAACGGCTAATATTACCTTCACTATTTGCAGACCCGTGGTTCTTTCCCAATAAATGAAGTAAATGTATATTAATTTGGTGAGTAAAGAACTCTGAAATATTTTACTTTTGAGGAGGATATTTCAAAAGTATATCCCAAGTAACTTCTTCATCCTGCCCGTATGTGTGGACAGATTTAAAAAAAAATATATAGGTTACTGGGTCAAATGTAGTGAAATTTCGGGATAAATGAGACAAGCTTATATATATATATATATATATATATATATATATATATATATATATAAGGTTCTTTCAGAAAATGACTCTCCTTAACCTCCGCTCCCTCCGTAGCTCTAAGACTCATTTGATTCTTTGTCATCACCATTTTTCCTTGGAACGCCACCCATTAACAAAAACTCTTTAATCGACGTTTCCATCTGCCCCTCTTGCCTCCATTATGTCTCGTGAGTGTTAAATTCACCAAGTCTTCTTTCCTCATAACGTTTCCTAGAAATTTTAACCGTCTCTTTCTGATTTTAAATATAACTCTCCGTTTAGTTCATATTTTTCTTAAAACTTCCTAGTTACTTACAAAATGGCGACCTGAATTGTTGCAATGAAAAGCCGGTAAATATAGTAACGAAAGAAATATTAGGAAAAAAATTAATAATCGTCGACAATGTAGTCCAATAAAATTTTATGATAACGTATCTCCAGATGATAAATGCTGTTTTTTCTTTTGTATAATAATTTGAAAACACTTCATATTGGCAATAATTATCCTGTGGGAATTTATTCAAAATGGATTCTAATTTTCAGACCTGAATATCAACAGAAAAATTCGAATTGCTTTTAAAAGCAATTATATGACAAACAATTATCCAAAAATAATTTATTTATATTTTAAGAGCTTGTGGAAAAGACTTAGATGCATATTCATAATATTGATTGCGAGACAGAATTTTGCTGTAATAAAAAAAGAAGAAAATAGGAAGAAAAAAAAACATTTTTATACATCTCGGAAAACATTGGCAAAATTTCATTATCATTAGAGCCATTATGATACCTTTTTATGTGTCAGAGATCGTCTGCCGTAGGGAGATCGCTTACAGCAACAAGTTCTTTTACGTGTGAGAGATAGGGGGAAGATTTCAGGAGATAGGGACGTAAATTGAATGAAAATGTAGATGCCCGTGAGAATTCCAGGTCACCGTTGCTGACAAAGTCCCCCAGTGGGAACATTGTCTTAGACATGAACCTCTATTATTAGGGCCATTAATGATGGTTGGAAACAATCCGGTTTTTGTTGGCCCTTTGGAAATGTAAGCCAACTTCTACACTCCGTGCCAAATTATTATCGAGATAACTTTTTTTCTAATATTTCAAAAACCGTCCAATCAATTCACACAAAATTTTCACCCAATGTTGGCAACACCGACCTGCGCAATCACTGAAATTTTTGTACTGATCAGCGCAAGGTAAACAAACTGGCGCCATATTTATTATAACCACGGTGATTTGAGCGTGCCAAATTATTAGAAAAGTCTGTGTGAATTCATTGGACAGTTTTTGAAATATTAGAAAAAAGTTATCTCGTAATAATTTGGCACGCAGTTTATAGCTACTCAAGAGACACTCCCTTTACAGATGGGCTTGTGTTTAGGAACTACATTCATTTTTCTCTGAAGGTCTGAAAAATGTCTATTCTGGTTAGATGGAGTTGATTTGTTTGAAGTTTTGTCCTAACGATGAATTTATAAAAGCGTTCAGACAATTGGAATAAATTTATCTTTAGAAAAAAAAGAGAAAGTGAAAATTGCAGTAGAAATATATTCAGATCTATAGAAATAAAACAAAAATAAAAGTTCGAATATGAAATTAATGATAGGGGGAGACTAAAAAATAATCTTAAATATATAGGTTAAATTGTATGTAGATTCGTTCTATGGAGTTGTTTGTACAGGAATCCAAAGAATACACAATAGTCTCCTGAGTAATGAAGATGATGCTAGAAGGTTAAGTCTACAGGAATTACTTAATAATCAAAGTGTACCTCTCCAATACATACTTATATATATATATATATATATATATATATATATATATATATATATATATATATATATATATATATATATATATATATATATATATATATATATATATATATATATATATATACACTGCGTGCCAAATTATTATCGCGATAACTTTTTTTTCTAATATTTCAAAAAAAGTCCAATTAATTCACACAAAATTTTCACACAATGTTGGCAACACTGACCTACGCAATCATTGAAAGTTTCGTACTGATCTACGCAATGTAAACAAACTGGCGCCATATTTGTTATCAGCACAGTGTATATATGTTCAGGATGCGAAAGTTCTAACCACTTGGCCACACACACACACACACACACACACACATATATATATATATATACATATGTGTGTGTGTGTATGTATGTGTGTGTATGTGTGTGTGTGTATTTAGGCAGCAGTACTTCTTTCATGCACGTTTCGTAGAATATGATTTTGGTTTAGTTTTTTTATTCAGTTTCTCATGCGATTTTATAATATTTTTCTTTTCGGAGGATAAATTATATAAAAGCTGATTATTTTTTTTTCTTTCCGAGCGCTTATGCATTTAGCCATTTTCAGTTTTGAAATATATTAAATTTGAACAAGAAATTCATTGATGTATATATGTATTTATATATTGTTTCGTTTTCAAAACACGATGAAGATATTGTGTCCATGTTCATAGTTATGATCGAGTGCTGTTCTTTATCAATTAGCCTTTTTTTAATATAATTTATACTTCCAAAAGAAAAAAATAATAAAAAAAATGATAAAAGCACTTCTCTGTCAGATTCAATGAAACAGGCTTACATATATATATATATATATATATATATATATATATAGAGAGAGAGAGAGAGAGAGAGAGAGAAGTTTTGTCTATTTTATTTTAATTTCTGTTCACATCATCTGATAAGCTTAATAACTTTATTATTAAAAGACGAAGGAAAATCACCATATTATTACATATTTTTTAGTCTTATGAATATTTCGGTTTACATAAGCCATTATCAAAGAGGACAATTACATTACAATATATTAACCAATACACGGACAAAACAATAATGATAGTCTGTTTTTGTTTGCATAGAAGATTTCGAAGAAACGACAAATTTGTGCATACGAGACGCTGGAAGCGAAAATCGCACCGCAGTTCATGACATCACAAATGACCACGCGATAGTGAAAACGAGAAGTGTTAAGTATGAGAAGCCGTTGGTATAAACCAATATATATATATATATATATATATATATATATATATATATATATATGTGTGTGTGTGTGTGTATATATATATATATATATATATATATATATATATATATTTTTTGTACACGTCCACATAAACGAATTTTTGGCTTTCCTTACTTCTTCGTTTTTCAATTGTAGATTTTTCTTCCATTTAACCAATATATTTGGCATATTCTCTGTTTATACGTAATTATAATATATTCAAATATTTCAGTAAATGCTCTGTTTATAATGAATAGCATCAACAACATTCACCAGACTGAGTGTCCGAGAAATTTCATAGAAAATACGTGTACCCCGACAAGAATCGAAACTGTATCCTAAACGGAACTGTCATACGACGGCTCTGCGTAGCATGCACTCGGACATTCAGGCCGGTTAATATAGTTAATACTGTTTATTATAGACAGAACATTTACTTAGATATTTGTATCTCTAAAAAAAAAAACGTATAAATAGAAAATATATTAAATTAATATTTTTATATTCATGTGCTTAGGATCTTTAGCTATGATTAATTAATTGTGGACATGTCATTTTCGTTTATGATCAATTTCATCACGTTTCTTCTGTTAAGATTGTAAAGTAATTATACGCTCAAAGAGTCCAATAGTTATATAAAAAGATCGTAGAATTCTAGTACGATATCTTTAATAATTTGTAAGATACAACGGTTCAGAGCTTAATCTAACAATTGGACAATTTTGCTGTTCCACAATTCGGACAATTTTGCTGTTGCACACGGTATATATATAATTATATATATATATATATATATATGTATATGTGTGTGTGTGTGTGTGTGTGTGTGTGTGTGTGAAAGTTTAAAAAGAAAGAAAAACATTTTAAAAAATAAAAAAGATTACTAGAAGTAAACTTATATTTTTAAATAAAATTTTATACCTTTAATGTATTTTCAATGACTATTTTTTCTAATCGACTATTTCATACAAAATCCCCCCAAATTTTTAGAAATTTAAATCACTAACAAATTAAATGTTCTGTAGACTGTTTAGACATTCAAATTTATATCAAACATTATAAACTTTATGAACCCCCAAAATGACACTTTCAAAGTAAAGCAAAATGACAGCGTCTTTTTCGAGCCTGTTCTCTCCAAAGAAAATTACTGACACCTTCTCTCATGACTTCCTTCTCTCTTTTTCTTTTTATGTCTTTTTCTCCTCTACCCCTTCTATATCAATATATAACTTCCGTTAAGTTAACCGTTTAAATGTGTCAATGTCTGGACCTCCTCAAGTAATTTGAAGTATGAAAAAATAGAAATATTAAATTACATCTAACTTACTCATGTCTTCTCTCTTCCCCCTCACTTCCTCACATCGTTAATTTACATATGCTTAATACGGCTCGTCAAAAATGTGTAAATATCTTTTCATTTTTCGTTTTAACCTTTGGAAGTAAAGTCTGATGACCCGCAGTCCTTTAAAAGGGCTGTGGTGAAATAATTATTACATGGAACTTTTAAAGTGGTCTGTTTTTATTTAATATATATATATATATATATATATATATATATATATATATATATATATATATATATATTATATATATATATATATATATATATATATATATATATATATATATATATATGTATCTCTTTGTGTGCGTGTGTATGTGTGCGTATTTGCGTATGTATATGTGTGTTTGCATGCGTAATTTTAACCCAAGCAAGGCAATAAGACGCAGCATATTAATGAGTTTGAGAGTAAAGGAAGAAAAGAAAAACATTATTAAGGAGAATGACCAGTAAAAGAACAAGAATTAAGAAGACAGAAAATAAAGATTGACATTGCATCTAAATTTCTGATGATAAAATTAACTAGAAAGCAGGAAGCAGAAAGAGAGTTCCACAAGCGAGATTTGCGAGAGAAGAAACTTTTAGCATAGAACCTACGGTTTCA
Organism: Acanthosepion pharaonis; assembly: GCA_903632075.3. Taxonomy (NCBI): domain Eukaryota; kingdom Metazoa; phylum Mollusca; class Cephalopoda; order Sepiida; family Sepiidae; genus Acanthosepion; species Acanthosepion pharaonis. Next base: position 372,622 of record CAHIKZ030000045.1, on the reverse strand, counting down.
TATAGCCAGTACAACTGTAAAATTATGATATATTACGGCTAATATAGATGTGCGCTACAATTCATGCTATAAAAGAGGAAAGTTCATTAAAAAGTTACCATGAAACAATTTAGAGAAAAATCACAGAGAAGCTACGTGGCGGCGTTGATAGGGAGAATGAAACGGACATGCCAGGTCAGGACAATTAACATTGCAGGTTTTATTTTTCATTTCATCAAGAATTTCTTAAATAAAACGGCCAGGATAACCTTTTCCTGGGTTTTTCCATCGTGCGAAATAAGGCCTTTCAAATGGTAATATGTGAAGGACATTTTGTTTTCTTCCAATTAATTTTGACCCGCGTTAGGCTTTTTCAAGAGATGAAGTTGTGAACATTAACACAGAGCCACCGGACCGTATGTGTTGGAAACGATCCAAGGTTAGAAAAATAACGCGTGTTCACGTTCCGTGACAGTGGGAATCGAAATTAGCGGCGCGGTTAAGTATCTTTTTTTTTTGTCGACCTGACATGACAGAGAATAAAATAACTCCAGTATATCTTTGTCATACCCAAAGATTTTCTTTCGAAATCTTGATCTTTGGTCTCTTCGAAGAAAGTTCTTATGTAAATATATAATAAAATATGTAAAAGCTTATTATCATTAACATGAAACACCTTTTTGGCTACTAATGACGTATTAAATAAGTGTCTTAGCAGTGAGGGTAACAGGAATGTAGGTCGTTTGAATATTCTCCATGATAATAGCGATAGGAATATCGATCTAATAGGACTTAAGCGAATGACAAAATTAAAAAAAATCTACCACGTCTCCATTTCGTCTCCAAAATGAACTACTTCAGTGTCATAATGATAATTTTATTGCCGGAGTCGCTCTAAATATACAGGTACTCTTAAATTTAAATCTATCTAAAGAATGTTTCATAATTTTTTTAAAACAAAGCAGCAGCCTCTCAGATGGTTAGAGCTCGAGCAACGTGAGGGCCCTTATGAGGAGGAACAATGGTTCAAGCAGGATAATACTCCTCCTAACGTTTCTAATGTCACCATGGCATGGTAACATTACCATGGCATGACAAAATTGGGGGGGGGGCGTCTCGTCAGCCGCAAAGCTGAAATGGCACTTCGCTCGCCTGACAGAGATACCCACCGGATATCTTCCTCTGGAGAGAACAATATAGTTTGACTGAAGAAGACACCTCGTCCATTGCTCAAATTCATATTTCATCACCAATAATAATTGTTTAGTTTTCATTCCCTTGTACTGTTTGGTGTCGCGGGGAGACACAATCGTCTGTCAGCGGCAAGGCGAGTGGCCTGGAGGAGTGATATCTCGTGGGCTCTGAGAGTGACTGCCACTGAGTCGCTTCAGCGTCTTCTTGGTCTGCCTCGCACCCTCCAGCTAGAGTAACTGAGGGTGTATACTCGTAGGGATGGTTAGTTAATAGGCATACGAGTGAGGTGTCCGAACCATTTGATACTCTGTCGTTCGATGTATTGTAGAATTGGTATTGCTCCTACCATATCTTTTATAGCCTCATTTCTGATCTTGTGCACTGATTTCCTCAGGCATTATATCTCGCAAGTTATCAGTTGCCTCTCAAGGATTTTGTTAAGAGCCATGTCTGGCATTGGTATGTCAGAGTTGGTAGGGGAATGTCGTTGTTGTGATTTGCCTTGGTGCTCATAGATATGCTAGGATGTTTAGAAGAGGAGAAAGTGGCGTTGGCTTTCTGATATCTGGTCTAGAACTCTCTGTCTAGTGTGCCGTTTTCAGGAAATAAGCTATCCTGACATTTGAATTTGGTTTGCTTTCATAATCTCATCTTGCGGCCTCAGCCGATATTGAACTCACCAATACTTTGATTGGTGTAGTTCATAATCTTGTCGATTAGCTGGATTCTTGATACCTCGCTAGGGCTATCAAGGGTGTTTTTATCGTGACACCAACACTAAATGGATTGCCAACCAAGGCTCAGAGAGACTCCATTCACCCTCATCTAAAAGCAGGTTTGAATTCAGAGTTTTCCTTCTCCTAGACCAGTTGCCATCCAAGGCTATAGAACCCAGTCTGTCCTGCTATTTACCCATAGCCGGAGGGAGAAGAAAGAGGATTCACACCTTTCCCAAGGGTATTAGCACGTAAGTGAATGTAATGGATTCGACTGGAATTCGAACTCGGCTCTCCGATTCCTCAATCCAATTATCCATTATTCCACCGTGCATCCTTGTTTTCCTTGGTTTGCTTTAACTGGGTCTCATTGATGTTAATGTCCAGTTTTTCTGGTCCCATGCTGGCGGTCATGACCTACTGTCAATGTCATACGATTATGAAGATGATTATTAATTATGAATTCGAATAATGCTAAATTTCGTATGAGTGTCTTCGTCTTCTCCTCATTCTTCTCCTCCTCCTCCTCCTCCTCCTCTTCTTCTTCTTCCTCTTCATAATTTTTAACTCCATGCAGATATTTCCAGAATAAAAAATTAAAATGGACTTACTATAATGACAAAAGAAACTTCAGATAATAGATGTCTTGCAGAAATTCTATTACAACGTATTTTTCTGTTCGCAGAACATGTCTTAGACTGTTAGATGAAAATAAATCGAAAACTTTCAACTGTAACAACGGGATTTTCATTTGTATATAATTATAAATACTGCTATGTATGATCTTCAGTCAGTCTATTAAGGACTCTATGTTTAATGGCTTGAAGGTGCCGATATAATTATATCAGAAGTCTTGAATCTTTATTGTATACCATTTTATTTAATATGAAGAAATACCTCTTATACAATCATTGATGACAGCCTTATCGCTTATAATCTGATACGTGGACCTTACATTCTATCTGTCATGTGTGAGAGACTACCCCGAGAAGATTCAGGCGCTTGTTTAAAAATTATAACAGGAGTTTTGAAGCCGACTTTAAAATAATAACAAAACACAATCATTGATGGAAGCCTTATCGCCCATAATCTGATACGTGAACCTTGCATTCTGACTGACATGTTTGAGAGACTACCCCGAGAAGATTCAGGCACTTGTCTATATAAATCTCTGACAAACATTCTCGTTCACATACTTGCAGTACTAAATGTCGGTGTCAGGTCAAGTACCTCTTCCTTCGGCGGCCCTAAGTCAATCATCAGATGCACCCGGCTTCTTTTATCTTGTGTGAAATTCGAGTGCAATGTCTATTCCAGCGTCATACTACGTGTAGATAGGAAATTAGATGCTTACTTTTAACAGTAAACAGGCAGGTAGTGCTGAAAGCCTGGCGCAAACGAATAATCCTCTTTTTATGATCCGGCTTTTGGCCTTATTCTCAACCGCGTTAAGCTTAGCACCTAACTAAAATGTCATTTTTTCCAGTGTTATCACGTCTTTTTTTTATTTTTCATGGTGCAGAGATTAGCATATAAGCGTTGAAATTGGGGACATCTGCAAGAGAGTTAATGTAAAAAGCGTACGTGCCACGCATGCTACTTCAATAAAATAAGATATAAAGACATATATTACACATCTTCTGAATTCAATAATCTTCAACGTCTTTCTTAGCGTTAACAGACGACTCTTTTTTTTTTTCCTTCGAAAAATTCACTTCCTCATTGTTGCCTCGAACATATTTACTTGTCAATAGAAAATGTCTTGTTTCAATTGATTATGCCAGGTTCAAAATATAACTCAGACGCCTAACGATTGCCAGCGGAATATACATGTATATTTGGGCGCCTGGTGTGTATGCTTGCTTGTGTGGCTTTCAATGTGAAATTGAAAACGGCGCCTAAGAGCAGCGACAAAAAAAATATCAGGTATTCGGCTATCAAGATAGTTATGCGAGTAAAGCAGCGCCAATGCAATTTGTATACACATATATGTGAGATTTTGCGAAAATCTGATAACTTAAATGATACGTATATCAACAGTAGCGACGCATTAAATCAATGAGATAACTTTATTTATATCATAATTGGCAGAAAAGTTAGGATATTATGCCAATATAACCGTCGGATATATCATGCATTAAGTAACTTGAGATATACTAGTCAACTAATGTTAACTTAATTTAGACATAACACAGATATATATATATATATATATATATATATATATATATATATATAGAGAGAGAGAGAGAGAGAGAGAGAGAGATAGATAGATAGATAGATAGATAGATAGATAGAAAAATAATTAGGAGGATTTGAAATAATCATAATTAAGCAATTCCTCGAGTCGAAGAAAACTTAATACAATGCAGGAAGCACTGGACGGCTGTTTCGTCCTATATTTGGGACTCATCAGCAGTGCGCATTCACTAGCAAGAATTAGAACCCGAACAGTTACGATAGGAGGCAAACGTCATACCAACTGTAACAACGGGCCTCGGTAACGAAGAGAAAACGAATTAAACTCGATATAGCGCCGCTCGATCACATATTCTGTGGTGGAAGTCATCCGAGTTTCTCTTTACCCATAGGACTGTGCCTCCACGAGCCACGACTACTCTCACCAAGCCACTCAGTCCAGAATATTAGAAGTCGGTTCAAGCAAAGATATAAAGATAGAATTAATTAGGAGGATTTGAAATGATCATAATTAAGTCATTCATCGAGTGTAGAAGACATCTCAACAGAATGTAGAAAGCACTGGACGGCCGTTTCGCCCTATATTTGGAACTCATCAGCAGTGCGCATCCACAACCGAGAATATGTGATCTAGCGGCGCTATATCGAGCTTAATCCGTTACCTCTTCGTCACCGAGGCCCGTTGGTAATGTTGGTATGGGGTTTGCCTCCTATCGTAACTGTTCGGGTTTCAGTTCTCGGTAGTGGACGCACGCTGCTGATAAGCCCCAAATATAGGACGAAACGGTGCCATCTGCATTCTGTTGAGGTTTCTTCTAAAATTGATGAATTACTTAACTATGATATATATATATATATATATATATATATATATATATATATATGTGTGTGTGTGTGTGTGTGTGTGTGTGTCGTTTTTATATAAGTATTTCCATGGTAATTGATCTAATGAGCTTTCCTATTTTGATACGTAGAAAATGTCTTATATTTTTACAGATGGAATGGCTAGATGTCACCAAAAGTTCTATACTAAGAGTTTCTTTTCACGCACTTCTCGCATGTGGAACTCTATGCCAACTTCTTGCTCTCCAGCCAACATTGATCTTCAAAATTGTAAATGCAACGTCAATCATTATCTTCTTAGTTCTTGTTCTTTTTATTGTCTTCCCTCCTTAATAGTAGTATTGGCTTGAAACAATATATATATATATATATATATATATATATATATATATATATATATATATATATATGTGTGTGTGTGTGTGTGTCTGTGTGTGTCTGTGTGTGATATTACACATCGAGTGCTGGTACAAATAAAATACTACATGATATGTTAAAACAGATCTATAGTTACTATTATTAATAAATTTTTCCTCACCCGGTAGCACAATTATCTTGTTTCAAGCAAGATGCAATCGACATTGTGCATGAAATTCAGAGTTGTTCTAACGATGAAGAAAAATGCATGATTATATTATATATATATATATATATACATATAATATATACAATATATATATATATATATATATATATATATATATATATAGATAGATAGATAGATAGATAGATAGATAGATAGATAAATAGATAAATTCAAAATATATATAATCAATATACAATATATATATATATAATCAATATATATATATATATAATCAATATATCTGTTTGTGTGAGCTCAAATGAGTGAGCGGGCGTGTATGTATGCCTGCGTACGTCAATGAGTGACCGTGTGTGTATGTCTGTCTATATTTTGCCATGTATCCACTTTATCCTCAAGGACACATGGCACAGTGGATAAAGGCGTTGGTTAGATCCACTGACAGGACCCAAAGAGTGTGAGTTCAATACCCGGTTAAGACAGTGGAGAACTTTCAGAGGGAAATTATCAGGAGATAACTGATACTGATCAAACATGGCACGTGGAACTAGAGCAGTCTACTCCAGTGAGCGAAATAAAGAGTTCAGTTCGACATTCCAACCACCTGAAGAAGATATTTGCACGCATACACCCACATACACGCACCCCTACACATATATATCACACATATTAATATTAAATAAATACTATTTATAACCAATATTGATTTTTTTTTTCTCAACCGGTAGCACAACTCTCTTTTTTCAAGGAAGATACAATCATCATTGTGTATGAAATTCAGAGTTGTTCCAACTGAACATTGTAATCAGCACTCAGAGGCGACAGGCTGGACGCAATCGTCAGGCCGCCCATTTACATACGTTCTATCTTTGATTTTGAGCACTTTATCCCATAAATATATCACGTCTTAAAACTATATTCATATATATATATATATATATATATATATTTGTTTGAATAAAAGACAGACTACGTTAAGATTCCATGTAATAAGCTATTTCACCATAACCCCTTTAACAGGGTTCTGGATCATCAGACTTTACTTCCAAAAGCTGAAATGAAGAATGAAAAGAAAATTCACAGGTTTTTTACGGACCTCATCAAGAATACGCAAAGTTAACGAAGTGAGGAAGTGAGGTGGGAGAGATGATATGAGTGTGTCATATGTATCATTTTAGTTTTCTATTTTAACCCCAGTGTATCGGCTGGATGTTGCTCAAATCTAACGCGTCTCGTCTCTAGATAAAGGTGGTTAAGGGGTCGGCGATAAAGGCTACATTGAGGAAGACGCGTTATAACAGCCCCAATAAATTATCCGACAGGTTTCATTCAAATTCCTAGACGCTGTCAGTTCGCGTTACTTTAACGTGCATATTTGGGAGGTTAAGGTTTGATAAATATCTAAAATTTTAAAAAACAATCTACGAAGAAATTAATTTGAAATTCCGTGGAGTTTTTGGGTATTTCCTATGAAGCAGTCGATTGGAAAGATCTATAGGCAGAACATTGAAAAAGAGTAATCCAATTTATACTTAGTACTTTTTTCCACTAAAGCTTTTATCTTATAGCTTGTTAGGTTGACATTTGATTTTTTGTTCATTGAGTGAACCTGTGATTGTTTTTGATTTTTTCATTAAGTAAACTCGTGGTTGTTTTTTAGGCCCTTCTTTTATTTTTCTTATCTACACATGTCTCAACCCCCTATTTGTAACCACATACCTATATCGTCTTATATGTCTATGAGTTTCTATATACATTTACACACACATTCCCACGAAACGATACATGTATATTTCCATTTTTACATATATATCCCTGCAGAGAGAACGCACATCCACACGTCTCCATACTTGTCTCCATGTATACTTATACTTACATATATATATATATATATATACACACACAAGGACATCTGCATCCCCATATATACTCGTACGCACATATATATATCTACACATCCATACGTATACACATATACACACATACACACACCCATATATGTATACGCACACACACATCTGTATACACACACACACACATGCATACGCAATCTACAGACTTCTATCTACCCACATACGTTAATTTGCACTTGTATATCTCTCTACCTATGTATTTGTCCCTATTCTCATGTCCATCTGTGCAACCCCTTATGCCTGCGTTCGAAGACTATCTCAGTATTTAATTACATTATCTCTGTCTTTACACATATAATATTATCCGATCTTTCATATTTATGGCAAAACATATAAGTACCTAACTAATTGTACATCTCCACACTCACAAAAAAAACCAAAAAAAAACCGGTATGTTTATTTTTCCGTATAAAAACATATACATGTACATATCAACAGGTGTCTCAGTGTGCAAATACATTACTATGGTTGTATATATACAGTCATGTGTTAGTGTCCACTTGTGCATAGTAATATTTCTAAAAACAAAGGGAATATAAAACATTCAAAATTGCTGTTCCTATATGATTATTCCTTAGTGTACTTACTTAGGTTTAGGTTGTTTTTGTGTCGGCATTTAAACACTAGTTCACTATGTTTATTTAGCAGTATGTCCGGATCTTTATGTTTGATTATGAAGATTTTCTCCTTCAGACATAAGTTGCATCTGTCTCTGAAGTTTTGGGGAGTTTTGGCTCTTGATATTATTCTCGACTTTATTTGTGGTGTTAGGCCACTATCCAATAATGACCAATAATGATTTGATAGTGCTGTTTGTTTTTTTTTATTTTTGTTTTTGAAGGATTGGCGATGGTTGTATAGTCGGTGTTTCCAATATCCCGCTGATATTCCAATGTATCTCTTTTTTTCTTCAACCTTTTCTTTGGGGAAAATTGTTGCTTCATATACAACCAGAGACGAGACGCGTTAGATTAGAGCAACATCCAGCCGATACACTGGGGTTAAAATAGAAAACTAAAATGATACATATAACACACTCATATCATCTCTCCCACCTCACCCTCACTTCGTTAACTTTGCGTATTCTTGATGAGGTCCGTAAAAACCTGTGAATTTTCTTTTCATTCTTCATTTCAGCTTTTTGGAAGTAAGTCTGATGACCCAGAACCCTGTTAAAGGGGTTATGGTGAAATAACTTATTACATGGAATCTTAACGTGGTCTGTCTTTATTCAAACATATATACTCTGAATCTTACATTGAGCTCTCTGGATATCATCCTCCTCAGGTCTATCCATACGGATTACCTAAATTTGAATAAACTATATATATATATATATATATATATATATATATATATATAAAAGAAGAGAAGAGAAGTGCCACAAAACGTTTTTGGTTGTAATGTGGATATCATGCTTTGTTTTACATAATTTTACTACACGTGTTTCTGGTCTCGACTGTCTTCAGTTAAAAGCGGAGATTTCCACATATTAAAAATAATTAATTTTTTCCTTTTGTTTTTTTAATGTTAAATATACTAGATATGAGACATATTCTGTTTTTATGTTAGTAATCCGAATTACTTTCTTGAATTTCTTTTTTATATATATATATATATATATATATATATATATAATATCACCCACATACAGGCCTGTTTCGCTGTATCACAGCTCATCAGTATGGCTAGACAACCGATTGCTGGCATCAGTCGGGTTTTTGGTACCCCTGAGCATGGCAGAGGGAAAGGGAAATTCTAGTGTATTATTTTTACGAATGCAAACAAATATTAACTATATTCTGCCTTACAGTCACATAACTTTTAAACCTCGGTTCCCGTTCGGACACCTAAGTTAAGCTACGTTGAATCTGGTCAGTACGTATATGAGTGATCGTTTAGGAATATAAGATCCTGTAAGCATGTGATTGGTGTAATGCATAATAACTCGGAATTGTTAATCGGTGAGTCAATTTCCAATCCTGTTGATATAGTCATAATAAAAAAAGTTGTAGATCTAAACCTTCTCCCCCAGCTATGGGTCAGTTAGTAAGACTTGTATTGCTAAACTATCATTATGCCAAAATAAATTGACAATCTAAAAATAACTATTTTTGGCAGGTTGTTTAAACAATAGAAAATGGATGAATCAATCAATTAACTATATCCTTACAAACGACATCATTTGTACAGCTGAAGAGCATTTATATCTGAGTCTGAAAACCGAAATAAATACCAAAATTTGTGTTGTGTATCTAGAGTTATAGAAATCATAGTGTTAGACATTTTGACGGTCGTCTTCGAGTATAGAATACAGAGGTTAGCAGTGAAAATTTCGGTGACAGTAGGAAAGCGTAATTCAGGTTAGGAGTGGATATCGCAGCAAAGTAGCAGAGAGTAGTTCTTCCTTCTGTCATCTTCGCCTGACAAGTTGGTACTGGTCATTTGGGTAGGGTAAACAAAAAATGGCCGCCTTTATACACGAGGGATACAATGTTCTGCGGTTTCTGATTGGTTAACCTTTTATTGGTGGACTATAAAGGGAGTTAAGTCATTTTGACTGGCTCACTAGTCATAACATATACACAAAAAGCTGTAACACATAGTAGATGTTATCGGGTGTTGGCTTTTTCTTTTTTTGATTATTAATGCTTCCATTATGTTTAGCCATTTTTTATATAACTCTAGATACATACATGAAAAAAAATCAATGGATTCGGTTAAAAATAAAAATAAAAATCATTTTTGACAATGGCTAAAGAATAGCCGAAAGGGCTTGGCTTTACAGAACATTCGGACAATTTTGACATAACTCATGTTCAGAAAAGTAACAAATACAAATTCAAAAGAAAAATTAAATATAAAACTTAAACGCTTTATCTCATCAGTTGTCTTTAATAGAAATATATATAAAATTAAGATTACTGTCCAAATACGAAACCGTCGTTAGCACTATTCGGACCTTGATTAGACAGTATCTGCTTTGTTTATTAGTTTTATTTATTTTACCTCAGAATCGAATATAATTTGCAGTAGGTTTTCTCAGGATATTTCATGATGTTTTCGGAGAAGAAGAGAATTAATACATGTTCTTTAATGTTGCTATATGATGATAAATATCTTAAGCGTAGTGATGCCGTGAAAAAAAAAATACTCGGCCGCCAGCCACAAGTGTGGTAAAATTAACAAAATGTAATAAACATATAAAGGTGATATGAAAGTCATGCACGCCATTGTATATACCGGATGTAACAGTAAAATGCTCCAAATCTTATAGCAACAAAATGTTTGATATCTAAAGAAAACACTAACATAATTGAGTTTCTTTTTCCAGGTTTTCAGATAAGACGTTTAGCCATCTTGACACTATTTCTCGTATGAATCACTGAGAAAACATTTGAGCTACTCAACTAGAAAGAGAACGGGTTAAAATCGTTTTGTTTCAGACCCGCTGTCTTCCAAACTGAACAATGGTGAGAGGAAAATATCATTCAGGCTTTCAGTAATGGTGCAAACATTCATCCTCTGGCTTCCATCTTCTAAGTCTATTCAAGAACCCTGAAGAGAACGGTGAATAAGTTTAAAGAATAGGTAACAGTAGAGGGGAAAACTAAATCAGGATGTCGCAACAACAAGAGGTATCATCATTTCAACTTAGAGCTAAAGAGATAAATTAGTAAAGACCCAACTCAATCTATAAGACGTTGGGCACGTGAGAGAGAAGTTTCAGCGATGACAGTCCAAAGAGTAGTGAAAAAAAAACTTGAAAATGAAATCATACTTGACACGTGTACTAAACCTTGTTACTCCAGAACAGAAAGTTAGAAGTTTAAATAAGGTGAAGATCATCTTGGAAAAGTTGGAAAATGATTCCGGAATTATATATATATATATATATATATATATATATATATATATATATTTTTGAATGTAATTTCAATACTTCATAAGCGTCCGTTCCTTAGCTACGATTAATTAATGATGAACATGTCATTTTCGTTTATGATCGATTTCAGCACAATTCTTCTTTTAAGCTTGGAGAGTAATGATACATGATTATTGCTAAAATAGAGTCCAATACTGTTATAAAAATCTCGCAGAATTATAGTAAGATATCTTGAATCATTTCTATGTTAGGACGGTTCAGAAGTTAATTTAACAAATGGACAATTTTGCTGTTACTTACAGAAATTTCCGGCTGTCATATTGCATAATATTACCCTTCAAATTCATCACCTTCATCCTTCTTTTATGAGAAATGTTTGTCATGATTTTAATGTGAATAGGCAAGCTAATATTCAATTACAATGATTGCCAAGACAAACTGCATTATTATTAATAAGATAGAGTAAATCCCATTATCATATCTTTATCATTTTAGATATTAAATTGGCTCAATATTTATATGCAAAGCTATTTTTTTTCAATTTCAATTTGCTTAAAGCGGTGTATCTTCTGTTACATGTCGCCTACGATAACGCAACAATCCATTTTCCAATGTTAAAAACCCACGTATACTACTGATAAAAAGCAAGACGATCTTAACTTTTTAATATAATAAAAGTGTATAATATTTTAAATTGCATGCCAATGCAGAAAGGCAGAGTGGGCGAGAGAGAAAGTGGGCCGAAGGTTAATGAATTCCATAGGAACTTGCGAGTAAATTGGGTCCTTTTCCTTTGGGGATACATTTAACTTCTTTTGGTAAATCCACCTTTCCCTCTTTTTCTTTCTTTTTGTCTGTCTGTCTACCTATCTGTCTCTCTCTCTATCTATTTAAGAAATCCAATTAAAATTAGAAATACTGACCAAAATTACAGTTTTTACCAAAAAACGTCGCCGACACCAAAGCAGGAAGAAAGAAAGAATTGATCGTACTTGAAATGGTTAGCTGGCCAAACATCATCTTTCTGTGGAAAAACAAAATGTTCTTTGGTATTGTAATCTTTGGATTGTAATCTTTGGATTGTAATCTTTGGGATTGTAATCTCAGTGAAAATACTTAACCGAATCGGCTGAGCCGATCAATCTGGTGTTCGTTTTATGGCATGGATGAAGATTTAAATTTCGAATTCGTTAAGTTTGTCTTCTTTATTCAATTGATTATTTTCTTCTGCTACGGTTGGCTATAAAAAGAAAAAAAAAAGTTGCAGAAACTTCTAAAACTTTTGTGTTGTTAGAATAAATGTGTAAAGAAATTCTTATAATATGAAACTCTTGAAATATTTATGTATTCCTCCTCCTCAAAAAGAATGAATAAATAAATAAAAATAGCTATCTACTTTCGTTTTATCTCGATTATTGACTGCTTAACTAGGCTTTAATTAAAATAAACTCTATGTATGGCTTAGCCCGCCTCTGCTCGACAGATAACTCGTAAGTGTATTCCTAATGCTACCTTTCCCATTCAAAAGCTATGACTTGTGATATGAATCCAATGGAGGATATGGAATACCTTTGCGTTCTCGATTGACTATTGTCACCTTTCTTCTCCCACTGCGTCTTCTAGTCCTCGCAAACAAAGTTCCTACGAATTCTCTTTACAATACAAACTTAATAAATTCTGTTAGTATAGGATGAAAAGTATGTGCGAAATTATCACTAGAAAATCGACAAATTTACGCTTTATTATGTGTGCAGAGCGTTAAATTGGCAGCTGTGCAGGCTGGTTAGGAGACTAATATCAGCAATATTACAGCTTTTATAATTACATCTTGTTTATAAATAGCTGGGTTATTTTCATAATGTAAACTATTCAAAATGGTTTAAGAAAATACATTAAAAGCGATAATTTACAAAAAACAATTTATAACTGGCTTCTTTCTATTTGAAAATCAGAAAAGATTATTTTTATGCTCAATAATAAAATTATTTAAATTTGTGTTTGAAGATTGTTTCTTTTCTTCATTTAATACACACTTTTTACCTTTAAATGTTTATAATCAAACTTTCCGAAAGTTGAACATCATCTTCACAAGTTCAAACCAGACCTCATGATCCTGTTGGAAAATGGTCTGAGTCTATCTCTCTCAGTTCGTGATTTCACATTCCCGAGCCAGTTGCCTCAAATAAATGAATCTTAAACTGACAGGGCGTTGAACACTGAGCCTATATTAATGATGGGTTCGAGACAGAGACCCCAAAACAACGGTCCGGATTCCCCATTCATCTGCTTTCCTGTGACACCACTTCAGAGTGTAACTTTCATTTTCACTGTCTATTGTCCATGTCCATGTTTGACAAATTAACTGAGACAATGGAGAATATGCTCTCCAGTCATCTATCAGCTAGCATCCATATTTTGGCGACTTCCATATTAACCATAAGGAGTGGAGAGTCCTCTTAATCAGAACCGACGAAAAAGAGAGATACTGCCATGACTTCATCTGCGTATTTACCAAAGTCCTCCCCAAAAATGATGGATGTGACATAAGGCCGTTTTTTTTAGTAGGCTGAGGGAAAATTCCCTGAGGACCCTACAATAATGGGGTCGGGTTTGTCTACTTCAGCAGACAAGACTCTGCAATTCGGCAGAGCCTCGTCTAGGTTCCTTCCTCCCCGGAGGCAGAGAGCTCGACAAGCTGAGTAGTGTCAACCCAAGATGTTTGGTCATGACATCATCTGTCGCCTAAGATCAGCCCCAGATATTTCAAAAGCCCACTCGTGGTCCTGACATAATGAGATATCACACAGACATCCTATTTTGTCCTGCAAAGTGTCGCACTATACTGTTACCTTCCGTTGTTCTTCTGACGACTGACTGATCATTGTTAAATTTTATGACGAACCGAAAATATACCCTGGTGTACAATTTCACAGAACAATCTTTTGATATGCCAAAACTGACTAGGCCAGCTTCATATCCTACAATATGTAATCCCTCATCCCAACATTCTTCAAATACAGAACTTCCAAAACGTCCCCTTCATTTTTGAGTGCATCATCTCAGGCAATGACAATTGAACCCCAAAGAAAATTACCAACAGAAACCAAATAACCAGCCTTGGAGATCACATCAGAATATCCTACAACCATAAAACGCTATTACAGTCTCTATCACAGTGACCGGTAGTAAAGTGAGAGTCTTGTAATCCGGACTCCCCAATCAATCAATCAATATATATATATATATATATATATATATATATATATATATATATATATATATATATGATGGACTCTTCCGTCGGTTTCGACGTATGAGGTTCCAACTACTTTGTTTATTTAACCTTGTGTGAGAGTCGAAATTGACATTTCAGTCATGCTATTGATTTTGCAAAGAAGTCCACAGATTGTGTAAGAGTGTGGATTCTTGGAGTATATGGCTGGAACAGCAGCAGATATTTTATTCCTTTCCCTAGTTTGACGAAGCTTGACAATGTTTGATGCTTCCTTGTTCTTGATGCCATTGTATCATGTACTCTTCCATTCATTACGATCAATTACGATGTTCTCAAAGGTAGTGTGATTGATATTCGCAGCTAAGAGGATACTCTTCAGCCTGTCCCTGTACTTAAGCAAAGGCCGACCTACGTTTCGATGACCATTGTCAAGTTGACCATACATGAGCATTTTTGGAATTCTGCTGTCTTGCATACGTAACACATGACCTGTCCAGCGTAATTGTGATTTCATGAGAAAGGACTCAATACCATCAATATCACACACACACACACACACATATATATATATATATATATACAGAGAGAGAGAGAGAGAGAGTCTCTCTCTGTGTGTGTGTGTGTGAGAGAGAGAGTTCTAGAAAAAGCAAAGAGAAGCTATGTACATTCAACCATAGCCAAGGTTGAAATCAAGAGACTTGATTTCTGTGATTTCTGGAAAATTCCCAATAGAGACAAAACGTCTGTGCCAACTATCCCAAATACCCTCGAGCTTATTCCATCCTCATATAACAAGGCACACTCTTTGAAATGAACTTTACCTCTAAATCTACGTCAGACGATAAGGATCATAACTTAACTGACGTCTTATTCCTCAGGGAGCATACACTGTGCAATATCTCTATCACGACAATATTACAATTCTTACTTATAAAAATTTTGATTCTAAGAAGGCCACCGGCCCGGACAAAATTACAATTTGTTTTTTTTTCCTTCAGAATATCAGCCAAGATTTATCTTTAATACTGTTCAACAGTTACCTAATGATGAGATGTTACGAAAGTCTATGGAAGGTTTCAACTGTGTACCCTGTTTTTTTAAGGAAACGGGTGAGCGCCCATACCTATCGCAATACTGTCCCATTAGTACTTAATAATGCTACGAATTTTCTATCAAGGGATATTTAAACCTTTTGAAAGTATTGTATATCCATCACATCACTCTCTTTGTACGCATCTTCATTCGGAACTTCTTGTTTAGTCCAGACATTTTCGCCATAGTTGCCAAATGAATGAGTTATCGCGGCATGTGTCACTCGCATATTGTCTTCTTCATTAGCTTTTAGAATTTATGGAATCAGTTCTGTTTCATATTCAAAGGGGGGTTGTATTAAATGTCAAAATGAAAAAAACACTAGAATTGCCATAGAGCAATATCATTTCATAATTTCAATAAGAAGAATTGTTGCAAACAATTTCCGACTGCACTAATTTTGACAAAGAAAATTTATAAATATGAATATAAGAGATCAAAACTTCTACAAATGTCACGAATTATTCAAAACTAAATACGGAAGAAACTGTTTGTGTTTAATCCAGTAAGTTTTTGCTAATATTTGCTTTTCTTTAGAAAATATGCAAATATTCAGTGGGAGGATAATTCTGCCCACAACTATATATATATATATATATATATATATATATATATATTTCATGTATATATATATATATATATATATATATGTGTGTGTGTGTGTATGTATATATATGCATATATATACATATATATATATATATATATATATATATATATATATATATATATATATATATATATATTTTTTACGAACTTGTAGCATATAGATGAACCACAGGTTTTAAAAAAAAAGGAAAACGTGGGATCTTTTCTCGGTCTTCACTCAGAAATGGAAGCGACACAAGGGAATCAACGAAGAACAGATACAAGACGATGGATTTCAAAATATAACATTTATTTATAAATATATATAAAGAAATAAAGAGAGAAAAAAAAAGAACATTCATTTAACAATGGGGAAGGAGATCATTAAAGAATAGAAGGCGCGAGCGAATATATACATATATAAAAACAGATCAAACCAAGAGAATCAACTTATCTTTCAATCGAGTTGATATTTTCACACAAAGTTCTGTTTCCCGAAGCGCGAGTTCTGATGCTAAAACAACATTTTGGCCGGCCGGCAATTTTTCTGGATTTCTTTTCTTTTCACAAGGGTTCGATGGTCCACATCATCTCGTACAAGCGTTTCGTTGGCTTGATCAGTTTCATAGCAGTCCTTTCACCCCTAGTCGACAGACCATGCTTTCTTCTTCATCTCGGTGGGCAGTCTGTCGATTTGGCCAAGCGACGATCAACTGCCGCTGGTCAGAGGGAAACTGAAAATCCTTTTTTAGATTTCCGCTGTCCCCAAAAACAGTCACGTGAGTTCCCTTTGTCCTTGACCGGGTACGCAGGAGGATAGGGCACAAATCACGCAATGCTTGTGTGATGGCCAAAAGTTCAATCCCCGCTTAGTATGTTCTGATCACGTGAATCGCAGCAGGAGACCCTGATGGTGCCTGGAATTCACTCAGGGTCAAACGCCTGATAGCTGCGAAATCTTGGAACCAGGTCATTCTCGCGTCGGGTCACTTCAAAGTTCACGGGCCCTTGGCTTGTGGGTGGAAGAGTAGATAAAGAGGGAAAAGAATTTGTGAATAGAAAAAGAGGATATGGCTGATCATAGAATATATTCGCTCGCAAGTCGAAACCATTGGATTAAATTTCTATATTTATTTATTTATTTATTTTTCTTTTATATCTAATTTTCGCGTTTAATCCAGTAAGTTTTAGCTAATATTTGCTTTTCATTAGAAAATATGCAAATATTCAGTGGGAGGATAATTCTGCCCACAACTATATATATATATATATATATATATATATATATATATATATATATATATATGTGTGTGTGTGTGTGTGCATATATATATATATATATATATATATATATATATATATATATATATATATATATATATATATATATATATATATATATGTATAAATAAATATAGTCTTAAGATGTGCTATATTTATGGGATAAAGTGCTCAATATCAGAGATAGAGTGTGTGTAAATATAAAAGTGAACATAGTGTTGACTTATATGTTCACTTTTATATATATATATATATATATATATATATATATATATGGGAATGTGTGTACATGCATGTTTTGTAGAATATGCGTGGATAAAGCGAGGATATAAGCGAATTTTCAATATGGCTTTTATTATTTGTTTATTATATTTCTTTCAAATTGAAAGAAAGAATTACAAATATTCTATGCAAAACAACGTCACGCAAAATATTTAATGTAAAAATTAGTTGCAGTACAACGAAATGAATTGCGTTAGTTTAGAAGAAAACAGGATGCGTCAACTTGTGAAAATATGCGTGGCACGAATATACGTTGCTTTATGTATGCGCATAAATTGCAGTCTTACTGTTGACTCACATACAGACTTAGTGTGCATGCCTTTTATGTATCAGCATCGCTCCTATTTTTGTAATATAATACTCTCCGATAAATATGCGAAAATGTGAGTAATTAATTCAATGTGAGAATTTAAGTTTTTGTATAACAAACGAAGGATCCCTTCTCAAAGGTTAACTGAAAACTAATTAGCGAACAAAACTTGATCATTCTTATAATGAAACATTGGAAGGAGAAAACAAAATTAGATTATTTAATCTCAAATTTATTGGTTAAGAAATATTTTCCCAATTTTTAGATATCTATTTTAAAGAGGCAAACATATTGTTGATCATATTCTGTATTGATCTTCTAAAATTGAGCAACAAACAACAGATATTTATTGTTTGCAAATCCAAAGATTATCGCGGGTCTCATATGACATTGCTGATATAGGAATATAAAAAAAAATCACATTTTGGAGCCAATTCGTGCCAAAAAATTATTAGTTTTTTTTAATTCAATTAATAAACTTAAATCTAATGTATTTATATGCATTTTCTGTAACGGAGTTCTACAACATATATACACACACGCACACATACATTAATAATATACAGATACGCCTACGTTTACAGTACGACTCAAAGGTTCATGGATTTCCCATTGATCAGGTACAAAAACCTTCTGAACTGTTCAATTGAACAGTTCATAACTTTGTGAGGAACTCTGAGTCGTACGATACGTATGTGTAATTATTAATGATATACTTTATAGATCTGTTTAACTATATTGAGAAGTTTTATACAGCATAGATTAAATAGTTATTTGCTCACCAGTATGTGTAGGTAATCGCTCACGTATATGTTTGATCATACGTTAAGTTAAGCGGCGTCTAGCCTACACAGAGTGGGGTTAAGGATAAGGAATTGAAAATGGTACATCTAACTCTCCCACCCCACTTCCTCACTTCGTTAATTTCACATACGCTTGGTGCGGTCCGTCCAAAATGTGTAAGTTACTTTTCATTTTTCATTTAAACTTTTGGAAGTAAAGTCTGATGATCCAGAGCCCCTTAAAGGGGCTATGGTGAAATAACTTATTACATGGAACCTTAAAGTGGTCTGTTTCTATTCAAACATATTTGCTCTGAATTTACATTGAGCTCTCTGGATATCATCCTCTTTGGGTCTACCCATACGGATTACCTAGTTTTACATAAACTATATATATATATATATATATATATATATATATATATATATATATATATATTGTAATAATACGATATGGTAACCGTATGGAATTTCCATGGAACCTTAAAGTGGTCTGTTTTTATTCAAATATATATATATATATGAAATGGACAAAGTCCGACAATTATTTTAAGATATTTTATGTTTATACATACTTTTTATAGATACAAATATTTAAGTAAATGCTCTGTTTTATGATAAACAGTATTAAACAATATTTACCGGCCTGAATGGCCGAAGAATCCTCAAAGAAAATGTTTTTCTGTCGGAGGGCGAAAATTTTCTATGAGGATTTCTCGGGTATTCATGCCGTTAAATGTTGTTTAATACTGTTTATTATAAAACAGAGCATTTACTTAAATATTTGTATCTACACAAAAATAACCGCCAAAACGAATGACACACAATGCACCACTCTCGCCTCTGAGTGTTGATTTCAATATTCACTTTTATATTTATATTTACATACGCTCTATCTCTGATATTGAGCACTTTATCCCGTAAATATTGCACATCTTAAAACTATGTTTCTTCGTATATATATATATATATATATATATATATATATATTATTCAAACAACGATAAGACCAGCTATAAACCTAACATCCCATAGTTAATACCCTAATATTTTGGATGACACCTGGTCAAGTAAAACACACACACAGACACACACACTTCACGTCGCGAGACTTTCTCAATTCTATCGCTATTTCCATAACGATCTACATACTCTAGTCCCACATCCTCTGACCATTGCAGCTTGGACCCACCATGCCATGAACATAAATATGACTCCTGCTCATTCAATTTGTATTCAAAGTACAAATTGCAAGCCAGATTTTCCCAATCACTACAATCTTGACCTCTTCATGTCAAGGTTTAACAGTTACCTTTTCTATATACCCTCATGAACTTCATTTTTCCCTATTCTTATACAACACCACACACTAACTCTCTAACTTGAGTGGCGCTTGTGCCTTGTACTTGGTAAACATTAATATAAAAGAAAAAGGTGCGTATTATCAAGTGAAATTCGGAGGAAGACTGATTATTACGGATACCACATATTGTTATTCATGATGACGGTCGTCTTCGAGTATAAAAATCAGAGGTTAGCAGTGAATATTTCGAAGACAGTAGGAAAGAGTTGTTCAGGTTAGCAGTGGATATTTTGTTAAAAGGTAGCAGAGCATAGTTCGTCCTTCTGTTTCTCTTCGCCTGACAAGCTGGAACTAGACAATTCGGGTAGAGTGAACAAAAATGGCCGCCTTTATACACGAAGGATTGAATATTCTACGTCTTCTGATTGGTTAACCTTCTATTGGTAGACTATAAAGTGAGTCAAGTCATTTTGACTGGCTCACTAGTTACATAACATTTACACAAAAAAACTGCAACACATATATTTTGGAAAATTAGTCTTACTAATTTTATGTGAGCTCATTTACAATAATTTAATTAGATTTATCATCTTTAACTGTCCTGATGGATGGGGCTTCATAATTTGCCGACGGCACCTCTGTAAAGTGATAACTCCCCTCCCCACCAATGTGGTTCTCCTGGGTATGACGATAAATTACATCCGACAGCAAGGCCTCTGATCAGGAGATTTTGAAGAGCGTGGAACCCCCTCTAAATTGCTGGTGTTTCCAGGTCTACTCTAACCGGAGGTGGTATCACTTGTTAGATGCCCAGCTATGGGGAAATAGTTAACTCCCAAACTGGGGTTAAAACACTATGAAAGTTAAAACATAGGTTTTAAATGCCAGCATTTTTTGGAAAAAAAATAATTATTACTAGCAATACATTTTTGTATTAAATGACCTGCAATAAAGATCTTGTTGACATTAAATAACCCATTGAGGTTAATATGCAAAAGCAAAACAAAACTGTCATGGGACCTACCTTCATGGACTAAATGGACTCGTCCTTTTACTATATATACGGGGAGATTATGCCTCACAAGTGAGCTGCCTACAGTTGACCCGTTAAAGCTAAGCAGTCGAACTCTCTGCCTTCAGGCGGAGAGGAACCTGGTCGAGGCTCCGCTGAAGGGTAAAGTCTCGTTCGGGGTGGTTGACTGCCCCTGATCCCGTTTATGCGGTTTCAAAGAGGGATTATTTTTGGCTGAGCCTATTGGTTCGGAGATCCCACGTTAAACCGGCCTTGTGCCACATGTAAACATTGTGGGGGGTTACTAAATATCGCTGTCTACAGTTGACCTGTTAGAGCTAAACAGTCGAACTCTCCGACTTCGGGTGGAGAGGAACCCGGACGAGACTTCGCCGAAGGGCAGAGTCTCGTTCGGGGAGGTTGACTGCCCCTGAACCGGTTGATGCGGGTTCAAAGAGGGATTATTTTTGGCCGAGACTACGGGCTCGGAGATCCCCCGTTAAACCGGCCTTGTGCCACATGTAACCCTCGTGGGGGGTAACTAAATATTGCTGTCTACAGTTGACCTGTTACAGCTAAACAGTCGAACTCTCCGACTTCGGGTGGAGAGGAACCCGGACGAGACTTCGCCGAAGGGCAGAGTCTCGTTCGGGGAGGTTGATTGCCCCTGAACCGGTTGATGCGGGTTCAAAGAGGGATTATTTTGCCGAGACTACGGGCTCGAGATCCCCGTTAAACCGGCCTTGTGCCATGTAACCCTCGTGGGGGTAACTTCAAATATCGCTGCCTACAGTTGACCTGTTACAGCTAAACAGTCGAACTCTCCGACTTTGGGTGGAGAGGAACCTGGACGAGACTTCGCCGAAGGGCAGAGTCTCGTTCGGGGAGGTTGAATGCCGCTGAACTTGTTTATACGGGTTCAAAGAGGGATTATTTTCGGCCGAGACTACGGGCTCGGTGATCCCACGTTAAACCGGCCTTGTGTCACATGGAACCGTCGTGGGGGGGTAACTAAATATCGTTGTCTACATTTGACGAGTTGACTACTGTACTTTGCCGTCAGTCGGACGTGCAACACTTTTGTATTCGTCCTTTTTGTTTAATAATATGTTTTCAATAAATTGCTGAGTTCGAGTTTTCTTTCCGACCTATTCTGGGTCCACAACGAAAACAATCATCATCTTTTAGGTTCCGTGGTTATTTAGAATGTGACCTAATATGGCTCTCCCTAATTTCCTGTATTCTGTTTCTCCAATATATTATTTTACCATTTCAAATCCCTCTTTGCAGAATTCATTCACACAAACTAGCTAAGAAGTGAACTTGCTGTTTCACCAACGTTTCCCGTGGCTTCAATGTCTCCTGCGAATGAAAGATTTTGTAGCCGATCATTGGCACTGAACTGTTTTCCCAGTCAAATTGGACATTTGTCCATGACTCTTTGTCCTAGCTTTGCCATCGATCCACAAAGATTCCTTAAGTAGGTGAACCTACTGTTTTCCTCGTTTTTTTTTCTAGCGCCTTGTGGGTGTTAACTGCTCTAGGTTATGCCAGCTCTTTACAATTTATCATCTTTTTAGGGCATGAAGTGATATATGACCCATACACATAACCCATTTATCGTTCTTCTGCCAGTCCCTCACTAACTCACTGCTTTTGCTTCTCTTGCTTTCCTATCCTGTGAGTATTAGATTCTCTATCCAACATGGCTCTCCACAAGTTCCTATTTTTCGTTTTTGCAGGAAGTAACTTTTAACCAATTGCTATCACTCTTTCTCCTTGTTCTTCAATCCATTCACACAACCTCATCAAGTAGGTGGTCATGACTCTCCAAAACTTCCTATTTTTTAGTGCGCGAAACAGCATTTGACCCTTTACAATCCCGTTTTCTAAGTTTTCTTTAATCCATTCAAACAAACTTATCAAGAGATCATTGCTCTCCACGAGAAAGGAAGTTGTGGAGAGTCATGTTTCATAACTTCTTATACTTTGTTGCTCGAAATTATTTCTGACACATTAAAACACTTTGTTCTTTCTCTTTGTTCTTTAATCCATTCACGCAAACTCATTATGTAAGTGATCATGACTCTCCACAACTTTCCATATTTTGTTGCTAAAGTAACTTTTTAATCCTTTGACATCCGTCTTTCTTCTTCATTTAACATCAGTTCAAAAAATCGTCAAAAAGGTTAATTTCTGGTTCCATTTTCTATCCTTATCTTATATCCTGTCAACGTTAGATTGTCTAGCCAACCATGGCTCCTAACAGCTTCATGTTGTTGTGAATTTGACCCATTAACATCTCTCTTTGTCCTTTTTTTTTTTTGAATCCGATCCAAAATAAAATTAGTTAAACAGGCCAAATACTTTTCTCCGAGGTTTCTTACGTTCAATCTGTCCTGCCAGCGTTACATTTTCCAGGTGCTTTTTTCATTGTCATTAATTCCCAAAATTTCTACTGTCTTATTCTGATTGCAGTTACCAATTTCATAGTAGCTACATTAGCCGTTCTTTTACACTTTCAGTAGGTTGAAGCACATATTCTTGGCGTTGTGTCTATACAACTAAGTGTCTATTTCTGTTACTTTACAATGCTTTTTTAGAAAATATTATCGGTGTAATATTTTTTTCCTTTGACAACACCATAAATGATGATTTCTTTTTTAAAAGATTTCCTCCGATTTTTTGTGGGGGTGTAGATATATATATTTTTTTAAATTTAATTTTTTTTTTATCCTTAACTTTCCACGTTTCTTTACTGTTATTTTTTTACGAATCTAGACAAGACGTCTTATTTTTTAACAGGTCTTTTTTCTGTCTATTTTTGAGGTGAAATATATATATATATATATATATATATATATATATATATATTTGTTCTTATTTTCGAGTCACGTTCACTTTTTCTCGCTTGCTGATTTGGCTATTTTGTGTAAGTTTTTCTCGTCGTTATTTTTTTTCACCAAGTTACATTCTCGTTTAATATCACAAATTACCAAGGTTTGCTGCTTTGTTTTTAGTAACCGTTGATGCTGCTATTTGAACTGATGACATTTATGGTGCTGATGATGTTTCTTCGACTGTTCACGCCCACAATCTCAGTGAAGCGCTTCTACTAGAAGTCACACTTATTGTATCTTTCTACGTTCTGGAATCTTTTGTTGTTCTACAAAGAGAAACGAGACAAAAGTTGCAAACTTTTAAAAATGTCTTCGATCCATTATACATCACACATTCATGAGAAAAACTCAAGATATATATATATATATATATATATATATAGTAATAAAAAGGCTTAAACACGAATATTCCATGGTCATAACTTATTCCACTGGAATCGTAAATACGATCCAATTCATCAGACCTACAAATTCAAAATGTTTTGAATTTGTAGGTCTGATGAATTGGATCATTTACGATTCCAATGGAATACATTATGACCATGGAATATTATGTTTAAACCTTTTATTATATCCTTACTCTGTCCTAGAAATTGAGTTCTACCTGAATTCTTCCTCTTGGAATTTTTTTCTGAAAATATACATGTATGGGTATTTATATATTTTGCATACGTATGTATATTTTTCCTATATATATATATATACATATATATATATATATATATATATATATATATATATATATATATATATATATATATTTACGATTGCAAAAGCACCGTTTTGCTCGTTTGCTTTATTTACAAGCAAAAAGTTTTACCAAGTTTGCTTGTGATACAAGCGAACGGATGGCAAATTGATTGTCAAAATTTGGTTTATGTGGGATTTGATGTATAGAAATATGTCTCACTTGAATTTCACTTGTTGTTCGTCAGTGTTTTAACCTAATTTTTACTCTCCATATAAACTGCAAGAGTACTAACCGCTACGTCACACCACAGCGAAAAGACAAAACGAATAGGGCCTCAAATCACTGCCCATTTGGTTTTTAGCCCCTGAGTTGTTTTTACAAGAAACTGTGAGTTGAGTTTACTAGAAACATATATATATATATATATATATATATATATATATATATATATATATATATATATATTCATACACGTTTCATTAACTAATATAGACAAGTGTTGTCTATTTATTTTAGGTAAATATTTTTCGTAACATCTGATAAGTTTAATAACATTTCTTTATGAATTTCTTTGTGAATTTCTTTCTTCGTTGAACGAAGAAAGAAATTCACAATATTGATCCATATTTTTTTTCATACAATCTAAGCTTTCGGCTTACTTAAGCCATTATCTACTTAAATTATTACTATTAAACTTATCAGATGTTACGAAAATAATTTACATAAAATAAATGAACAACACTTGTCTATATTATTTAATGAAACGTGCATGAATGAAAAGATGCTACCTGAATACACACAATATATATATATATATATATATATATATATATATAATTGTGAAACACTATTTATATATAATTGTGATACACTATATATATATATAATTGCGATACACTATATATATATATATATATATATATATATATATATATATATATATATATATATATATATGGCCACTGATCCCTCTTTTATGCAAGTCTCATTAAAGACGACAGACACATTACAACGATTAAGTCTTTCTATTTAATTTCTCTTGTGTTTGTATAAGTGTTTTCTTTCCTGGAAAAAAATTGCGTAAAATTTTTCAAATATATATTTCAAACCACATAAGAAAAACAAAATTGAAACTGCTGCAAATTAGTTTTAATTTGTAGGTGACATGGCTATTACCCAGAAGTAATCTTGATTCCTATGCTTAAATATCGAAGTAAATGTATTGTTTATCTGCTAGCACTTACCCATTATTTAATTTTGGTCGTATCTTAAATATTAGAGTATTACTTATGGAAGATCTGGTTTATTTTTTTAAATATTTTCACTCCAAGCAAGGCAGTAATGCTACCTGTGATAGGGTTGAGTTGTTGGTGCATTTTTTCCTTCAAAGGACATTTTGTGGTTATAATATCTTTGTATTTTTTGGCACCTATATAAATTTTCAGTTCTGTCATAATTTTATTACTTACCGTAGCTGTGTATATTATGTTACTGGTTAAACATTTGTTGTTGAGTGGGCAATTTTTTTCTGCAATTACAGTTGAGGGTATTATTCTGGTAATTGTTATTGATATTGTTGTTCTTATTGTTGTTAACTTTTCTGAGTATTTTTATTGTGCTTAGTTATTACTTTCTCCATGTTGTCCATGCAGCTGTAACTAATTTTGATTGTACTTGATAAGTTTTGATAATTTACTGATTTTTTGAAAAGGTTTGCCAATTAGTTTGAAATTGTTATAGGGTGGATTGAACCAAATTATATTTCGTTTTGTGTTGTTTTTCTACTTAATATTATAGTTTGTTTCTTAAGGCTGATTCGTATGTCTTTTTTCATTTTTTATTTTCATTGAATACGCTCCGACCTTCTTCAGGTGACATATGTTGAAATTTGGAATCGAACCGTTTACTTGGTCTACAGGGTGTAGATTGTTTTTAATTTCCACTAGTTGATTAATCCAAAAAGTAGCTAGTGAGTTACAGAAAGGAATTAATTGGGATAGAAAAAAAAACTGGTACGGGGAAATTTGTACAATCTATTCTCGTATACAACACAAAATTTTCAGTTCAAAATTCCGACGTATACCACCTTCAGAAGTTTCAAGTGTACACCGACCGAAACCACGTGAATATGGCAACAAAGATGAAAACAACAGTCCGAACGATGTAAATAGTGTAAATTGTTACAATACCTTATGTTAGAAATATAGACATATATTGAAGGAGTGAATATGGCAACAAAGATGAGGACAACAATCCGAACAATGGAAATAGTGTAAATAATTAAAATACGCCATCTCAGAAATATAGACATATATTGAAGGAGTGAATATGGCAACAAAGATGAGGACAACAGTCCGAACAATGGAAATAGTGTAAATAATTACAATACCTCATCTCAAAAATATAGACAGATATTGAAGGAGTGAATATGGCAACAAATATGAGGACAACAGTCCGAACAATGTAAATAATGTAAATAATTACAATACCTCATCTCAGAAATATAGAGAGATATTGAAGGAGTGAATATGGCAACAAAGATGAGGACAACAGTACCAACAATTTAAATAGTGTAAATAATTACAATACCTCATCTCTGAAATATAGACAGATATTGAAGGAGTGAATATGGCAACAAAGATGATGACAACAGTACCAACAATTTAAATAGTGTAAATAATTACAATACCTCATCTCGGAAATATAGACAGATATTGAAGGAGTGAATATGGCAACAAATATGAGGACAACAGTCCGAACAATGTAAATAATGTAAATAATTACAATACCTCATCTCAGAAATATAGACAGATATTGAAGGAGTGAATATGGCAACAAAGATGAGGACAACAGTACCAACAATTTAAATAGTGTAAATAATTACAATACCTCATCTCAGAAATATAGACACATATTGAAGGAGTGGATATGGCAACAAAGATGAGGACAACAGTCCGAACAATGTAAATAGTGTAAATAATTAAAATACCTCATCTCAGAAATATAGACAGATATTGAAGGAGTGAATATGGCAACAAAGATGAGGACAACAGTCCGAACAATGTAAATAGTGTAAATAATTAAAATACCTCATCTCAGAAATATAGACAGATATTGAAGGAGTGAATATGGCAACAAAGATGAGGACAACAGTCCGGACAATGTAAATAGTGTAAATAATTACAATACCTCATCTCAGAAATATAGACAGATATTGAAGGAGTGAATATGGCAACGTAGATGAGGAGAAAAGTTCGAACAATGTAAAGAGTATAAATAATTACAAAGCCTCATCTTATACAGACAGATATTGAAGGATGGAATTTCATGGATAATTTATCATTCATGATTCTCCGAAGTTCTGTTTACAATCAAATTGATTTAACCAAATGATGTCTCGAAAAAGAAGTAGTAATCTGATCCCCGACGCAGCTCTCCGATATTATGCAAATCGTGACTTTCTGCTCTCCTCTAACGACGAATCAGTCATAAAAATTGCCCCCCCCCTGCATTTCAGAGATGATGTTAAAAATAGCTTCATGAGACTGTTATGGGATCTTACCCATAATAATAATAATGGACTATTCCATACTTAAATAGTGCGCCTCAGGAGTAGGCAAGGAGGCAGTCGTTCACTTCTGAACCGACTGTTCCGTAGAACTCTTTGCCTTCGGGCGGAGAGGAACCCGAACGAATCTACGCCGAGGGGCGGAGTTACGTTCGGGGAGGTAAACCGGCCCAGAGCCCGTTGATAAGGGTTCAATGGGCATATTTTTGGGCCGATCCCACGGGCTCAGAGAACCCACAATAAATAACCGACCTTGTGTCGCATGGTGCCTCGGTGTGTGTGTATGTAGGGGGGGGATGAATATCGTCAGTCGTTCACTTCTGAACCGACTGTTCGGTTGAACTCTCTGCCTTCGGGCGGAGTGGAACCCGAAAGAGGCTATGCCGAAGGGCGGAGTCTCTTTCGGGGATGTAAACCGGCCCTGAACCCGTTTGTATGGGTTCAATGGGCATATTTTTGGCCGAGCCCACGGGCTCGGAGATCCCACGTTAAACCGGCCTTGTGGGGGGGGGGCTGAATATCGTCAGTATTTCAAGTCGTGTCAACAGTCGAGTCAGACGCAATCCAAAACAGTCGCTTTCAGACAATTACTGCAAGACATTGGAATAGTGATACTGGTCGAGACTACATTGTTATCTTTGCTAAACCTGATTGTTCATACTAACACTTCTACTTCTCTGCATATATTCCTGTATGTAATATATCTGTGTTATTCCATATCCGTGTTCCAGTTCTTATTTATTGGTTCTACCTTGGACTATCACCATGGTACAAGGAACCGGACAATAACAGAGACCGACTTTCTAAGTTTGCTACCCAATAATCCAGGATTATATATT
This sequence comes from Acanthosepion pharaonis, assembly GCA_903632075.3. Lineage (NCBI taxonomy): Eukaryota > Metazoa > Mollusca > Cephalopoda > Sepiida > Sepiidae > Acanthosepion > Acanthosepion pharaonis. The sequence continues at coordinate 343,465 of CAHIKZ030000045.1, read as the reverse complement.
TAAATAACATGAAAATACTTGAATTCTTGATTGAGAAACTATTCTTTCAAATTGTTTATTTCGAAGAGAGAATGAAACCCATTCGTTGGTCATCTAAAGTATTTTTTTAATCATTTTATTCTTTAGAATCTATCTTACACATCTATAAGTCTACCATTTGTCCATGCTGAGAAGATTGCTGCCATATATGGCCCCGTGCCCCTGTTACTTATCTTGAACTCCTTGATAAAATCCAAAGAATAATCAGAAATATTATTGGTCCTGATACATTTTCTTACCGTCGTGAGGTTACCTCTTTACGTCTTTTCTATAAATATTTTCATGATAAATATTCGGATGATCTCTTCCCTATCGTACCTCGCATTTTGAATTTAAGTTCATTACTAGACTGGCGCCCAGATTTCATCAATTTAAGGTTCAACCGGTTAGATATAACTGTAAATTCTATGCTAACAGTTGCTTCTCTCGCAATTCTTGCCTGGGGAACTTCTTTTTCTGGCTCCATGCTTCCCAGTCAACTTTAATCTGCAAAGATTTAAATGTAATTTCAACCGCTGTTCACCTGATTATACTCTTCTCTTTTTGCTCATCATCAATGTTTCTGCTTCTAATTCTTTAACTCTCTATAACCCCTTGTCTTTTAGTGGCTTTACTGTCTTGCTTGAGATGAAATCGTTTAAAAAAACAGTTTCCTCCCAAGGAAGGCCGGAATGGCACTAGTACGTAGGGGTTACGTGGAGTGCAAAGACTGAGTTTAAGGAGGAATAATGAAATGAGAAAAGTTCAACGGGTGTCAAGAACATAGAAGATATCGAGTGACGTTGTATTTACATTTTTTTAAGATTGCAGTTGTCAGAAAAACAAGTAAAAGGAATGGAGTTCCACAGGCGGGAAATGCAAGAAAATGAATTATTGGATTAGAAGCGGTGGTTATATTTAACTATTTCAACAGTAAAAACGTGGGACCCTAATTCCAATCTAGTCCCACTTTTAAATTCATGTAGTCAGAGCACCAGGGAAAAAGACTGTCCGAGCAATTGCTATGGAAATATTTACAGAAATGAAAGAGGAAAGCAACGTCACGCCGACGAGAAAGTCGAGATGCCAAGGCAGAATTACATTTTGATTTTTCATTGGATTTTGTCAAGAATCTCGAAAGGGATAGCAGGAGTACCGGACCAGATATGGCAGTAGTATTCAATGCATAGACGAATGACAGATTTATAAATGTACAAGATGGAATCTGTCGAGAAACATTTTCTGGCATGACACAGTGACCCAACTTTTCGTGTGGTAGACGAAGCTATTGATTCGATGTAATCGTTCCATTTCAAGTTAGCTGAAAACGCGAGGCCAAGAAGGCACAATATGTCACATACCAGGAGTCTTTTTTTCTTAACATAACATCAGTAAAAATAAAACGAAATGTCGCTTTGTTGGTTTGTGCAACAAAGGAAAAAATAATCAGGAGGACGGTCAAAGATCACATGACAAAAAAAAACAAAAAACAACGGTTTCCTTCCGGTTAATAAATTAATCCTTTGAAAATAAATATTTAATATTTTTTAACCAATGGGTTGCCTTCCCGTCGACAATCCAAAAAGAAGCTTTGTGATCCCATTAAAGAGTATATAAACAAAGTCACCAGATCGGACAAACCAGCAAGGAAAAGGAGCGGCAACATATAACAGATTCCCGACAGCACGATTTAAAATAGATTCCCTTACTCGTTTACCACCTCAGGTTACGTGATATTTTCACTCTTCCTTACCAAGCTACGTGACACTTACACTTTCCTCCACACTTTCTCCCTTGCCTCTTTTAACACACATACAAGGGAAGAAATGACATTATTTCTTTTCATCTTAACAAACAGCTACAAAAACAAATTTAGCACAAGAATTTTAATCCACGCAGAAAAATATATTTGTAAAAACACGAAAATAAAAATATTTTATATCTTTTTATTTAAAAAAATTCTTGCCATTTTCTTTGTTGTGTTTCAGTTCAAATCTGCAACACTTGAGATTAACATAAATATGCGTGAACTGACTTTTGCCAAATCGTGTGCCCTGAAGATGCCCTAAAACACTTGCGTTCATCACCATCAAAGAATTGGCCGGAATTATGATCCTTTGATTCAGTAAGATTAATTGCGAACAAAATTGGCGCCAGGTATCAGGTCAGCTCTTCAAAAGGACACATATATACCTTAATAAATATTTCACCAGTTTCCTCCGAATTTTTAACAACAGTCCACAGTCTTCCTTGATTTAATGATTTCGTTTGAATAAAATATGTACCAACAATACATTTTATAGCAAAATGACTAGCAATACATTGTATCTGTAAATGAAGGGATACAATTACGTTCAAAATATATTTAGTTGAAGCCATAAAATTACCTTCAAAAATTGAGTTTCGGCATTAAATAAACCATGATGAATCGACATGCCGTTAAACAAGCAAATCAAATCAACTGAATAAATTCGGTGGGAAGAGACATTAACTGACATTTCTTTCATTTTCTGCAAATTTACTGAATTTATTTTCTTTCCGTATTCAGGTAGTTTTCTCTCATTATAAGTTCTGGGTTTTTCTAATATCCAAAATAGATGAAGCTTTCCTAAAAAACCGATGAGCACTTCGCTATTCTGCACAATTAATTGACACATTCTGTAGGGAACAGTATTCCTGATTAAAAATTCTTAATGTTTACACGCAGCATAACAAACATCATTTATCAAGACCGCGAACAATATCTCTTCGGGTTCATAACTTTGTAATGAAGGGCATCCAAGAGAAATTTTGAAAGATTTGTTGCCATGAAAATATTTGTAAATCAGAAGATTCTTTCGCAGAATGACCCTTGCATTTTGATCGGTTTAGTAACTTTGCGATATGCATTGTTTACTATTTGTCGAATTTAGGTGAGTCTCTCAGTTATCGAGTAAACCTCGTGTCAGTTCCCGCTGAGGAGTAACGTTTTGTCCATTTAAGTGTTAGTCCATTTGAATATTGCTGCCACGTATGGTCTGGTGGTCTTGTTATCAATTTAGAATTGTTGATAAAAACCAACGAAAAATCTGCAGTGTTATTGGTCCTAACCTGGCATCTTAGCTTCAGTCTTTTTCTCACCGGTTCCCTGTACCTTTACTATAAATACTTTCATGGTAATTGTTCTGATGAACTTTCTTGTATTGTACCTATACTTTATGAATTTAAGCGCAGTACTCGATTGGCCATGAGGTCTCATTAAATTACGCTTGAGATTGGTTAGATGCAACCATAAGTTCTCGCTAACGGTTTCTTCTCTCGCACTTCTCGTTTCCGGTTCCATGTTTCCAGCAAACTTTGATCTTCAAAAATTTAAATGTAATGTCAATCGTTATCTACTGTCTTCTTGATTCCTCTTCTTTTATTTTTCTTGCTCCTTATCAGTGTTTCTCTTTTTTTTTATCATTTTATCACACTCACTAACCACTTATGTCTTCAGGGTTTTAATACCTTACATGAGGTGAAGTAATAATAATAATAAAAAAAAAAATCAAATTACTATTCATTGCATGCTCAAGAACTCTGCTTTCTATCATTCTAAGCCAAAATTCATTTAAACTTCATAATATGTTTGTTTGGCTTCACCCATCTACCTTGATACACACAGACACACACACACATCAGCATCCTTACTGCCAGATTGATTTATTTAACTTTTACAGGGAGGAGATCAGGAGAGAATTAGAAGTGCGACCAGCATTCATTATTGACGGCTAGAATCTTAAAAACATAAGATATGCACATGACACAATTTTGATAGCATATACAGATATAAAACTACAGGAACTCCTACAGAATCTAGTTAATAAAAGCAAAGGCTAAACGTATGTTGTAAGAAACGCGAATATGTTTGTCGGCAAAGGGAACAGCCTAAGATGCGAACTACGAATAAGTGATGGCGAAATGATCTAAGGTTCCTCAATTTGAATACGTAGAAATCAGAAGGAAAATGCAACACTGAAAACCGAAGGCTCATTGGAATAACGAATGAAGCTTTCCAAAGAAAAGTATTTTGAAACAGGAAACTTTTATTAGAAACAGAGAATGCTAACCTGTTACGCAGTATCAGCCCTTCTTTATGACAGTAAATACTACCCAGTCTCTTCATAGATAAGGTAAAGATTTGAGGCTACGGAATTCTGGGATTACCATGGGTCAAACCTGTGATTGGGTTGTTAATGCGCTTTACCGCGGCGTGTAGTAGGTAAACCACTGCTATTTGTAGATTTCTTGGCATATTACACTCACTGACAATAGTGTCCAACGTATTTATAAGGAGTGAGACATACCCATTAGTGTTCATACGTACAGTATATAACATTATTTGTTTTTTATCTATCTATCTATCTATCTATCTATCTATCTGTTTTAATCTAGAGAGGGTTACAGAATGTGGAATAATCAAAACGGAGGTTGGAAATGAAAATGGTAAACTTTATAACATCAAGAAAATATAACACTCGCCAGCGGCGTGAAGTAGGCAAATAGTTAACCCACAAACTGGGGTCAAAACACTATGAATGAGTAAATATAGATTTTAATACCAGAAATACTTTGTAAAATTATTACCAGCATATAAATATTTGAAGAAAGTTATAGACAGAAATACCTTATTACAAGCAATACATTTTTGAAAAAAAAAAAAGAAATTACCAGCTATACATTTTTGAAAAAGATTTTTACCAGTAATAGACTTTTGAAGGAAAAAAATATTACCAGAAATAAATTTCTGAAGGAAAAAATATTACCTGAAATAGATTTTTGAAAGAAAAATGTTACCAGAAATAGATATTTGAAGGAAAGAATATTACCTGGAATAGATTTTTGAAGGGGAAATATTACAAGAAATAGATTTTTGAAGGAAAAGATATTACCAGAAACAGATTTTTAAAGGAAAAAATATTACTAGAAAGAGATTTTTGAATGAAAAAATATTACAAGAAACAAATTTCTGAAGGAAAAACATTACCAGAAATAGATTTTTGAAGGGGAAATATTACCTGAAATAGATTTTTGAAGGGAAAATATTACAAGAAATAGATTTTTGAAGGAAAAAGTATTACCAGAAATAGATTTTTGAAGGAAAAAGTATTACCAGAAATAGATTTTTGAAGGAAAAAATATTACTAGAAATAGATTTTTGAAGTAAAAAATATTACAAGAAACAGATTTTCGAAGGAAAAATATTACCAGAAATAGATTTTTGAAGGAAAAATATTACCAGAAATAGATTTTTGAAGGAAAAGATATTACCAGAAACAGATTTTTGAAGGAAGAACATTACCAGAAATAGATTTTTGAAGGAAAAAATATTACTAGAAATAGATTTTTGAAGGAAAAGATATTACCAGAAACACATTTTTGAAGGAAAAAATATTACTAGAAACAGATTTTTGAAGGAAGAAATATTAACAGCAATACATAAAAAAAAACAAAAACAATATTACCAGCAATAAAAAAATTTTCAGCATTAAATAATCCATTGACGTTGATATGCCGTGAGACAAAACAAACAAAAGTAAATCTTACAAAGAATATATTATATTTATAGAAAGCTACAGTAAAAATTGTCGGCATTGAGGTTCGATACACCGTAAAACGAAACAAACCAAAAAATCGTATAACACTTCACTCATCTTGAGCATTTTAAGAGTAACACGACAACGTGTGTCTCTTGAGAATTGTATTTGTTGAACTTCAGCATTAAAAAAAATCACATTTTATTTTTTTCATTATTAAAGAAAATATTTTTGTTTATTCTTTTGTTTTTTTTTTTTTTAAGTCTGTTTCACCTCAAGCAAGGCAGAAAACCACTAAGACACAAAGGAATACTGGAATTAGAAACAGAAAAAAAACTTTGCTAAGTCGCGAGAACAAAAGTAATCAGGAAGACAGCAGACAGCGATTAATCTTGCATTTAGATTTTTGCAGACTTGGCTGGAAAGCATGTAGCCGGAATGTCCACAAGCGAGAAGTGCAAGATTAAACTGTTAGCATAGGATTTAGCAATTGTTTCTATATATCAGGCGTATTTGTCAGTTATCAGTACATATCAAATGGCAGCAACTCGCTCGCCAAAAATCATCTGCGATTCTTCTCAATATGATTCCCGACTTCAAATGCATTGTAACTTACATTCTTCACCCTTAATCCCAAAATCTCTTTTGCAGACGCACCAATCGAAAAAGTTGTTCGCATATAGCACAAGCCCATCCAAAATGGCTGACATATCCCACACAATATCTTAAGTAAACGTAAATAATCTTGCTCCCGTCATCCTGATAGCAGCAACAACGAATACACCGACAAGAAAACTGATTTAAAGACGCCAACATGATCAATATTTTTTGGACATGGAGTATTCATCATTGAACGTGTTGTCATAAAGCGGCCATGGATGACAAATGTTTGTTACTTTGCTAAATGACGTAGACAGCCACCACCAAAAATGTAGTGAGCTGAATTAAAAGTCTGACGCCTTCATCAAGAATACGTCATAAATCCCTTGACAGGAAATAAACAGCATGCGCGCGCATGGAGAATGAGATTGTGAGCATAAGAAATAGAATAAGATATACAACAATAGTGTTTCATCACTGAATTTATTTGACTTGAACAAGGAGAACGAGAAGTCCTAACATGATCTTATAAGCAAATGATACGAAGTGTCTTGATAGTAGAAAATTGGAAGAAAATTTAGACAAGATATTAAAGGAAAAACGACATCGCATGTGGACTATAGACAGACTGACGTGAAAATAAAGATATATATATATATATATATATATATATATATATATATATATATATATATATATATATATATATATATATATATATAAAAACTTTTCACCCCAAGCAAGGCGGAGTGTCACTATTACGGAAGGGGTTACAGAGAGTGCGAACAAGTGTAAAGAGGCGTGAAAATGGAAAGGATGAAGAAAAGGATGGGGAATAGATCAAGGCCCCTGGAGATGTCGATTGACATAGCATTTGAATAGTTGAAGATTATAGCTATCAGGTAAGCAAATAAAAGGAAAGGAGTTCCACAGACGGGAAGTGCGAAACATGAAGCTATTGGAGTAGAAGAGACGGCTGCATGTAAACATTTCGACCGTGAAAGAGTGGGACTGAGATGCCCCCTAGTGGAACGTGTAAATTCATGCTGTTTGGGAACTAGCGAAAATAGCTCGTCGGAGTTTTTACAGTGAAGATAGAAAAAAAAAAGAGGGGGGCGATGGAACGTCTGTGAGACAGCGGTTGTAAACGATATGCCAGATCAGGGCCAAACACATCGCATATCCCTCTCTGGATTTTGTCGAGGACCCTAAGACGGACAGTGGGGGCTCCAGACCGTATATGACAGTAATATTCCATCCAAGGGCGAACGGTTGATTTATAGATTTGAAGGATTGATTCGGGCGAGAAAATCTTTCTAGCGCGACACAGAGAACCGATTTTCCTTGCGGTGGATGAAGCTATTGTTTCAATGTATTTGTTCCATATCAGGTCAGCGGACAGTGTGTGATCAAGCAGTTCCAAAGAGGTGCTGTCGTGGAGTTGAGCATCTGACATTCTAATAGGAGGCAGGGAGGTTTCTCTTAGGTGGGATATACATCTATCATGATAATGTGTTAATAAACACAAATATCCGAAGTTGTATAGTAAGAACGGAATAGGCATTCCATAAATTGAGGAAAGTTTTAGAAGAGAGAGAATTGTCTTCATAAACAATATCTAGTATCCGATAGCGAAGTGAATACTGTAAAATTACAGATGATTGATTTATTTTCTCTCGGTTTATCAACCCATTTGCAGGTTATTTAAAGCCATATATTATTTTTAGATTGTAATGATTTTTGGGGAGTTAATAATTGCTTTAGTGATACAAGTCTTTCTAAGTAATCCCATAGCTGGCGTGACGGGGTGGGGAGATGGGTTCTTACCTTTCACAAGAGTATGTGCGCACAAATGAATATAACGAACCCCAACGGGAATTGGAACTCGGCACTCGGATTAACAATTCTGAGCCATTACCTATTACACCACCCGAACTTCCAAGCTTACAACACCGGGTATTCCGGAGCGGCTATCCATCTTTGTACTGACCAGCTCAACGTTGCTCAACTTCGGTGATCATACGGGAACCGGTGTTTCCACGTGATATGGACATCAGCTAAAACAAAAGATCCGAAAAACATTTAAAAAATTATACGCAAGGAAGATTTGAAGAATCTGGTGTTGTTAAAGTAAGAAGAGGGAAAAGACGCAGAATAGGTTAGGGAATGCAATAAAATCTTGTACATGAAGTAGATGCATGGCGATTTTCTTAACGTAGCTTAAATGTGGCACAAGGCCGAAACAGTGGAGCACCCAGTGAAAATCGAACTCCATATTCTATCTAGCTTGTTAACCATTGCACCACGTCGAAGTGCCACAGGATACATATAGCGAGGGAGATATACTGACAAAGGCAGATAATACTATTATGTCAACATAACAGCGATACATAAGTATTAAAGAGAATAGTAACTACATAGATATTGGAGCCAATAGCTGGAATGAGAGCTTTCTCAGGAAATTGATGAGGAATTGCCGAATTTAACGGTCACAGTGCATAGCGAAGACAAGAGAAGCAAGCAAAAATCAAGGGATCTACATAATGAGTTGGAAAATGCGTAGCAGAAATCAAACAACGAGTAAAGGTAATCTGTCTATATTTCTGAGATGAGGTATTATGTACAATATTTACATTATTCCGACTACTGTCCTCATCTTTGTCGCCATATTTATCACAACGTTTCGGCCGATATACGCTCCGGCTTTCTTCAGGTGGTTGGAATGTCGAACTGAACCCTTTATTTCGCTCACTGGGATAGACTGTTCTAGTTCCACGTGCCATGTTTGGTGGATGTCAGTTATCACTGTTAATCTCCCTCTGAAAGTTCTCCACTGCCTTAACCGGGTATTGAACTCGCACTCTTTCGTCCTGTCACTGGATCTAACCAACGCCTTTATCAACTGCGCCATGTAAATCGTTCAAATTTATTGCGAGCAATAAAATCAGTACATCGTGAACTACCGCTTTAAACGACATGCCATAATGTTAAATGGGAGTAAATTGACTTTGCCGACACTTGAGTTTGACCATAGATCGACACTTGAGCAAACACAGGCGAACCCATTATTGAATTAAAGTAGGCTATGTGAACATAGAGCAAAAGAATATATGTAGTAAGTAGATGACGACTAACTGTTGAGGAGTCCACCCCTTCATACACAAATGGACTCACCCAGTATATACATATACTACGGCTACGTGAAGACCCGAGAGCAAGACCGAAGAGTCGAGTCGAGTCGAGTCGAGTCGAGTCCAGAGTGACAGAGTAAAAGGTTGTATGTAACCGGAAGTGTGAGGGTGAGGTAACAGCGTTGTAGAAGTCACAGTGAGAGAGCACGTAGACTCAATAAGAAGTCATACAGCGATACTTCAATACCAAAGACTCTATATATTTTGCCACTAAACCGTATTCCTGGAACTAATAACTTGCTTTACCAGTTTGTATAATTACGTTAATACATTATTTTCATATATTCATTCCTGGCGTTTGTTATTTATTGGTACCGGATTTCAACCCGGAATCCACAACACTAACGATCGATATTTCTAATCTATCCTCTATTAGTATAAGGATCACCATTTCTACTCTATTTTTCTATTAATATACGGACCGCTATTCTCTACTTTTATCACTATACTATTTCTCTATTCAGATCACTATACGGTCGTTACTTTTTGATCGAGTATTATCGAGCAAGTACAATTAGTGCAAGTGCTATTCGAAGGCGTCTGACACCAGTATTGTTCAACAGCGTTACTATAGTTGTATCTGTGATTACAGTCTCTACTAGAACGAGCATTACGAAACTGTCAACGAGTATTTGTTGGCATCATAAAACATAAAAAGATGAATTGTTTGACAATCTGATCGAAGAATGGTATAAGTCGCCTGAAAATTATATTTTGTTGAGGATAAAAGGTGTTTATCATAAGAAATTGGTACATGTTCCAAGAAGTTTTTTTCGGAGAGGTCATTTTTTGAAAAAGCGGCCGGACAAAAGGTTTAGCATGATCCACTCTTTATTTAAAAATAAATCCAAGAACAGCTACGAAAATTTGAATATTCGGAATGTATGTGAACAGTGGATGGCTGACACCTCTACCAGAACTCAGACGGGCAGAAAAATTATCAAGACCGACGTATAAACACATCTGTAGCTGGTTTTTGAAACTAATATTTCAACGGTTTTTTAGTCCGTATCGGAAAATGACACTTTCAGTAAAAACGAATATACGCCAGGGAATGGGCTAAATATCTGTAATTGCTGCATTTAGATGCCCCCAATTTCTATCTCGCGACTTCTATTGTCTCTCTTGTCAATGACCATAAATTCGCTCTTGTTACAATTGATACTGAGTCCTTGCTTTTCGGTTTCTTTTACTTATATATGTAGGTCCTGCAGCCATACTTGTAAACTAAACGTGCATAGCTTTACCATGCTGGGCTTTGCTACTGTGCTGTAGTTATAAGCAGATTTATTTCAGTGTTTGGCTTCAGCACAGTACTATCTTTTTTTACTTTTTCCTTATGTTCAGCTAGTACAGGGCCCAAGAGGGAGTGACTGAATGAGGTGTGTGATATGAACATAGGGGAAGGAAGTGAATATTATGAAGGTATGGATAGATAAGGAATGACCCCAGACATGAAGAAGTTAAATGTAACACTGTGTAACACTGGTAAAAGGAAATGGTTAATTTAAAATATAAACGCAAACAGACGAAAAGAGTTAAAATTACATGCAAACCGAAAGAATGAGGAAAAGAGAAATTCTGGGGAGAATGACTTTATTCGTTTTGGGAAAGGACATTGTCAGTGGGGAGGTGGAAGGTGTCAAGGTGAAAGTGCATTTCGAGGTAAGTTGAGGACAAAGGCAGAATTGAGGAATTGATTTGTGCCTCTCTATCAGAGAACAGAAATGTCCCCGCCGATTTTGAAAATGTAATCAAGACAAGAAATAGGATTTTATCCCGTCTCGAATGTATCTAAAAAAAATAAACGGACCTGTAATCTTAATGAGTACTATCAAGCGAGCCTATATGAAGACAAGTGTTGCTGATGGCTGGTCTCTGAAATAGCAGGCAATTGCCTTTTTACATAAACAAGACCACTTGTTGAAAATTAATAAGAAAACAACAATTAATGATAAAAGTTAAGATCGCTTTCGCACACGTGGTTTGAAAGTCGGAATTATCAAAGAGACATCTGATGTGGCGGGATTAAATGACACAACAAGAAAGACGGGGAGATTATCTCCACGTATGTGGATGTAATTGTGTGAGGCATAAATAAGAGAAGCAATGAGTTATACGGGCGCGCCAATGCCTGCAACCACTACCCGTAGGAAGAATGGTTCTCCTAAATTTGGTGATATAATGAACATTAACAACTAGACAATGAAGAACTTTGTTAAAATTAATACAGAAATACCCCCAAACCGTTAGTCTCACCCCGGTCTTTAGACAAAGTCAATATAAGCAGACGCAATCAACGAGAAAGCAACGTACAGAGACCCGCTTTCGGAGAGAAAGCAACGGACAGAGAAACCAGACAGCGGCGGGTGAATGTTCTGCTGAGACCCACGTGACTTGCTGCCAAAAGAATTTCCGACTTTGGTCCCTGTTCCAAGAATTCGTGCCGATAGGCAAAGTGTTAACAAAGATTTTAGCGGGAGGGGTTAGTTTTTGTTATACAAGAAACTACATAAAAAAAATCAAAATTAAACTGAAGAATTTTTTCGTTTTTAATTCGTCTGCAAGTACATTTCCATTTAGTTTCAATCATAGCACCGCTCACCGTGGTCCGAATCAACACTACGATTACTGACGTTAATGAGTCCCTACCAGCTCTGTGATCAAGAAACCCAATGTGGGCAGAGCAAGGTGTAGACCGAAGAGGACAGCGACCAACGACCGCCGACCCGCGACAGTATCCAACAGCGTGAGATTAAGCCTGGAATCAACTCGTCGTCCTATGACCCCCGTGAACCAAGAAATCTTCTGGTATAGGCGGCGTGTAGTAAAGGTCAGATCGTTTGGTAACCGCTGGCCAGGCTGACCTAGAATCGACCACCGGTTTAAGAGTTATATAAGCTTGTAGTATTCGTGAAAGCATTCACGCGGGGTTATCTTCCCCAAAGTACCTCTTTTGAGGGCGAATCTTACTGAGACATTCTTGTTACCAAAGTAATACGTAGGAAATTAGAGTGATTCAATCATGTGGTCGTTCCAAGATGGAAAATGATTGCAAAGATTTGAATTTAATGTAGAGTTCGTTTAAGCATTTGCTATGTAAGTCGCGATAGAGAAGCTATAGCCATGCAACATTGCGCCTGAGAGGAAAGAGGCTGCAGGGTGGAAAATGTCATTTCATTTATCACAAAGCTGCTTTTGATCTTTGTCATGGTTGGATAGGGATGATTAGCTAGGTCAAACCCAAATATGGCAGTTCTTAGGTTACAAATTTTATCTTTCGACAGAAACCAAACATATGTCTGAGAACGTAAGTCTCTCAAAAGAAAAAAAAATGGGATTTTCTACTCAGAGACCAATACACAGACACAGACAACGTATAGAAAACAAACATAAGGTGCAAAGACATATTTAATGTAATAAAGATATAGAGTGGGAGAAGTAGGAGACGATAAACAATGAATAGATGAAAGGAAAGGAAATATTTAACCCATAGTTGTAGATTTTGATTTCCTAGTTGTCCTGCTCCTAGACTGGTTGCCACCCAAGTCTGCAATCAAATTATCGATATGTCAACTGAGTAGAATATGGGGTAATCCCGAACGAACCTACAATTATTTCATATTGTGAATTTTATCTTTCGACAAAAATAACACATATGGCTGTGAACTCAGTTCACTGAAACGAAAAAAATGGGATTTTCAACTCAATTAGGGACCAATACACACACACACACACACACACACACACACACACACACACACAGAACGTATACAAACAAACAAAGGAGGTAAAGTTAAATATAATTTAATTTATTAAATATATAGAGTGGCAGAACTAGGAAATGATAGACAAAGATTGGTGAAAGGAAAGAAAATATATAAGAATATTGTCATGAGAGAAATGTTTAATTGTTACTTATCTATCGAATCATATTATCGACAATTCCGTTGATCATTATTTCTTTTTGTTTTGTTTTTTATGAAGAGTTCAGTGTAGATAAAATTGTCTGAGTTGAGACGTTTCCCTTTATATACAGTAGTATTTTGGTCATTCAACGTAGTTTGTTCGTTTGGTTATCGTCCTGAAAGCGCTTTTATTTAATTCATGGAAGATATAAGATATCCTGGCCCTGGAATTCCTGATTATCCCGGAAGATTTCGGCTTTCCGTTTATGGAAAATCGGGAGACAAACTTATGTCAGAACCAGCCCAGAGGAAAGAAATAAACGTTTTCACATCTTCTCGATGCAGCGGCTATGATCTTTCTGACCAGTTAGTGTAGAGACGCACCCAATAGTTCAACGGTACATATGAAATAAACAATCTAACCCTTGAACGAATTCAAAGGCTACCAAGGCCGTATTTTTAATAAACAGAAAGAAAAAAATGAAAGAAAAATTTAATAATTTTAGGATAGGAATTTATATTTAATATGAATAAAGAGGGTCATGTCATACAGTCCCATGAGCTTGAACCCTCGAAACAGCAAGAGAAAAGATACAGTAATGGTAAAGTTAAGAAAACATCTGGTATTCATTGGCCAAGCAGGTAAAACTGCTTCCGGTTCAAGTGTATAAAAGCTTTTTCTTAAAACAATTTACCAGGAAAAAAGTTTTTTTTTCTTTAAATCCAGTAGCTGTTATCGTTCTTTCCTGTATTGATAGAGTTTTCCTTCCTAAGTCAGCGGCAACAGGAACTGAGAAGTGTCTATATTAAAGGATTCAACCTTGCTCATTAAAACCCTTCCTTTTACAGAGAGCAAACCTACTGTCAGCCATGTTAGTGGTACCTTTATCGCCTGAAATGCAATCACTGAGACTGTACCGATAACGAAAAAGTTTCGTTTCCACAGTCATGTTTCTGTTATTATATTCCTTTTTATTGTTATTACCCAAGCAATGCAATAAAGCCATTAAAACGCAAGGATTTACAGGGGGTAGAAGAATTAGGAATAGAAACATTAATACTGACGAGAAAAAGAAAAGAGAAGCCATTAGAACAGTACATTACGATTGCCATTGCATTTAAATTTTAGCAGATGAAAGTTGACCGGAAAGCAAGCGACCGGAAGGGAGTTCCACAAGCGAGAAGTGTGAGAAAATAAAACACTAGCATAGAAATTACGGTTATATTTATCCAGATCAACTGTAAATTGATAAGATCTAGACGCCAGACAAGTACTGTGCTTAAATTTATATAGGTCTAGGTATCACAGCGAAAAATAAAAGTATTTATAAAAAAGCCATCTTAGGCAAATTTATGGCGGTGAGTAAGTGACTGAAGCTGAGCTATCGGATCAGAACCAATAATATTGCCGCTTCTTCTCTGGATCTTATCAAGGAACTCAAGAAAAACAGTAGGGACATTGGACCATATGTGGCAGCAATATTCTAAGCATGGACGAATGGTCGACTTATAGATATGTCAGATATATTCCGGAGAGAAAGAACTGTCTCGCACGACACAGTGAACCGACTTTCTTAGTAGCTGGTCTAGCAATTGATTCAATATAGTCTTTCCACTTCATGACAGCTGAGAACGTTATCCCGAGAAGTCACTTTCATGGAGGTAAGCGTCAGCTGTTCTGATGGAGGGCAGAGAAGATTCTCTCAGATGATTTATGGGGGGAAATTTAATTTGGGAGGGGGGGACTTTAAAATTAATAAGCCATCTTTTGCCAAAGTCAAAGACGGACTTGAGGGCTTTTTGGACAACAACTGCCATTTTTTTTTATTCTCATGGAATAAATATTTTATAAAAGATTCAACCTGCATTATCTTTGTCCTGTATTGTTTAATAGATTAAGAGAGTACGCCACAAAGAATTGTTGGGACTTCTAGGTAAACTAGATATCTTTGGGAAAGATATTACAATAACCCAGAACTTATACTGGAAGCAAACTGCACGCAGACGTAGTAAATGAATCCAGTGTATATACAAAAATATAAAAGGGTTTAAGGCAAGGATGTGTCTACTCGCCGGACTTATTTGAACTTTACAGTAAGGCTATTTTGAGGGAGCTGAAAGCTCTATCAGCATTCATTATTAGTGACGGAAATCTTAACAGCGTTAGATATACAGATGACACAGTATTGATAATAGACACGGGAAGGAAAATACAAGGAAACTTACAGAATCAAATAACAGAAAGCGAGAAGAAAGGACTAAACATCAAACGAAAGAAGACAGAATGTATGGTCGCCAGCAAAAGAAACAGTCCACTATACTAATTACAAACTTGAGACGCTAAAATCAAGCAAATACAAAAAAGTAAATATCTACAAGGTGTTTTAACAGTGTATGGAAAATGCGACATCGCAATCCGAAGTCGCATTAGGATAGCGAAATATGTCTTCAAAAATCTAAGCAAAGTATTAATAAACATGAAATTTTCAATGGAAACAAAGAAAAGAGCAGCTAACAGTTATGTAATATCAGTCATTCTATTGGGTTGTTACATAATTATCTGGTGTTTTTAAAAGATATTTATTATGAACAAAGAAACAACAATTCAACAATAACATTTTTAAATGAGTATGATCATCGACACACATGTTTATAACCTGAAAATAAAATAATATTTTTATTAAAAAAGTTAAAAAAAAACAGCAATTTTTATCAAAAAATATCTCGCCTAAATAACGTCTGATAATTATGCACAAAGCAATTATATGTCTGTGAATGCTGGGCAATCTCTTCACAGACGAAGAAGAGACATGGAGCAACAGAAATGTGGTTCTATAAAAAGATGCTGAGAATACAAAAGACTGAATATTGAAGCAAAGACGAAGTTTTACAAATAACAGAAACGAATAGAAGACTCATCATCAGCAAAAGTCTGTCGAAATTTCTACGATGCGTAATAAGAGAAAAGGGATGAGGGAATTTGACAGGCACGGAAGGTGAAAGGGTCAGAGGAATACAGCGAACTTGTGTAAATGACTGACGGATTAGGGATTGCAAGAGATGGCAAGTATATATATATATATATATATATATATATATATATATATATATATATATATATATGTATGTATGTATTTATGTATATATATATATAAATAAAAAGAAAGAACAGTAAGATATATAATCCGGTGTTCTTTTGAAACATGGTTAAAATTGTGTAGCGAAAAAACATATTTTAAATCAATTTATAATATATATATATATATATATATATATATATATATATATATATATAAACTAAAAAGAAGAGATAGTTGTGGAAAACGCCCAACGACCTGAAGGATCACGACACACGTTTTATGGAATGTGGTGAGATTCGTGGTGTCACAACAGGGAAAGATAAAACCGGTTTTAGTGGAAGTTACTCTTTAATAATTTTCGCTGTTTCTCTTCGTAAATATCGTTATCTTGAATACCACCACCACCATCATCATCATCATCATCATCATCTGTTTCCTTACAGGATATAATCATAACGTTGCTGCTCAGGTGAGCACATGACCATTTCCCGTCATATGTCTCGGCTGCGTGCCAATATCTTTGCGAATGTGCTTCCTTCTCACTTTTCTTTTAACTGCCTGGAGTTTTTTTTTTCTTTTATTAGGAAGACAGTTGCTTCTTAAGGCAGCTCTATAGCATTTCAACCTTCCTTTCATTGACTATGTCTATAATGTCATCCAACAGGCCTCTTTCTCGCCTGATGGCATCTCACTTGAGATGCGGTCTATGGATGATGGTTCTGTAACATCCCATTTAAATTCCCGAATGTCTTATTTATTCACAAATTAGCGATATTCATTCTCCTCCTTCGCTACGCTATTTCGGAAGACTGAAAAAGATGTGAAGTTTGCTTAAGCTGAGATAATATTTAATAAGGCAACATTAAATGACGTTAAGATGTGTTTGATTGAATCAATGAAGGCGCCATAATCTAAATAATAAAAAGTCAATAAGAATTTTACATCGTTTCCACATAAAGAAAACAATGTTTATTTGATTACCATAAAGATTCAATTACATTCCAAATCAAATTTATACAAACTGACTGGGTCATTTTGTCCTTTGTGAAATGTTTCTGATTGAACACATCTGACAATTTCCTTTTGGACAAGTGATCGTTATTATTATTGAAGAATATGATATATATACATTTTTATATGTGACTCAATGATTAAAAGATAAAATTACAAAGAACAAAATAACTTCTCCTATTACAATGGTAGGATCTGTCTATATTTCTGAGATGAGGTATTATGTACATTATTTACATTATTCGGACTATTGTCCTCATCTTTGTCGCCATATTTATCACAACGTTTCAGCCGTTGTACCCTCCGAGTGTCAGATTTTCCAAGCCCTCCTTCCTCATTATGTGCCCCAGAAACTTTAGCTGCATCTTCCTAATATTAGAAGCCTCCTTCTTGTTTGCAATTTCTCTAACATCTCATCGTGGACATTATTTACATTATTCGGACTATTTTCCTCATCTTTGTCGCCATATTTATCACAACGTTTCGGCCGTTGTACGCTCCGGCGTTCTTCAGGTGTTTGGAATGTCGAACTGAACCCTTTATTTCGCTCACTGGGGAAGACTGTTCTAGTTCCACGTGCCATGTTTAATGGATGTCAGTTATCAGTTATCTCCTGTTACTTTCCCTCTAAAAGTTTCCACTGCGTTAACCGGGTATTGAACTCACACTCTTTGGGTCCTGTCACTGGATCTAACCAACGCCTTTATCCACTGTGCCATGTGTCCTTGAGGACCAGTGAGCGAAATAAAGGGTTCAGTTCGACATTCCAACCACCTGAAGAAGGACGGAGCCTACAACTGCCGAAACGTTGTAATAAATATGGCGACAAAGATGAGGACAATAGTCCGAATAATGTAAATAATGTACAATGTAGGATATTTAAAAAAAAAAAAAGTAGTCATAAAACAATTTAGTATGGAGCTGAACGAAGTCATCTCGGTTATGCATCTAAAATGGCGTTTCTTAGATGGTACGGCGGGTGCACTAATTCACGCAGAATGGTAACCATGCGCTTCTCAACTTAACCGAAGAGTGATTTACATATTTAAAACCTCTGAAAGATAACCCGGATCATTATTTTCCATTTCTAAACACTGAACAACCCGGTTGGATTCGTAGCCCATTTATTAACGTTTCAACTGAAAACGTTGGCTTATCGTTAACAGAAGAACAAGAGCTGGTCAATATATCTGCTGATTGTGGCTTACAAATCAAACAACGAGGTGACCATTGGTCAATTTAGGATTTCCATTCCAGAATATCCTTCAAGATCTAGTAAAGTTTTCCGCATCATACCTTTGCGAATAATGATTTTCTGCACTTACCAAAACCAAATGCAAAATCAGGACAAATATTAAATGCATTGATGAGGAAATAGGAGTATATTTATCAAATAAAGGGTGTTCCAATAACTTTGACCAATTTTGAATTTGAATTAATTTTAAGCGTCTAATTATTTTTTCCTTCAGATTTGAATTGCGAATAATGATTTTCTGCACTTACCAACACCAAATCCAAAACCAGGTCAAATATTAAATGCAAGGGTGTTCCAATAATTTTGACCAATTTTAAATTTGAATTAATTTTAAGCGTCTAATTACTTTTTTTTCCTTCAGATTTGGTGAGCATTTGGGAGATCTTATTTTTCACACAAAATTGCCATGACTTATATAACATGATCTAATAGAGAAATAATTAAATTTTCACCAATAACACTGATTTATTTACAGCTGACTTTGATCCGTTTTAATGAAATACCCATATATACAATCCGTTTTAAAGGAACATCCTTTATAAGGCTTAACATTCAAAATTTGCCAAAGCACATTAAGCAGAGTTTTCAAAAAAGCATACTTCATAACTTTTAAAAATAAATGTTTATTTCGGAAGACTACCTTATTATTTTCTATTTTTAAATTTCAGGACGAATATTTCTTTATTAAAATATAAAATGTCCTTCAGAGTTTTGGATCTTCTACAAGTGCGTCTTGAAGTAACTGCTCTCAACATTCGAACACGTGAGAGCATAATGATATGTTTTATTAATGTCCATTCTATACAAGGCCCAAGAGCCACTCTGCCTAGATGGTTACTAAAGGTGGTTTATGTATGTGGGTAAGAGTAAGGGGCGCAGTTTATAGGGATGCGGGTCAACAAACAGTGGTCAGCCATAGACTTGAAGAGTTTAAAAATTTAGTGTTTGGGAAAGCAACCCTCTGGGATTCTGTTCCACAAATAAACAGATCTTCGGAAGAAGCTACTCGAGTAGAACTTAATAATCGTATCCTTATACGGAAAGATTGTCATGGGCGCCCCAGCCAAATAGCAATTATATTTCCATTTAAAAATTCTTTATTTTTAAAAAGCTAGAGACACTAAGAACATGGCTTCCCTGACTAATTTCAGGCCTTTGTTATTTGATATTTAAAAACTTTTAAAATTCATTAGTCCTTAAGGAGTAGTGGATATTCTGGTACTAGGAGGTTCTTGGCTGGAATGGGAGTGGAAGGAGATGCTAATAGACTCTACGGCGTAGTGTAGAGCTGCGTAGCGCGATAAGAATCCGGAATAGTCTTAAAACATTGATCAAGAATGGAAGCGTTAGATTTCGGGTTGCTAACTACCAATCGGGAACAGCAACCAGAAACCTGGCAACTCGGTACGCTCAGTACGAAGAGACGTTGCAACAAACCACACACACATCAAAAGATTCATGACAGCACCACACCAGAGAAAAGTAAAGTATCCGGGAACCCCTTCCTACAGCTTTAGCATTTGAATAAATGAATAATTATTTTCGAATAATTCTTTTCGCTATACTTCGATGCAAAAGCATACCTGCATTAAAGAAAAGATCCCTCTTTTTTTTCACTATCTGAAAGTGCTCGAAGAAAACATGGATTATTATTTTCCGTCATTGAGCACAGAAATGTATAATTGGATTCGAAACTCCTTCATAAATGTTCCCTTTATTATTGACCTTCACTTATGTGAAGAACAATTGGCCACAATTTCTTGTAGTCGAAGGCTGAAAATAATTGGATTCAAAACTCTTTCATAAATGTTCCTTTTCAGATTGACCTTCAATTATGTGAAGAACAATTGGCCACCATTTCTAGTAGTCGAGGGCTGAATATAATTGGATTCAAAACTCTTTCATAAATGTTCCTTTTCAGATTGATCTTCAATTATGTGAAGAACAATTGGCCACCATTTCTAGTAGTCGAGGGCTGAATATAATTGGATTCAAAACTCTTTCATAAATGTTCCTTTTCAGATTGATCTTCAATTATGTGAAGAACAATTGGCCACCATTTCTAGTAGTCGAGGGCTGAATATAATTGGATTCAAAACTCTTTCATAACTGTTCCTTTTCAGATTGATCTTCAATTATGTGAAGAACAATTGGCCACCATTTCTAGTAGTCGAGGGCTGAATATAATTGGATTCAAATCTCTTTCATAAATGTTCCTTTTCAGATTGATCTTCAATTATGCGAAGAACAATTGGCCACCATTTCTAGTAGTCGAGGGCTGAATATAATTGGATTCAAATCTCTTTCATAAATGTTCCTTTTCAGATTGATCTTCAATTATGTGAAGAACAATTGGCCACCATTTCTAGTAGTCGAGGGCTGAATATAATTGGATTCAAATCTCTTTCATAAATGTTCCTTTTCAGATTGATCTTCAATTATGTGAAGAACAATTGGCCACCATTTCTAGTAATCGAAGGCTCAAAATAAAACATTCGACGATTCTCATTGGTACATTTTGGATTTCAATACAAAAGGAATATCCCACGTCTGTTTATCAGTTTTATTGCAATTTTCTACTTCTTATTTACGTGAATTTAGCTTCTCAACCCTAAATAACATCAAGCAAGAAAGCCTACGCTCAACTAAAGAAGAAATGGGGGTCTGCCCATCGCAAATTCGGCTAAACATTGAAGAAATCGAGACAAAAAACACCAGGCCCAGATTTCATACAAAATAAGCTGCACAAATAGTTGAATACAAACATTGAAGTTCATATTTGCATGTGCATTTTTAAAATTATCTATAGTTATATTTCTTGATACTTAAATGTATACACTTTACATTTTTGTCTAAGCGTGCCGGGATGTTTTCATTTGCGCCCAAAATATTGAGGAGCACTGATGTATACTCCTCCTCTTTTGGGGAGTCTCTTTAGGTTGACGGGGCCGATTCCATAACGTTGATCCTTCTCTCTTGGGCGTCTTCTCCTGGTCAGTTGTCGAAATATTTTTGGAGTCCTGAGATAAACGAAACCTTCGACAAAAAGGATTTTAAACTTATCCATATTATTAAATACGTCGAAATGTACATTATTACCTAGCCAGTGGGGTTGCTCTGTCACTCCCACGAAATAACTACATCTACTGTGTAAGACATGTAAAAACATAACTCACTGAAAACACTTTCTAACTCATTCCCACGTTCGTCTCAGCCAATAAAATTCGACATCCCTACTTTGTCTATCATCTGACCTTAAAGGTCAGCCTCAGAACTTCTTAGCCAAAATACACTGCCACTAAAAAAAAATAATAGTCTGAAACTATTATTTAACAGCATTAGCTTCGACTGTCTACGATTGGGAGTGGCCTCTGATCTACTTTACTACCTCATACTTGAAATGTGAAAGAAAAGTTATGTCGACAACGGGGGCACGATGCTCCCCCATTACTCACGTTCATGAATATAGATACAACGTGCGACAGTCCGTAATATTAGATATGTCCCATGACACTGTTATTGTGTTGATGGCTTGAGCAGCAGGGAGGATTATTGCCTCTCCAGTTGCAGAAATGAATCAATTAATTTTCGTAGTTGGCTTGCTATACCCAGTAAGTAAAATTTTTGCAGAGGGTATTTTACATCAAGTTGGTCGACGTATTCTTCCATGGTATGGATTCGAGTGCCTCAGTTACTACCGGGATGACTGGCAATTTTAACTGCCAGTTCTGATTAGTTGCTGATGTTTTCTTTTTTTTTTTGTGCTGTTATATTGTAGTCAGCGGACATTCACTTTCAGTTGTGTTTAGGACAATTATATCTGGTCTTCGATGTTTAACAACTCGATCTTTTTGAAAGTTATCGCCCCAGCCTATGTTTGGCTTACCTTCTTGCATTACCTTCAATGTCATTATTATTATTAAAAATAATTTATTGTTGACCTACATTTGATTTATAATGACATGCCAGCTTATAACTAATAACCTCGGGCAAGGGAAGGATGTGATATTTTGTTGTTTCGACTTAAGTAAACAAAAAAACAAAAAAAAAAACAAAAAAAAACTAAACAAAAAACAACTAGTCACAAAACCAAAATGGACAACGCTTTTTGCAGGATACTGACTGAAACTATTTTGGGAATATTTACTGGATAGATGGTGTACCCTGGGATTTTTTTTTGTAGTCGAGTGACCTTGCTTATTAGACCCAAAGCTACAACCCCAAATGTAGCAGTAGTAGTTCTTCTTATTATTATTTCTTATCCTTCCTCCTTTTCTGTTTTTTGTTGTATACACATTTCCTTTCCTGTTCCAACCCCAGAACTAAGATCAGAATTGGCTTCATGTCATCTTCCTCTGACATTTAAAAAAATCTAGATCGCACATATATTACATAGATAAAGCTCTTCATAATGTGTGAGCTGTCACAATTGTTTGTATTTCTTTAAGACATCGGCTACAAGGAATCCCTTCATTGGGTCTATCGGAACCTTTTCCAATCAATCCGAGGGCTCCAACTACAACTGGAATTAGCGATGTTTTCATATTCCACATTTCTTTAGATTTCCACTTCAATGTGCTTGTATTTTGATATCTCTGTTTGAAGATCTTCAAAGATACAATACAAGATGCAGGCACTATATTATTATCGTTTTTATTCCTTTAGTTTCTGGTGTATAATCATTTCTTTCTGGGTCCCAACCAAAGACCTTGTGTCAGAAATGACATCATGGCATTTTCCACTGAACAGTTTGAAAAAGAAAATAATGGCAATCATTTTACATAGATAAAGCCCTTCCTATGGTGTGGGCTGTACCTATGAGAACAATTTTTGTATTTCTTTAAGGCATGGACTACCAGGGAATCCTTCAATGAGTCTATTGGATTATTTTACAGTCAATCCGAGGGCTCCAAATACAACTGGAATTCTTAATGTCTTCATGCGCCAGATCTTTGAGATTCGATTTGAAAGTTCTTGTATATTGATAGTTTTTTGAACAGCCTCCATGTCTATACGAAGGCACATTTTGTCATTGTGGTCTCTAATCTTGATGTCTGGGCGATTACCTTTGATTGTGCTGTCTGTGTGTATTGTAAAGTCCTATTATTATTATTATTATTATTATTATTATTATTATTCAACGAAGATATGTCTTATAGAGTCCACGAAATACTTGTTTTCGCTTTTACTGATATTTTTTAAATCGTATCGTATATGGCGGCAATTGATTTTATTTTGGAGAGAATCGTCGATATTACTGTCAAGAGATGAACATAAATCCTTTTGACATGTCATTCACAGAATAGTAAACACATCTGTTGAATACGTTTTCTGCTTGAACAAAAACAAACTCGCCTCAGTAATCTTTTTAGACAGATAATATTCTTTCTGTCTGCGATTCTAAAAATTAACAAAATCAAAGAGATTATTCCTGATGTTGAATTGACCTTCCATCCTATTTTCCAGTTGCTATGCATGGGGAAGCCCAAAATACAACTTACAGGTCGGGAATGCTAAAATCAAGCAGGTACAGAAATTTAAATATCTGGGAAGTGTTCTAACAGAGGACGGAAAGTGCAACACTGAGATCCGAAGACGTATTGTGATGGCCAATGATGCATTTCAAAAGTTAAGAAAAGTATTAAGAGAGAGGAAAATTTCATTGGAAGCAAAAAAAGAGAACTGAACTGTTATGCGATATCTCTTCTCATATATAGCAGCGAATGCTGGACATTTTCCTCAAAGATGAAGAAGAGACTCGAAACAACAGAAATGTTGTTCTACAGAAGGATGCTCAGGATAACATGTGAACGACAACGAGGTTTTGGAGATAATGGAAACAAAAAAGAAAACTTAACACCAAGAAGAGGCAGTTGAAATTTCTTGAGCACATAAGGAGGAAAGGTGGCTTGGAAAATCTGATACTCACGGGATAGACTGAGGGAAAGAGGGACAGAGGAAAGCAGCGCGTGACACACTTAGTGGGCTTGAGCAAATGGAAGGCAAACCAGGGAGAAATAACAAAAAGATAAAAAAATAATAAGAGCTACAAGGGACAGGAAGATGAGTAGGGCCATGATCGCCTACGTCCTGAAGGGACACAGTGCATCGTGCTAGGGCGGTCATGTGATACTTAATTTCTAGGCTATACAGAGGATACATTTTTGTCGACACCGCGAAGAGAAGATTCATTCCTAACACGCGCGTGTATGCAGCTTTTTGAAATGTGATGTGCCGGACTTGTGAGTAAAGACAACTTTGGTATTAATGACTAACTTTCCTTTTCCTGGTCGGAGGGAATGCAAGTAACGCATGTTTATTCGTGACCAGCATTTTCGCTTTCTAGGCAAATGAAATCTTCATCCAGGTTTTTCCTGACTTTCACTAAAGCCGTCTTTATTCATTTTCATCTTAAATGTTTGCTTAAATGTTTACCGATATTACTGAAGCCACGCACATGTATATGATAACATAAGAAACAGATCACTTCAAAGCAACATTTTTAAAAGCAAATTTGAGTAATCTATTTCTGCCTCTTCAGTGTTTCTTTTCATAAACGCAATTTTCGATGAAGCAATTTTTTCCAATTTTTCATATTCGTCAAAAAATGTTTTTTGACGAATATGAAAAATTAGAAAAATTGCTTCACAATGCGACGATTAAGAAACATTAATTTTTGAATAAGTAAGGCATTAAGGTTTTGAAATTCGATGCTCCAGCACGATCTTAGGCGTTACCTAAATGACACCGTGCGCGACACCTTCAGACAAGGATCAGGACCATATCATATTCACCAGCAAGAGGAGAAAGCTGGAATGGTATGAACATGCAAAATGGTGCAGCAACCCTCCAATTGTAATATTATTATTATTATTATTATTAATCATTTCACCCTAGGCAAAGCGGAAATGCCACTAGTGTGCAGGGGTTACAGGGAGTGAAAGTGAGCCAAAAGAAAGGGTATAGAGAGGATTGAGAAAAGAATAAGAGGTCACAGGATTCAAGAAGACGGAAGATATCAATTGACATTGCATTTAAATTTTTGAAGATTGTAATTATCAGGGAAGCATTTAAACGAAAGGGATCTACACAGGCGGGAAGTGCGAGAAAAGAAACTGTTGGAGTAGAAGCGACGGTTGCCTTTATCTATTTCGACACTAAAACGGTGGAACCTTCCTACAAGACAAGACTTTTGACAAAAGAAGAGTCGGATGAAAGGAAAAATGTTTTGACAACATCAATGATTGGACTAGCTGATTTTTATTGGACAAAGAATCTACATTTTAACCTGTATCGAAATTTGGAGAACAATTTTAGCTTAGGATCATATTTCTGATGCGTTTTAAAAGCAATCGAATTTATTTATCCATTCATTTGATTCCAATTACAGTCCTGTTCTGTTAAATTTTCCTATTTGGAACCTCAACTAATTTAAGCGTAGTATTAGACTGACAGTTCAGTCTTACCATTTTACGGTTTGTTTGCCTTAAATTCTTTGTTAACAATTTTTTTCTGACACATTTTGCGCTTGTGGAAGTCACTTCCGGTTTCTCAATTTCCTGTCAACTAAAATCTTCAAAAAAATTTATGCAACGTCAATCATCATTCTCTGTCTCTGTAAATACTTTTATTTTATTGAGCCCCTCTCTCTCCCTCTCTCTCTCTCGCTGCTCAATAATTTTTCTTCCGTTTCTTTCCCACTTAGTTTCTTTATCGCCTTTACTTGGAATGAAATGATTAAAAATAAATTGAAAAAAATTCACATCACACTCAAAATTCTTATTAAGAAAAATATGGCCATCCTTCTGTTTTTACCTTAAATAGTTTATATAAAAAAATTAATTATATTTATATAACATTATTTACATTGTTATATAGGCACGTGACCGAGTGCTTAGAAAGATCGTTTTCTTATCATGAGACCCGGGTTCGAATCTCATCATGTCGATTTGTCAGGAAGTGAGTGAGATTGGGTTGACAGAACCGGCTAGAATGAAGTTACAATTGTGAGCATACTGGTCGTGTTCAGTCTATTGGTCAGGCTAGATAACGCGTACCCTACTAGAAACTGCAACTAAGGTCCGCTCAGTATAGTTGCAGTATAAACCACAGGTAGGCTCTGTTAGTATTGAAATGTGCCTGAAATGGGGATTCGAATGTCTTCGCCACTTCCATTGTACGCACTGTTGTCCTCGTATTTATTGTCATATTCACCACCTTTCGGCTTGAAATTCCAACGTATATCACCCGAAGAAGGCCGAAAAGTTGCGTAAAAGGCAATAAAGTTGAGGACGTTTCGGCCCTCTTCAGGAGATATACATTGGAATTTGGAGCCGAAACGTTGCGAATATGGAAATAAACATGAAGACCACGGTACTAACGATGTCAATAGTTTCAATACATAATCACAAAAATATAGACGGATATTTCTATAAATAGTTTTGCGATCAAATGTTTATAATTTTATCTATCAGAAAGCGAAAGTTGTTTATTGATTGTGATTTTTAAGAGATTAAAGTTTTCTAAAGACTTACGTTAGTGCTTCGGGATCTTATATCTAAACAAGTCATAAGTTTTCCTCCATATTTATATCTTTTAGTTATCACTAGACTGCCCGTAACTCGTTGGGTCACAGACGGTTCTGCTTATAAAATACTGAAGTTGATTTCAACATTAGAAACTGTCTGTTTGAAGGAAGTTGAAATAAAAATACTTACTGCATAAACAACTCGTATTTTCAAATCTTATTCCCTTAAAATATTTTATAAATAAGATTAAGTTAAAAATATTTTTTAATATGCCAAAATATTTTAAAATCATATTCACTTGAAAACATTTTTTAAATATGGCAAAAATTAATTTTATTAAAAAAATATTTAAAATATTTTGTTTAATGAAAGCCGAAATACAAATAATCACACACGCAAACACAGAGAGGTTAAAAGAGTGAGAGGTGGAAAGAAAGAGAGGTGGAAAGAGAGAGGTGGAAATACAGAGTTGGAAAGATAGAGGTGATGAGAGATGGAAAGTCAGAGAACTGGAAAGAGAGAGGTAGAAAGAGAGATGTGGAAAAACAAAGGTAGAAGGACAGATATGGAAAGACAGAGAGGTGAAAAGACTAAGCTGGAAAGATAGGTGGAAAGAGAGAGAAGTGGAAAGAGAGAGGTGGAAGGACAGATGTGGATAGACAGAGAGGTGAAAAGACAGAGGTTGAAAGACAGAGGTGGAAAGAGACAGGAAGAAAGAGGTGGAAAGAGAGAGAAGTGTAAAGAGAGAGGTGGAAAGAGAGATGAGGAAAGACAAAGGTAGAAGGACAGATATGGAAAGACAGAGAGGTGAAAAGACAGAGATGGAAAGAGTTGGAAAGATAGAGAGAGAGGTGGAAAGAGAGAGAAGTGGAAAGAGAGGGTGGAAAGAAAGTGGTGGAAAGAGATAGGTGGAAATACAGAGTTAGAAAGAGAGAGGTAGAAAAAGGTGGAAAGAGAGAGAAATGGAAAGAGATAAGTGGAAAGAGAGAGGTAGAAAGACAGAGAGGTAAAAAGACAGAGGTGGAAATACACAGTTGGAAAGAGAGAGGTAGAAAGAGGTGGGAAGAGAGAGAAGTGGAAAGAGAAAGGTGGGAAGAGAGAGGTGGAGAGAGCTGGAAAGAAAGAGAAGTGGAAAGAGAGAAGTGGAAATCGAGAGGTTGAAAGACAGAGAAGTAGAAAGAGAGAGGTGGAAGGACATATGTGGAAAGACAGAGAGTTGGAAAGACTGTGAATTGGAAAGACAAAGGTGAAAAGAGAGAGGTTGGAAGAAAAAGAGATGGAAACAGATAGTAGGAAAGAAAGAAAATACGTACGATTTACAGACGATATCGATTGGCACACTTGTGTTTCTCTTTTCGTACCCGCTTGCTTCTTCGCAGTTTTACCAAGGTGAAGGTGAAATAATTAAAAATAATGGAAAATATTTTCCCTTTTTCGATTAAAGATAACAATTTTTTTTTTAAATTTCTTTTTGCTATTTAAACGATATAAAAATATTTTCTCGCTAAAAATAAGCAAAATCAAAGGGCACCAGCAATTTTGATATATATATATATATATATACATTTCTGTACGAGTGTGCGTGTTTTGTATTTCTAAGGTTCTTCCAGTTTAACTTTTGGCGGGTTGAAAGGAGGACTCAAACAGTCTGTAATCATCCCAGGCGCTTTCCGTAAATCTAATAGCCATTTTCTAAGGGTTCATTGCTAATATCATTTCTATGCGTTCTAAGTTGTATGCTGCGAAAATAATGGAAATTCTAAACTTTAAGGTAGTAAACTTTGAAGACTGTAATGTTCGCTTGCCATTAAAAAAAAAAAAATCTTCAATAAACGGCAGTTGCTGTTGCGACAAAAAAATGGCAGAATTCTATAGAATATTTGGCTCTTTTAACACATCAAGTATTTATTTTATGACTACTGCATAACTTATGGTACCAAAACAGAATTCTTCCTGGATGGACGAGCTTACGTTACAGCGCAATATCTTATAATTGGCTCTACGTTTAACCAATTCCAATATACATTAGATATTCCATTATACTGTCTGGAAGTATCTTCTCTGGGCGACAGGTCAACCAGTCAACGACAATCTGACTGTTTCTCTCCATCTTAGAGCTCAGCTCATCATAAATGAAAGACTATAAAATATTTTATTTAAAAAAAATCAGCTGACAACTTTCAGCGCAATGTAATATCTGAAATTTATTGCCCTGTTCTTTTGGCATTAATAGCATATTCCTATGTGAGAACAGTCAATGAGAATAGCATTTCAGATGTTAAAAACCATGATTTATTTTGAGAAGTGTACCCTGCTTTAAGTAACTGACCTGAAAAAATACACAATTGCCCCAAAATTTGAATTCCCCCTTTGGACTTCGAAGAATCGCCTAAAATTTGAAGGTTGCCTGCCTTTGCTTTTCTTGCAAGTTTTTTTTTTTAAATATTATTATTATTGTTGTTGTTGTTGTTGTTATTTTTGCTGTTGTTTTTGTTATTATTATTATTATTATTCAACAACAACAAAAAAAAAAACAAAAAAAAAAAACAATAAACAACAGCAACAGCTTATTTTAACCCGCGAAGATTTCAGGTTTTTCCTGGTTTCATTTTCTGATGAATCTTAATTCTTTAGGGAATGAGTGAGTAAGGTCCTGGTAAGTTCTACGACAATAAATTACCTGTAGAAATTCCCCTATCTTACCGTTAAAGATTTGACGTTAACGACTTTAACAAAATATAAAATGTCAACCGTAGATATCAATGCTGATCATTATTTTAAGAAGTGGGTACAAATGAAAAAAATGTTAATTGTCAACATTTTCCACTTAACTGAAACAGACGTTAAACACTTCTGCATTTCCTTCTTTTTTTCATTTTCTCACTGAAGCCGTGTAGTATCTATCCCCCTCTTTTCTCTCGATCAAAACGGAATAGTCCATTATTTATGACGTGCTGGCAGGACATATTGGTCGTGCTGACTACCAAAGGGAGAGACAAACACAATGATAATAGGATAAAAATAAAGACATTAACACATTACGGAATAATCTTTCCTTAAATGTTTAGCTACCGTGATCGCTTATCGTAAGATTAGGGCTGGCGAATTTAAATATATTCTGTATCCCCATCTCTAAAGAAAATTGGAAGCCATGCTCTAGTGGACTGGATAGTTTTAGCCTCATAGCTTAGTCGAAGTAAGCAAAAACAATGTCTAAAACTTACTAATTATTAAACCTAGAGTGTGTGACCAAAATTTTGACGTATATTGTATACAATTGAACAAAGACTGTTTATTCTTAATTTGTTTACCAAAGAAAAAATATAACCAGTCACAAATCAGATAATTTTAAATGAGAAATAAAAGATTGCTTTAGAATATTTTCTGGCTTTTCCATAGAATATAGAAAGCAACAATTCAAAGGATATTGGATAAAATATCCAAAAGTATATTTCTTTTAAATAAGTGGTTAAGAAATATAGCACTGTGTTATTTTATCTTCCTAAAGAGTTTCTTCATATATTTAATAAAAACCAAATAAACCCATTCCTGTAAAAAATTTCTTAGCATTTTAGATTTTTTCTGCCTAATCTATCTTGCTGGATAATGTCTAATGATAGGACTCTAGGTAACCGTAGTGATATGTAAATAACATCGTAATTATCATAGCTTAGACATAGAGACTATATAATTGTTCAATCAGTAAGGGGAAGGGCAGAATATAATACGCTTCTCTTCCAATAATATGGGTTCAAGAACCAGGAAGCCATCTTCCAATCAGTAGCTCTCCATCGGGAAGGGTCTGGGTTTATTGAACGACACCCAGGGTGTTCCCAAAATTGAGCATTGACGCGGAACGTCATGTTTTTCTGCGGTGTTGCAGTTAAACCCACTTTAAAACGACGAGGGTGCATTGAACAATACACAGCATATAACATGCTATAGTATGTTGTCTGGTAATGTTGGCTCCTGTACCAATACTATTGATTCCAGTCAGAGGGGTTCCTGCCCACTAGCGGTTCCTCTCCTTAGGGAGAGAGTGGGTTTATTGCCTGTCGCCTGGGGCGTTCTTCAAATGGAGAAATGTCGAGGGGACTTCGAGAATTTTTCCACCGTATTGTAGATAAATCTACATTAAGCTCGCACTTTTGTCCCATTGCGTTTCGTCGTCGGCGCGCGTCTAATTACCGGATAAGCGAGGTTAACGACTACCGCTGGAGAGAGAAAATATGAATACAATAATACTTCTCAAAAAAATAAAAAATAAAAAAAAATAATGAGCGCTAATGAGTTTCAAATTCCTAGCTTAATAGAAGTTAATTAAACCAAAAAAGGCACGGAACTTACTAATTATTAAATGCAGAATTTGACTTCTTTTGACCCAAGAAATAAATCAATTAATGTATTAGGTCATCACATAAGTTCTGTCCGAATTTTAACTTTTTGTTAAAATGAACGAAATTTACAGTGTTTTATAATGTCTAATGGAGCTGAACATTATTTTTATGTTTAGATGCATTTAAACTGATCAAATTTTATTTCAGAGAACAATAAAATTAAATTTTGTTTGATTAAAACCCTGCAAACATGGAAGTACCCAAGAATCATTTGAGGCACATAATGCTTTATGAGTTAAAGAAAGGAAACTCAGCAGCCGAAACGGCTCGAAACATTCGCTCATTTTATGGAGAGGAATGTGTGAATGAAAAAACTTGCAGAAGATGGTTTGCAAAATTCAGAGGTGGAGATTTTACCCTTGAAGATGAAGATCGAACCGGACGTCCTGTTGAGTTCGATGAAAAGCTTCTTGAAGCAGCCCTTGAAGAAAATCCTGCTTTATCAGTTGAGGAATTGGCAGTGGTTCTCAGTTCAAACCATACAACTGTTCATCGTCATCTTCAACGACTTGGAAAAGTTCCTAAACTTGGAAAATGGGTGCCTCATGAATTGTCTGAAAACAACCTCAAATCCCGAGTTGACATCTGCTCTTCTCTCCATTCTCGCCAACTTGTTTCACCTTTTTCGCATAGACTTGTGACTGGCGACGAAAAATGGATCTTTTATCGAAATGTTAAGTGTTGTAGACAGTAGCTTGGTAAAAAGGAAGGACCCCAGACACATCTGAGAAAGGGAACTTCATGGGCAAAAGGTTCTTCTTTCAATATGGTGGGATCGCCAAGGAATAATCCACTTTGAATTCTTACCACCTAATGCAACAATTAATGCTCAAATATACTGTCAGCAATTAGAACGTTTGAACCAAGCTTTGAGTAAAAAAGACCTACACTAGTGAATCAAAAAAAAGGTGATGTTTCATCAGGACAATGCGCGACCCCACACAGCAAGAATCACGTCAGAAAAGATTGAAGAACTTGGTTGGGAGAAAATTCCTCATCCAAGGTCTTCTCCCGATCTTGCTCTTTCAGACTACCAGTTGTTTCGTAGCTTACAGAATCATTTGGAATAAGAGCTTTTGTAACACAGGAAGAGGTTAAAACTGACATTTGTGAGTTCTTCGAATGAAAGCCAAAAGAATTTTACAGTAATGGAATTAGTAAGCTTGTTAATAGATGGAAGGAAGTCATAGATAATCAGGGAAAATAGATTGTTGATTGAATCTGTAATTAAATGTAACATTTGGTCACTTGTTTTCTTTATTCAAAATTCGGACAGAACTTATGGGATGACCTGATATAAACGGTAAAAGTTTTCTTGTAATTGGAGAATTTTAAAACATCATATACTATAAATGGATTAAAACTGCACTCTCAATTTCCAACGGATTGTTCTTATCTACAGCTAAGCCACGTCTCTTCAGAAATCACGGTAATTATATTAAAGAAAAAGAAGCTATGGAGGGACATAACAGATTATAACCTACATATTTGAAATAACCAATAATATACTAATTGCTCACTTTGTGGAAATAATGTTAAATAATTGTTTAACAGACTATTATTTTTTAGAGAATTGTATTTCTGCTCTGACTTCCTCTTTTTGACCTTTGAGGTCAGATACAGGAAACAAAGGAAGTCGATTGTGACTAAAACTGGCGTGAGATTGTTAGATATAGAAAGGGAGTCGAGTCTTACACGTTGAGGAAAGTAGATGTGTTCACGTCGTGTCTAGAAGCGGCTTCGCAGTCGCTCGTTAGAAAATGTACACGTTGATATGTTGAATAAAATAGATAAGTTTAAGTTGCTTTGTTGATGACTTTTGGACTCCAAAAACATTTCAGTACCAAAACCATTTCGACACCCGGCCGGGAGAAGAAAGAGAAGATCCAACAATGTCGCCCAAGACCAAGATCCCAAACAAGGGGGTTAATACAACATTGTCTTAATTGGCGCAGTTATCAAGACACTCCCAGAAAAGGGGGCTATACAGTAATAGCCTCTGTTGTATAGACAGTTCAAGATTTTCTCGAGATCTTGGTAACATTAGCTTCCTTTGGCGTATTCAACTTAGAAACAACAAGAAAATCAGTCGTATACATAAAAGCCCAAGATTACCCATGCATAAAATATATCCTAAGTTTATATATAATACAAATAACCTTGTGGATTTTGTATATATATATATATATATATATATATATATATATATATATATATTGAACAATAAAAAATATTAAAAAATTAAAATCTTCAGACACACTGGGTTGTAGATTAATATTCTTTCGTTTTTTTTATTATTATTTCATTTAGATTCCTCGACGAATTTCGGCCAAAATGGTCATCATCGGGAGAAGAAATATTTCTCTTTGCTGGTAGCAGTAAACTACAGAAATGAAGGTCTTGATGGAGAAAATGAACTTTTGTCTGTAGTCTTCATTTGTTTTTTTTCTTTTCAACATGAATCTTTTATCATTCCTTGTGTTGGTCAAACAGTCTCTTTTAAGTTGTTATTTGAGATAAGAGCTGGATGGATCTATGCTTCTCTGAATTCCTTTGGTCAGTTTGTCAGTTTTATTGCTCCTGGAAAGAGGGTGTGTCTCTGTTTAGAGTTTGTATGTGTGTTATTTGGTTCTTAGGGAGTGAGTGAGTATGATATGTGTAAGCGTGTGTATTGCTGTGGGTGTGTGTCATCATTTGGCTCATTAGGGAGTGAGTGAGTATGATGTGTGTAAGTGTGTATATATTCGTGTGGGTGAGTGTATAAGTGTGAGGCTTCAACACTTCCGTAAGCATGTCTGTCTTGTGTGGGTGAGAAATGTGTGTAGGTTTTGATTTGTTGATTCATATATTAGTACTATCTATATTGTTAAATTTATGGTTTAGCCCGGCTGGATATTGTGTTTTTGGACGTTAATTTTCATGGAACCCTAAAATCATTCTAATGTTATCTGCTCTGAATTTTTCTATTCTTTCAGTTATAGTGAATTTGGCATGGGTTTTGAAATCGTGTTTTTCTAGGCGGAAATGTTGTTCTACAGGTAATAATTTTTTTATGGGGAGTCGACTTAATTCGATTGCGATAATTATTAATTCTGTAGTGAAAGGACCATTCAGATTTTCCTACATATTGTTTCTGACATAGTGTGCATTCTTGGAGGTAAATTATGTTATGACTTCTACAATTAGAATAGTGATAGATTTTGAAAGTAGATTTAGTGATTGACCTAGTGAATGAATTCGTGTGTTTAATATGGTTGCAAAATAAACTTCTTTCGTTGTTACATGGTTGGGAAAATCCTGTTGTTTTTGTTCTTAGTTTATTACGGATTACCTCGTCCCCTGAAATGTGGTTACTACCTATGATTTCTTTTAGGTTCTTAGGTCTACGATATGCAAGAATATATATATATATATATATATATATATAAACAAATATTCCCGTGTTAGCATTTGTTAATGAATTCTCATAAAGAAAGAGAATCAGTTAAATAATAAATAGACAGAGAAAGGAAGCTACTCCTATGGAAGGTAGCGAATTAAGGTAAGAAGTAAGGACTAAACATCAATTGCATGAAGGCAAAATGCATGTTTGTAAGCAAAAGGGTCAGCCCAACATGCGAATTACAAATTAGGGATAACAAAATCAAACAAGTACAAAAATTTAAATATCTGGAAGTGTTTCAACACAGGATAGAAGATGTGACACTGTCATCCGAAGGCACGTTGGGATAGTTGGTTTGATTTTTTTTATTTATCGGCATACCAACACCTCTATGGGTTATTCAATGACGAAGTCAAAATATTTTGTACCCAATTTTATGCACCCCAACTACAAATTTTACATATAATTTTATACTTTCAGAGCAAACGAATATATTTTAGATACATAATTTGCAAATGATGAAATGTATTGCAGGTAATTTTACTATAAAAATGTATATTTATACTTTATTAATGTATTGCTTGTCATATTGCTATAAAATGTATTACTACTGAGCAGTTTGCTATCGAAATGTATTACTAGACTTTCTTAGTGAACCACTAAGCAAAAATCAAAATACTATCTTCCCATAGCTGGGACCCTAACAGGAGCTACCACCATGAGTCAGGGCGAGCCTACAAACAACAGCAATTAAGCGGCGGTTCCACGCTCCTCACAAACTACCAGTCTCCCGATCGATTACTGCCAGATGTAGTTTACCGTCATACTCAGGACTAGCACTGGGATAGGGAAAGATGTATCCCATAATCTAAGCTAATAGTAATATCTAAGGTTTTACGTTGGAATAGAGAAAGGTGCCTTCCAGAAACTAAGCAAAGTATTAAGAAAAATTAAAATATCGTTAGAAGCAAAGAATAGAGAACTGAACTTCTGCGTAATATCTAATGTTTTACATTAGCATCGGGAAAGCAGTTTTCCAGAAACTAAGCAAAGTCTTAACAAACAGAAAAATCTTCGTTAGAAAATAGAATTGAATTGTTATGTAATATCGGTCCTCCTATATGGTAGTGAATGCTGAGAAATATCCACAGAAGAGACTTTAAGCAAAAGAAATGTACTTCTGCAGAAACCGAATATGTGATCAGTGCCAAGGGTCAAGAGAAAATGCAAACAAAAGGAACACTTACGCTTAACCTCGGGAAGGGACAGTTGAAATGTCTAGGACATATCATGAGAAAAGCAGGCTTGGCAAATTTGATGATCACATGACATATGAAAGGCAGAAGGGACAGAGGGAAAGAATATATAGCTTACTTAGAGAACTTAAGTGGGCGGGTGGACAAGGTTTATGAGAGATACAAAAATAAACTTTTTCAGGAGTTATAAAGGATAAGAAATTGTGGAGAGCCATGATCGACAACTTTCTGAAGAGAAACCTGCATAGAAGAAGATGAATTATTTCAAAAATACACCTCATTCTTGTATTCAATAATAGACTTAAGTTTATTGATAAAAGTCATAGATTTATTCATTGCAGAAAATATAATTACTTAAATATGGCCATCAGTTTTTGATGGTATGTATCGTGTGAGCTTTATTTCAATATTTTTTATTTTAATGCTTTTAGAAAACACCAAAATTAATTTTAAACGTGACAATAGATTTGACAGTACGGATAAAAAAACATTCGATTACTCATGTAACCGAGGCAATTATAAACTTAATTAAATATGACCGATAATTTTCGCAGTACTATTTATATTTGCATTTTCTGGATATTTTTAGAATTAATAATTCAAAAAGATTCTGTCTGAAGTGCGACATTACATTTATTTCATTCAATTTATTCAGTTAGCGCATTTTGCATCGCTGTGGTCACCATTCTCCCCTCCATCTTACAGGCGTGGTTCATGGTGATATTCAAGCGAGATCAGTGTAATAACTTGCCAGTTCCTTTTGCCCTGGGGGTGTTATCGCTATCTCCTTCCTCCTTTGTGAATGCAAAGTCGCAAGACCTACAAAGTAGAAGATGGTTTGAATTCATAGTTTTCCTTCTCCTAGACTGGTTGCCAAGCAAGGCTATAAGAAACCCTTCGGCCTCGTAGCTCAGCTGATTAGAGCGCCAGACTATTAAACTGGAGGTCGAGAGTCCTAATCTATCTGGAGCCTACCGGTCATTAACATGTTGTTCATAAATTACTATAAGTACTTTATGCACATTACTTATCATCTCTCAGTTGCGTCTCTGTCCTTGGCCAGAGTGCGCTCAGGGGCTTCTCTGTCAAAAGACAGAGGGGCAACTGAGGAAAATTATATTGAAGAGGTGCCCAGTCCTGGGGAACAGCTGCCCGAGGCCGCGCCCTCCCATTGCATCAGAGGGAGGGATCGGTGCTCGCACCGAGGCCAGAGCAACCAACGGTTGCGGGGTCTGAGGGGAATTTTTGACCCTGCTTGGGTGCACGCCTTCGGGTCCCCACGTTAATCCGACCTGAATGAGTAAACGCCGCAAGGCTATAGAAACCTGCCTATCTTGCTATTTACCTATAGCTAGGTGAGGGAAGAGTTAGATTCATACATTTCCCCAAGGGTATTAGCACGTGAGTAAATGCAATGAACCCGACTGGAATTAGAACCGTTATCTATTAATCCACCTTGCCTCTAGCACTTAAGCCTCAGGTGTGATGTATTCTTGGTATAAGGCACAATATCATCGTTCCTCATGTCATCATTTTTCCTATGCCAAGCCTGATGCCTCCGTTCCTTTCCGTTCCGCCATCTATTCACACAAGTCTGTCAGGTAAGCGTCGTGAAAGCGAGTTTGTGGTGTGACCAACATAAATATTATTTAATTCGTTGGAGATACACTCTCCCAAAGGGCACTTGAATTTATAAACTATGTTGGTTTTTTGCAAATCGCTAACCGGGGGAGAAGAATCATTTCACGACGCTTGACACTACATTTTAATGAAAACTCTAACATTTTTAGGCATTTAAAACAACATGCTTCGACATGAAAACAATAGACAAAAACTAAAAATACTTGAAGCATTATACATCAAACAGTTAAAACCCAACCTAAACAAAATCAATTATGGCATCTCTACAAATATTCTTAAATGTCTATAATTGGTAACAGAAGCCATTGGTTTATACCAACGGCTTTCCTTACTTCATTCTACAATTCACTCTCGTGTAGTCATGTGTGACGTCATGAGATGCTGTGTGATTTTCGCTCCTAGCGTCTTATATGCGCGTGTTTATCGTTGTTAGTGATTAACTATGTAAACAATGACAGACTATCATCACTGTCGTGTCCGTATATTG
This sequence comes from Acanthosepion pharaonis, assembly GCA_903632075.3. NCBI lineage: Eukaryota > Metazoa > Mollusca > Cephalopoda > Sepiida > Sepiidae > Acanthosepion > Acanthosepion pharaonis. Next base: position 305,153 of record CAHIKZ030000045.1, on the reverse strand, counting down.
TTTAATATGTTTGTGATTTACATCTTTGATAATGGCTTAAGTAAGCCGAAAAGCTTAGATTATATTAAAAATATGGATCAATATTGTGAATTTCTTTTCTTCGTTTAATGATAATGTTATCAAACTTATCAGATGTTACGAACAAATTTTACATAAAATAAATAGACAACACTTGTCTATATTATTTAATGAAACGTGTATAAATGAAAATATGCTGCTTAAATACACACAATATATATATATATATATATATATATATATATATATATATATATATATATATATATATATTCATTGATATATTTTATTCAACGCATGTTGCCCTGCTGTGTTGACCTCTCTCTCCATCTCACAAAATCTGGTTCATGTTGACATTCACGGCAGAATAGTGCAATGACTTGCCGGTCCTTTTCTACCGGGGAAGTTGGGGGATTTTTTAAGTTAACTTCTTGTAACCTTTGCCTAAACAGGCAGCTCCTACAAAGTAAGCAGGTGGTTTGAATTCTAAGTTTCCTTCTCCTAGAGTGGTTGCCACTCAAGTCTATATAACATTGTCTGTCTGCTATGTCACACGGAGATGTTGAGTCTACGCCCTCTCTCCTCACAGAGTTGGATTTGTTTTTGAATTTACCTTCCTCCAGCCTTTTCCGTAAAGAGACAGGCCCTACAAGGCCGCATGTGTTTTGAATTCAGGTTTTAATTCTCCTAGACTGGTTATCTCCCAATGTTATGGAAACAAGTCTATTCTACTATTTGACCCATAGATGGTGGGGAGAATAGATGGATTCATACCACGTAAATGAATGTAATGAACTCGATTCGAATCCGAATTATGGTATGGATAAAATGGAATTATGGAGTCATGGTATGGATAAAAAATCTAGAAAAAATCAAGCAGAAAAGAATTCTGAAAAATATATGTCTATATTTCTGAGATGAGGTATTATGTACACTATTTTCATTATTCGGACTATTGTCTTATTTGTCGCCATATTTATTTCGTTTCGGTCTTTGTACGCTCCGGCCTTCTTCAGGTAGTAGGAAAGTTATTTCGCTCACGTGCCATCTCCAAGTTGTCCACTGTCTTAACCGGGTATTGAACTCACACTCTCTGGGTCCTGTTACAGGATCTAACCAAAGCTTTTATACACTGTGCTTGAGGACATCTGTGTCTGAATTTCTGGGTATTATAAACCTAAGGTCTAAGCAATCATTTTTTATCAGTGCTCATATTGCAATTTTTACTGTTATCATCGCATGTTTCCGTCCTAGCCAATCACGGCAAAATGGCCGGCGACATTTCGAGAATTTCTATTCGTTCTTTTACGGATACTTATAACTAATCATACTTACCTGGCCCAGGGATCCGTCCCTGTGCTGGTGATATCACGGTTACGACTAGCTTGAACCGGCTCTGACAATCTTGGACCAGCTATGAAAAGCCAAGACTAGCTATGACTAGCTTAGATCAGCTCTGACCAGCTTGAACATGCTATGACCAGCTAAGACCAGTTTGGACCAGCGGCCTGAGTGAAAATAATCTGGTTCCTCACGTTAAAAACTGACCTGGTGTCAAATCCTGATTCAGTGGGGAGTCAAGTAAATCTTTACTTATGACTAATCACGAAGTGTTATAAAAACTACAAGTAATAATGGATTTTTTCTTTCAGAAAATGGATTCAATACGGTATACTTCAGAAATTTACAATTAATATCAGATTTAATTTACAAAACAATAATTACTAACGAATTTAAACCAAAACAAAAACACAACTTTTTTTTTTCTATTTAAAAAAAAATTAATAACAGATTTTACGATTAGCCTTAATGGGTTTATCTGTACCCAGTACAGGAGGCATTTAGCTTTAAATTTAAAGTTTTCCTCATTGATTTGACTTAACTAGTAAAACTATTCTTCGTGGATTAGAAGATCAATCGGGCTTTTATTATCAGTGGACGTACTATTTGTTATGAATAATCAAAAGTGGCCTCCCCTTGTTTTGTTATTCTCCTGTTTGAGAGAGCTATTTCTGTTTACTGGGACTATAAAAGGACACTATACGCGAACCTTGTATTCTTAGTTGAATAAAGCTTTCTTAAAGCCTACACCCACGTACTTTTGTCATTACACCCTTAACTACTGACGCCTCGCAGACAACACGGCCTGATTGTAAATTCAGAAAGAAAATTGAAATTACGCCAAGAATGAACGGACAATTAATTGTTGCATTTATTTATCAGCAAAAGTAACACACCATTTCGCGATTTAAGTCCTGGTAAATATGTAGAATATACAAAATATTGTCTACTCAGGACTGAGTAATATAATCAATGAATCATATTTTACAAGCCAGCTCAGTACTGTTTACTTTTATTCTACTGACTTTTTCTCTCTTAATACTTCGCTTAGTGTCTGAAAAGTATGAAGAAATTGTCCAGCATCCATTGCCGTATAAGCAAAGTAGATATTACTTAGTTGTTCAACACACTTCTAAATCACTACCTAGTCGTAATTTATTTAGCGAGACAAGACTGCTAAACCTTCCACCACATCGAAGTGCCATAATGATTTTTCAAGCGTAGCATACATGTGGCACAAGGCCGAATGTGTTGAGCACCTAGTGAGGATCACTTCACAGCAGTAAATTATATGGCGGTACAAGCTTTCTAATAATTACAATACGTCGAAGTGTCCTGCCTCTTAATATCGTGTTTAGTTTCTGAAAGGCATGAGATTTTCTTCTTTTTTTAATTTTTTCTAACGACATATTTCTACGTCTTAATACTTTGCTTATTTTCTGAATGGCATGATGATGTTATCCTTAATTAACTGACATATAGGGGAATTAATACTGCGTCATTTTTCGCTGTTGCCCCGACTACATTGATTTAAGCGTGCTACTAGATTGGCGTATAAGTCCAATCCTTTTAATGTAGAAATAGCTAAATGCAACTGCTCCTTCTACTCCAACAATTCCTTTTCTGGCATTTCCTGCCGGTGGAACTCCCTTCCGCTTACTTGCTTCCCCATAATATTCAAAAATTTAAATGCTACTTCAGTCGCCATCTTCTGTCTTCTTGAATAACGTTCATGCTTTCTCCTCACTTTTCTCAAACTTTCACTGTCTGTAACCACCATGTTGTCTAGTTGCATTTCAAACTTTATTTGGCTGAAATGACTAAACTGAGTAATATAATCAATAAATCAAATCTTATAATGAATTATCATATTTTACAAGCCAGCACAGTACTGTTTGCTTTCATTCTATTGACATTTTCTCTTTTAATACTTCGCTTAGTTTCTGAAAAGCATGAAGAAATTGTCCAGCATCCATTGCCGTATGAGCAAAGTAGATATTAAATAGTTGTTCAACACACTTCTAAATCACTACTCAGTCGTAATTTATCTAGCGAGGCAAGACTGCTAAACCTTACACCATGTCGAAGGGCTATAATGATTTTTTTATATTATTGAAGATTTTTGTATATAATGATAACGAATATTTTTCTTATATCTTATTACTTTGTTTAATTCCTGAAAGGCCCCAGAAGATTTTACAATAATTCCTACCACATAGGTGGTTAGATATTTCATAAGGATTCAACAATATTTTCGTTTTCACTAATGAAATTTCCCCATCTTTTAATATTGTTTAATTTCTGAAAGGCGCGAGATTATCCAATATTTACTGCCATATGGAAGATAAGACGGTGCATAGCCGATTCACAAGCTATTGTCTGCTTTAATTATTTTCTAACTCGTAATATTTGCCTATTTTCGGAGATCGGGAAAAATTGCATTAGAAACAAAGAAACGAAAACTGAACTGCTTTAAATATCATATTTGAAATGTATATCTCGCGAGTTTCTCGAGGTCAGCACATTTTAATTTATTTTCTTCCAGGAAGAATTAAACGAATAAAAAATACCGAATAATTGTCTAATCGGGGTTGGGAAATAGAAGCAACGGGTCAATTCAGATAATGAATCTTCATATATTAGAAAGAAATTATGAACAATAATGAATAGAATTTAATAAAAGAGAAACATCCCGTTGTAAATCAAATTATCAGCGATCTTTCTTTTTTCAGAACATTATAGTCTTTTTTTTCTTCTTAATGTCGTCTTTCGGGAAACAATGTTCAAATCAGTAGAAACTGTAACAGCGAGGAAGTTTTAAATTCACAAGAGATAATCAGTTTTAAAGACCGAAGCTTTCAATCCATTTTATTAAAATATAAATATCCTAACACTAATAAATAAATTAAATAAATTACCTACGAGTTTAAATGTACATATCCCCCGATAATCAATAACTTGTCGATATTTCATTAGCCATATATTTATAATGAACGCGTCGGTATAGAAAGGTATATAGATACAAGATGGCCGACATCTCGTTGTTGAGTATGACCATTACATGATATTATTGTCCGACTTAATTGTTCTTTGAGTGGATGTGCCTCTTTAGGTCGGACAACATTTTAAACTCTACGACATAAAGTTTGAATACATGAGACGCAAACATGTTATTGCAATATATTTATTATTTTAGTGAATCCTTTTCAGACGACCAGCTGTCTTGCAAACGTGGCATGAATTCTCAGTAATTAATACTATTTAATATTTTGTCACTCCTCTGGTACGATGACTTCATATATGTCTTAACTGTCCTGCTTTACTCAAGCAAACCCAAAAACAAACATCGCAAGTCATGTGATACCTGCCACTTTCAAGGGTCGTTTGAACACTTAATAGGATGATCAAGATACCCTCTTGGAATGTGACAAATGAGGCCTATTTTTCCAACATAGAACCCCCTTGCGGTCTATACACTTCTCTTGTTGCAGTGCTTGGATCGCATTTGTGAAGAAACTTTCATCCTGTTGGTCAGTCAAAATATATATATGTATATAAATAAAAAGAAAGAACAGTAAGATATATAATCCGGTATTCTTATAGATATTTTTATTTTTACAAAATAGTGCTCAATGTAAATTTACAGAGCATTAATATTATAAATTAATTGATTTAAAATATGTTTTTTTTTCGCTACACAGTTCTAACCATGTTTGTTTTTGAAACATGGTTAGAACTGTGTAGAGAAAAAAACATATTTTAATCAATTAATTTATATATATATATATATATATATATATCAGCATCATGTATGAAAAGGTTTTCACACTGTGCTACTGGTTCCTAGCCAACTGTTTCTTTTTCAGGCTGCTGAGCAGATGGGGATCAAATTAGTAGAATAGGGCGGGTGATCAACGGGCCCAAAGCCATGGTCACGACCAGCAAACATTGAAACCAAGGACATGTATGCTGGAGCATTGTCCCGAAAAAAAATACCCCTTTGGTTAGTTTACCTTTCGTAAATGCCTTAGGGAGTTGGTATAACACTCTCCATTGATGATGTGGCCCTTTTGAACTCAATATGAACAATTCCTTTCGCATCAAAAAAAAAAAAATGACGTCATCGCATGCCTGCAGATGAAAAGACGTTGTTCTACTTTGCAGCAAATGAGGAGGGGTGTTTCCACTGCTTGGATTGTCCCTGTCTTAAAGTGATGACCCAAGCACTCATACGGAACTAGGAACCGTTCAAAGAAACCAGTTGGATCAGCATCAACAATGTCGGATTTTCCCGCGATGTGATCAGCGTTTTTGGTCGTACATAGCCTGAAAGATCTACTTCAACAAATTGCTCAACACGCTTGAAAGTAATCTGAATCTTCCTCCACCAAGTGATACGAACATTCGCATGGAACTCCTCGTCATATGAACTGATGTTTACAAAGATCAGTGATTCTCGCAGGTCATCCGTGCGAGACATCTTTGGCGTATCCGATAGTCGCTAATCGTTAGCGATCTCTCTATCGTAAAGTTGGTTTGGAATTTCTTTGTTCCTCATTCCTATACGAGGTCTGGCTGAAAAGTAAAGAGACTTATACGTTCTTCGATGTGAGAGGTATCGTCAAAAGTGAGTTCTTGCCAAAGTGGTACAGAATCAATGAGCTGGTCTACATATAGACCATGTGGTGTTTGTTTCGCACAGTTCGCAATAAGAGACGAGATTAGTGACAGGAAAACTGTGGATAATTCAATCGCAAAAATTAAGATACGTTTCGTGAGGAGAAATGATCGTTCGCGAAAAATCGTCGAAGATTTTGTACTTATCAATAATTTGAACCCTGCTAACCAAACGCTTCTCTGCAGCTGAATTGTACAACAGGTTAGGTCAAATAACGGTTTCCATATAGTAATACAGGTTCGATTTCTGTCGTAAAAATTCATATTTTCTACAAAATTTCTTGAACATTCAGATCGGTAAATGTAATTAATACTATTTGTTAAAAAAATAGAGCATTTATCTAAATAAATTGTATCCAGAAAAATAACGTATAGACCAAAAAGAATATATTAAATAATTGTTGGGATTATTAAATTTTCTTTTTTTTTTTATATATATATATATATATATATATATATATATATATATATATATATATAAAAAAAAAAGCATAAAAGGTTAAATTGGTTTCTATTTTACGGTACCAGCAGCGGATTCTTATCAATTGACGTCCCAGTGTGGCGATCATTGTGTAGTTTTAAATAAAGCGTTAGTGGGAGGGGGGGGCAGTTGGTTGAAGCGAAGGCAGCGGAATTCATTGATCTCCTAATTTATATATATATATATATATATATATATATATATATATATATATATATATATATATATACTCTAGTTTGATTAAAAAGAATTTAAAAGCTCTGCCTGTTTAATGTTTCAATGTATTTTTCAATCTTCACCTAATATATCTATCTATCTATCTATCAATCTATCTATCTATCTATCTCTCTCTCTCTCTCTCTCTCTCTCTATATATATATATATATATATATATATATATATATATATATATATATAGAGAGAGAGAGAGAGAGAGAGAGAAATTTGTACTTCATTTCAATCCTTCATGAGATGATCTGATCCTTAGCTGTGATTAATTAATGATGGCCATGCTATTTTTTGTTTCTGATCCATTTCATCAGAATCCTTATGTTAAGCTTGGAAAATAATAATACATTGTTATTGCTCAATGTAAAGTCAAATAGTGTCATAAAACATCGGAGAATTCCAGTAAAATAGCTTTAATCATTTACAAGATACAACGGTTCTAACAATTGGAAACTTTTACTGTTAGACTCTTTGTACAATCTTACATGTTACATACACGTATTAATGCTTTCGACTCTGTAATCGAGCAGGAAGATTATAAACTCATTATATTTGCACATGTTGGAAATGCCATGCACGATTAAAGCCTTATGCAAATTGTACAACACTTTAAGAACACTCCATAAGAAAGTCAATTGATTGATTCGTTTTCTACGGCTTATGAACATTTTGCAGGTTATTTAAAGCCAGAAATAGTTTTAGAATGTAAGTATTTTTTTTTTTTTAGATAATAATGATTTAGTGATACAACTCTTACTAATTCACCTATAGCCGGGGCGAGAACATGTGGATTCTTGCCTTTTCCTAGGGTATTTGCCCGTAAGTTAATAATAATGAAACCAACTGGAACTGCAACTGAACTCTCCGATTATCAATTCCGATTTACCAGATATGGCATTGCTTTAACTTTGGTGACCGCACAGGCACTGGTGTTTCAATTAGTTATGGCTGTAAGCCTGACAAAGTCACGTAGTCGAGTAACAGGCCGTTGTTAGGTATCTGGTTTAATCATGATAGAAGGTGTTACATTGGCGCTGCATTTTCTTTGATACTTTACAGCGAGTTAAAATCAAGACAACAGGGATTCAAATTCAAAAGTTTCAATTAGAATAAAATTGTTGCTCTTTGTGCAAAAATTCAATCCTAAATGTAGTTTGCCTCTGTCCTAATCATATTACACTGTAGTACGTCAGGATGACTCGGTTTAGCAGATCGGACAAAATATGGTTTTCAACGCAAATTTGCTATAAGAGACGAAACACAAATCGTTATTGGCTCGTAAAAACATCCGAGGAAAACGTTCAGTCAAATTCTAAATGGTTTGAATTTGACAAATTATAGTTGCAGATACTGTCAACGGTCGTTTCTGGCGAAATAATTCATTTGGTTGAATGTCAGTGCGAAAACTAAAGTTGTCGAGAGAACAAATTAAATTCAAAATAAATGTGGCGTGTTCTTTCGAAAGTGAATGGATATTATCCAACTTGGAAAAGACTATCTACTCAGAAGAATGTCGAAAGTGATTTTTCTTCATATACAAAACACGATATGAAAGATTCTTCTAGCGTCCTGGGTATGACGATAAAATATATCCGGCAGTAAGGCCTTAGATCACGATTTTTGAAGAACGTTTAAACACCTCTTAATTGCAGTTGTTCCGAGATCAAACTGACTCGGGTTGATACCACAGGATAGGGTCCCATCTATGGAGAGATAGTTAATCCCCAAATTGAAGCCAAACATTATAAAAGTAAAGATTACATTTTTATAGTAAAATTGATGGCAACATATTTTCATAGTAAAAAAGAAAATTACCAGCAATTCATTTTTTAAATAAAAAATTATTAGAAATACATTCTTGTAAATGCATAAAAATACTACCAGCAATATATTTTTTGTAAATAAACAAAAATATTACCATTTATAGATATTTTGTAAATAAACAAAAATATTACTAGAAATATATTTTTTGTAAATAGACAAAAATATTACCATTTATAGATTTTTTGTAAATAAACAAAAAATATTACTAGAAATATATTTTTGTAAATAGACAAAAATATTACCATTTATAGATTTTTTGTAAATAAACAAAAATATTACTAGAAATATATTTTTTGTAAATAGACAAAAATATTACCATTTATAGATTTTTTGTAAATAAACAAAAATATTTCTAGAAATATATTTTTGTAAATAGACAAAAAATATTACCATTTATAGATTTTTTGTAAACAAAATATTACTAAAAATATATTTTTGTAAATAAACAAAAATATTATCAGCTATATATTTTTTGTAAATAAACAAAAATATCACCAGTGATAGATTTTTTGTAAATAAACAAAAATATTACCAGCAATACATTTTTTGTAAATAAACAAAAATATTTCTAGCAATACATTTTTTTATAAATAAACAAAACTATTACCAGAAATTCATTTTTGTAAATAAACAAAAATATTACCGACAATAGATTTTTTGTAAATGAACAAATTATTACAAGCAATACATTTTTATGAATAAACAAAATTATTACCAGCAATACGTTTTTGTAAATAAACAAATATTATCATCGACCATACTTTTTGTGAACAAATGAAAATATTACCAACAATACATTTTTGCGATAAATATTACAGGCAATACATTTTTATAAATAAACAAATATATTACCAGCAATACGTTTTTGTGAATGAATACATATATTACCAGTAATAGATATTTTGTAAATAAGCAAAAATATTACCGGCAATACATATTTGTATATAAGCAATTCATTTTTGTAGATGAATAAAAATATAACTATCAATAAATTTTTGTAAAAGAAATTACTAATGCACACACAAACAGTGAGCCATTAAATGGCCCATAAGGTGTTGATATGCCACTAAACAAACAGAATGAATAATAGTAATAGATTCTTCTAATATACGATATAGCGAAGAAGAAAATTGTATACACAATGAGGCAATTACAGTTTTAGGAGAAATTCAAAAAGAGGAAAAATGTGCAAATATTTTATCTCATGTAAATGTATATTCGAAAGGATATTTTTGTTAATCCTAAGAAAATATGGCATACACCTAAGAGATTTCATATATTTTCTAACGGAATGGTGTGATTTGTAATACTGTGAAGACATCCATGAGACATTTGAAAGGCAAACGTACATTTCAAAAACTATCCAATTATCATGTCTGTCCTGAATATTATAAAAAATGTGGAAAGTTCTTTCAAAGATGCCGAGGGTACCATGGATCGAACATATGGGAAACGAAAAATAAAAAAAAAGGACACATACTTAACATCATGAAGAGACTATTGGAATTTCTAGGGCACATCATGAGGAAAGAAGGTCTAGAAAAGATGATACTCACAAGGTATAGTGAAGACAAGAGGAAGAGAGTAAAACAACGCATAATTTCAGTATATATTATTCTAAGAATCCTTTCTGTTGTCTAAAGACCATGATTATTCTTCAATTGCTAAATTATCCAATATTTACTACTATATATATGGTCTTTTATTTGGTACGGTTGAATAAGTGCATGGCGGAACAGGGTTTAGAAGTAAATACAAAGAGACAAAATTTATTAAGAGCTACGATGGAAAAGAAATTATGGAGAGCCATATCACCTACTTCGTTAAGAAACAATACACTACACACACACACACACACACACATATATATATATATATATATATATATATATATATATATATATATATATATATATATATATATATATATATATATATATATATATATATACGTTTCATTAAATAATATAGACACGTGTTGTCTATTTATTTTATGTAAATTCTTTTCATAACGTCTGATAAGCTTAATAACATTATCATTAAACGAAGAAAGAAAACCACAATATTGATCCATATTATTTAATCCAATCTAAGTTTTCGGCTTACATAAGCCATTATCAAAGATGTCAATTACTGTAAACTATATTAAGCAATATACGGACAAGACAGTGATGATAGTCTGTTAGTGTTTACATGGATGATTTCCAAGCAACGAGAAACACGTGCATATATATATATATATACATATATAGATAATATTAGTGGAAAATATACATACATATGCAAAATATATATAAAAAATTCCCATACATGTATATTTTCAGAAAAAATAATTTTCAAAGAGGAAGGATCCAGGTAGAACTCAATGTCTAGGACAGAGTAAGGATATAATAAAAAGGCTTAGTGTTTAAGCCTTTTTATTATATATATATATATATATATATATATATAATGGAATTATTAGTCATTTTATCTCCCAAAAATTGATATTTTCTCTATTTATCTTGTATTCCCCTCTAAGGAAATGTATTTTGATATTTACGATCACCAAAGTTAAGCAACGTCGAACATGGTCAGTACGTAGATGGACAATAGCTTGAGAGTACCAGTTGCTGCAAGCTAGGAAATGTTCATCAGTGAGCTGATTTTTTTTATTCTAGTTGTGTTCCAGTTGACTTACACACAAATGCACCTGGAAAAGATAATGACAGCTCGGAAAACTGATTGTTCTAATGAGAAAAGTACCCCCGAATATGTTGGGGAAGGCCTTAGACTCAACACGCAAGCCTACATCAAGTGCCTTGAGGAAGCAGTGCTGCTTTGGGACAAGAATGTGGGTGCTGCAAGAACCTATGTCTGGCAACAGGACTCTGCACCGTGCCATACAAGCAGGAGAACCCAGTCATGGCTGGCAGACAATTTCTGCGAATATATCATCCCTAACATCTGGCCACCTGACTCCCAAACTGCAACTCGCTTGATTATTATGCGTGGATAGCAGATGAGCGAGTGACTAACAAAACTCCCAAGGTGAACAGAAGGCAAGTATTATGGCAGCATTCACCAAAGGAAAATGGACACAGGAGATTGTGAAGACTTCTGGCGGCCGTAGTTGAAGCCAATGGGGGATTGTAATGAATGAATTTACTCTGTAGAATTTGAAGATAATTTTGTCTAATTTTGATAAATAAATCTGTTAAAATGAGAAATCAAAAGTGGTTCTTCATTTTTTTGCACAATTTAGACAAAATTTATCCATCGCATATATATATATATATATATATATATATATATATATATATATATATATATATATATATATATATATATATATATATATATATATATATATATATATATATATATATATATATATATATATATATATATATATATATATATATATATATATATATATATATATATATATATATATATATATATATATATATATATATATATATATATATATATATATATATATATATATATATATATATATATATATATATATATATTGATGCATGTTTCGTTAAATAATATAGACAAGATAAGCTTAATAAAATTATCATTGAAAGACGAAAGGAAATCACCATATTGATACATGTTTTAATCCTATCTAAGCTTTCGGCTTATAAGCCATTATCAAAGATGACAACTAATTTTCAATATGTTAAACAATACACGGAGAAAACAATAATGTTTTTGTTGCATGAAAAATTTCAAAGCCACATAAAAACTCGTGTATTCGAGACGCGGAAGCTAAAATCGCTTCAGAGCTCGTGACGTCACACATGACTACCCGAGTGTGAAAACGAGAAGTATTAAGTAAGGGGAGCCGTTGGTATAAACCAATGGTTTCTGTTACAAATTATCGGAATCTAAGAATTTTTTTGTAGATTTCATAGTTTATTTTGTCCAGCTTAGGTTTCCATTGTTTTATCTACCTTGCTTCAAGAGTTTTTCGTTTTTGTTTATTGTTTTCATGTTTAAGTATAATTGTTTTTTCAACTAGGATTTTCCGGTATTGTGTACGCGGCCAGGCATGTTTTAAATGCCTAATACACAAAATACTTACAATATATATATATATATATATATATATATATATATATATATATATATATATATATATATATATATATATATATATTTAAAAATATGTCCATGTACTATATATGTTTAAAAAAATCTTACAGTTCTAATCCTGCGAAATCATTTGCGTTGTCTTCAGCCATTGGTCAGGTCAATTTTTTAAATTATTATTTTAATCCCTTGCCTAAACAATTTTGTTAATGATTTATCAGCAGCCTACATTTACCTCATATTTTTTTTTTAAATATTTTTTATCACTTTAACACTCATGTTTTACTTTTGTTATCTCTTCAGGACTTCGACAATCATGGCAATTTACGACTTTGTGTCTTTCCTATTTTTCTCCAAACAATGTTAATTTTACTATATATTCCAAACTTTGTTATGTGTACTAACCAAACACTAGTAAGTTTACTAACTTATGTCTTCCTTCATTCTCTTGTTTTCGATATATTCTGTGAGTGTTATATTCTCCAAGCCATCTTTCCTCATTATATTATCATAGAAATTTCATGTGGTTTTCTGTTTCTAACAAAACGTGTGCTTTTTTGTTTCAGATTTTTTACTTTCAGTATATATTATTCTAAGAATCCTTTCTGTTGGCTTAAAACCATGATTATTCTTCAATTGCCAGATTATCCAATATTTACTACTATATATATGGTCTTTTATTTGGTACGGTTGAGTTTTTCCGTTCTACCTGAGAGTACCTTTTTTTTTCTTCTTTAAAACTTACTCGCTGCTACAACGATCCGTCAAATACATTCTCCGCATTATTCGATATAACCCTAACGTTGTTGCGCGAGATTTTACAAGGTTGTTTCCTTTGATATTATATTGCAATGTAACACTCCTTTCTTTGTCTGTAATGATATTTACCTGTCTCTTCATACTTTGCTTTAACTTCTGAAAGGTCTCTTTCGTTATTTTAATCCGCCTCTGGTCCTCCGTTAAAACAATTCCTTGATGGTTAAATTTCCTTTCCTGTTTCATATCGAACAATCTTCTGAATTGTGTTATCTTACTTAACCTCTTGAATTACCCCATTCATGCTCTTATGAAATCCATTTTGAGAATTGACTTATCTCCCCTAACCTCTCACCAGAACAATTTGAAGAATTGCATTATCTTAATTACCTTTTAGCAGATCAATTCTTTTGAACCAAGGTTATATTTTGGAGCATATTTTTATTTTTTTAACTCTCGGAGTGCATCTTTAAAGCAATCGCCTAGTGGAGTATAGGACCCAAACCAGATCAAGGAATTGGGATGTAATTTCCATATGCTCTTTACTGGTCCTTAGGGAAGTAACTGCACTATTATTTACTGATAGCTACAGGAGACGCGGATTCATGCCTTTTCCCACCAAGAAGCATTCTCCAGAGTTCGAAATCTCATTACCGATTGTTCGTCTCTTAGGTCAGCCAAACCGGCGCATATTCAGCATAGTTGTTATCTACAAATCTTGTTTTATTTTTATCAAAATGATACTTACAGGCAGCATCTAGTGTACTTACTTACTTACGAAGTTTGGTATAAGGTTAAAATTATAGACCGTCAATTGAGGAACAAACTAATACTTTTTTAAGACAAACTTTATAATATATTGATTGATGACAAGATTCTTTTTAGATGTATGTGTCAACGGGCAAAAGGTAGACAGTTATTTGCTATAATAGTAAAATCTCAATCAACTACAGAATTTTAACTACGTGGGTATTGTAGTAAGTCTAGTGACACAGAAATCCGAAGACTCATAGAAATAGTAAAATATTTCTTCCACAATCTTAGTCGAAGCATTAAGACATCTGAAGCCATCTTTAAAAATAAGCAAAAGAAGGCACAACCCTTATGCAATATCAAATATTCTATATAGTAATGAATATTGTGCAATTTCCGCATAGATAAAAATTAATTTCAGACAACTCAGATGTGACGGATTGATTCGTTTTTTACGGTTTGTCAACACTTAGCACGTTATTTAAAGCCAGAAAATATTGTAAGAATTTTAGTTTTTCGAGATAATGGAGATTTAGGGATGTTTCATTCGAATGTAGTCGGGTTCATCGAGCCAAGACGAACGATTTTTTTTAGTTGCATATTATGTACTCCAGTTTTAGAATCCAGAATTACATCCTCCTAGTCCGGTTGCCATTCAAGGCTATAGAACCTAGTCAATCCTGCTATCTACCCATTTTTGAGGGAAAAGAAGAGGAGTCATAGCTTTCCCAAGGGTATTAGAACATAAGTGAATGTGATGGATCTGATTGGAATTCGAACTCGGCTCTCCGATTCTTCAATCCAATCTACTATCCATTACTCTATTGATACAATTTTTACGAATACACCAATAGCTGGAGAGCGGAGAAATGGTGGATTTATACCTAATCAGAATTTGATAAACAAAGAAACAAAAAAGATATTATTATGTGGGTATTAAGTGAGGGATCAATTCTATATGACAGTTATTATATAAAATGACCCACGACATTGTGACCACAGTAGTTTCTAAAAATTTATATTCCAGAGTATGTAAATTAATCAAAAACACTTATCCGAGTATGTAATTGTTTTGCTTGATTAATTAACACGTTTTCTACCGTTTGGCACGTTTTTTTAAAGCCAGAAAATAGCTTTGGACTCTAAGAATATTAAATGTTGATAATGATGATTTAATGATACATGTCTTACTAGTTAACCCATAGATGGGTGGAGAAGACCTGGATTCATACCTTTCCTGTCGGAATTTGCGCGTAAGTAAGTATAACAAAGCCAACTGAAATTAGGACTTGGTTCTCCGATTAACAAGTCCGAGAGATTACCTTTACACCACCTGCACACCCGACCTTACAGCGCCTCGTATTCCGAAGCAGTCTCCCATCTAGGTAATGACCATGCTCAACGTTGCTTAACTTCGGTGATCGTACAGGAAGCTGTGTTTCAACGTGATATTGCTGTAAGGCTAACACGATTGTTGTTCAAGAGACAAATGTTAAGAGTACATGAACAACGAGGACGTTTGGAGAAAAAGAGAAAATAAAATGGACTCTGATTAAAATGAAAGCGAGGCTGTTGAAATTTCTTGAATATATAATTTGGAAAGTGTGCTTGGAAAGATAACAACACTCACAGTTCATACAAATCACAGAAAGAGAGCAAATAACCTACTTAAAATAATCTTGTGAAAAGGGATGGTAGAAAAGGGGGAAGACTAAATAAATGTTGAATAGAAAAAAAAAACAAAAAAAAACTTGAAAGCCTAAGTCCTGGAATTGTTCTTTTTTATTAACCATGTGACGTCAAGACATATGAGATCATGGCTATCCACAGCTTCCTGTCCTTTGTAGGCCTTAATAAACGTTGCCTCTTTGTTATTTCTGCTAATCCCTGCTCCGCTAGTCATTTACTCATGATTAATAAGTATGGTATGAGTTATTTTTCTCTGTCCCTCTTCCCGCCTATCTGCATTGTGAGTATCAGATTTTCCAAGCCTTCAAAATATTCGTCCTTTATAAGCATTAAATTCGACCTTACCTACCGAACGCTCCTTTGTGGCCGAGTCGGTTAAGGCACGTCAGCGTAAATGACGGTTCCGTATAGAATGCAGGTTCGAATCCAGTCAAAGGACGAATATTTTCTATGAAAATTTCTCGGACATTCAGGCTGGTAAATGTTATTTAATACTGTTTATTATAAACAGAGCATTTACTTAAATACTTGTATTTATAAAAAAGAACGTTAAACATAAAAATGTCTTTAATAAATATACATACACAAGTATATGGTTGGTGTATACGGAATAAATTCCCAAAACCAACAATTACTATTCTTAAAAGTGTGCTCAATATAGAGTAGAACAGACATAATTATTTATTTAAAAATTATAACATAAATATGTTATAAAATCACTACAAAAATAGCCATTTTGTTTCAACACATCCAGTATCATTTGATAAGACACCGGAGGGGTTGAAACAAAATGGCTATTTTTGTAGTGATTTTATAACATATTTATGTCATAATTTTTAAATAATTAAATAAAAAATTACACACACACACACACACACACACACACACACACATATATATATATATATATATATATATATGCGTGTTTCATTAAATAATATAGACAAGTTGTGTCTATTTATTTTATATAAAATCTTTTCATATCCTCTGATATCATTATCATTAAACGAAGAAAGAAAATCACAATATTGATACATTTTTTCTTTCTTCGTTTAATGATTTAAGCTTATGAGACGATATGAAAAGAATTTAACTAAAATAGACAACACTTGTCTATATTATTTAATGAAACATGCATCAATGAAAAAATGGTGCCTAAATACAGACAATATATATATATATATGTGTGTGTGTATGTGTATACACACATCACACACACACACGCACACACACACACACACACACACACACACACACATATATATATATATATATAGTTTCAACGACGAAATGATTCGTACACCCATCAATCTTGAATATTTTTATCCATATCTCAGAATCTAATGCCCTTATGATGCCAGGTTTTTATCATGTTAATAAGTACAAAAATGGGATATAAAACTCAATTTTAAGAACAACAGGTTAAATACAATATATTTGACAGTCAAATTATGCAAAATAGGAAAAGGCAAAATTAACGATCTTGTGTGAAATGATGGCATAGCAGAGAGAACAAGTAAATGTAAAGAATGGAAAGACATTATCACTGACAGCTTGGAATTAATGTGCATATACCGAGTGTAAATCAAAATTATCCTAATCGCATAACAACATAACTGTCGATCCTACAAAATTTTAATATCTAAAAAAAAACAACTAAACTGATTTTTCCAGAAAAAAACAACTAAACTGATTTTTCCAGAAAAACAACTAAACTGATTTTTCCAGAAAAAAACAACTAAACTGATTTTTCCAGAAAAAACAACTAAACTGATTTTTCCAGAAAAAACAACTAAACTGATTTTTCCAGAAAAAACTAAACTGATTTTTCCAGAAAAAAACAACTAAACTGATTTTTCCAGAAAAAACAAATAAACTGATTTTTCCAGATTTTCAGATAAGACGTTTAACCTTCTTGATACCATTTGTCGTAAGAATCACTGAAAGACCATTTTAGATATTCAGCTAGAAAGAAAACATGCTAAAGATGTTTTGAGTTATCCCCACTGTCTTCCCAACTGAGCAATAGTGAGAGGAAAAAGATCATTCAGGCCTTCAGTACTAGTATTCATACTCTGGCTTCCATCTTCAAAGATGCATTAAGAGAATGGCGAATAAGTCTTAAAAAGAGGGAACAGCCGAGAAGAAAACCGGCTCAGTAGGTCACGACAGGAAGAGGTATCATCCTTTCAACTTAGATCTAAAGAGATCTATTAGAATAGATCGAATACAATTCATAAGACGTTCGGCACGTGCGAGAGAATTTTCAGCTATGGCAGTTCAAAGAGCAGTGAAAAAGAAACAACTTTAAAATGAAATCGTACGTGAACCGTGTGAGAAAACTTGTTATTCCAGGACAGAAAGTTAGAAAGTTAGAGAGGGCGAAGATCAGTTTGAATAAAGTTGGAAAAGATCCTAGAATATATATATATATATATATATTGTCGGAGTTAACTTCTCCTTCAGTTCGTTAACCCTTTCACCAGGGGTCTCTCTTCCCTGGCTATAAATAGCCGCTGACCATTCGCCTCTATCTCTCTTTTTCCTTCAGGCCTGTGCGCCGACACCTTGAGGTAAATCTCTCTTTTTCTTCAGGATTTCAGCTATCAACCTCGAAATGTAGGCGCTAACAAGAGATAGCGTGGAAACACGCTGAGCACAATACACACACACGTACATACAGAATATTCCCATACACTTCATCCTTTGTACTGTTTCCATGTATTGTAAGTTGTTATTAATATATATTTGTATATACATATATTATCGGTCTTGTGTTTTGTTTGCTTTCTTTGCCTTCTTCTTTGGACTTAATCAAAGTCCAAACTTTTTATGTAGTTGGGCCCGGCAGGCAGGGAGTATCTGAACCTTACATGCGTTACTTCTACGTCTGACTTCCCAACATCACAGCCCATCTACATATATATATATATATATATATATATATATATATATATATATATATATATATACATACATATATATATATATATGAACTTATTTTCAATCTCTCATGAGCTTCCGATGCTTAGCTCTGATTAATTAATCCTAAACATGACATTTCCGTTTATGATCGATTTCATCACGATTTTTCTGGTAAGCTTGGAGAGTAATGATACATTATTATTGTTCAAATAGAGTCCAATAGTGTTATAAGAACCTCGGAAAATTACAATAAGATATTTTAATCATTTCTAAGGTACAACGGTTTAAAGCTTAATCTAACAAATAGACAATTTTGCTCTTACGCGATTAGGGCAATTTTGCTGTTAGACTCGGTATAAAAAAAAAGCTATTTACTAAGCTGAATTTGGACCCAAGCATTAATTATTGGAAAGACGGTGATAATCCTCCTCATCACACAATAGCAAATATGCTCCTTAATCACTGCTCAAAGTGGCAGCATCCTATGGGCATATTATATAAAAGGCATGAAAACTTCTTCCCTTTCCTTCCACGCCCAAGCGGATAAGGCGAAATACCTTATGCTACAGAATTTCTGTTAAATGAATATAAAAGTATAATAAAAGGAATAAAGATTTTGTCTTCGACACATAATGGGGAAAAATTGATTGGTAAATTTCCCACTCACAGGGCGTATTGGATACAAGAGCGGCAAACTAACTTACCCAACAAGCCTTAGTAAATGGAATGAAGAATAGAGAGAGAGAGAGAGAGAGAGAGCGAGAGAGAGAGGGGGGAGTTAATAACTGCCACAAAGGTTAGGAAGGTGTGGAGAGCCATGATCACCACACATTGCTATTCAAGAATCATGAGTAACTAGATCAACCTGGCTAACCATTTTCCCACAACGAGGCATCCAGTCGTTCTTTTAAAACTCGAGCGTTAATTAATAAAAACAGAAACACACTGTTCCTGATTTATGTATCAACCAGATGTTTTACCCGAGCATTTTTTGTAAGCAAATGCTGAAAAATATGACTAAATGATCTTGCTGATGTGACCTCCATCTTCTGGCTTTCACCTTCTATATTTTGGATAGGAGTTCAAATTTAAATTTAATTCAAATCAAAGGAAAAATCACTGGTGGGGTGTAAAACAGTTTTATCTGACCCCTCTGATATGTATTTGATGGAATACTTGATTGAATGCATTGATGAGAACATTTCAACATTGATATGACAGTTGAATCATCGCAACACATATGTATTGTAAGGCATTACCCATTGATTGGAGATTTCTTGCTCAACTTGCCGGCCATGTTGTCTCATTTTGATCTTTTAGATGTGACTTCCATCTTCTGGATTTCTCCATCTATATCTTAGGTAGGAGTCATTCCCTTCTTCAAATTTAAATTTAATTTAAACAGGAAAAATTCAGTGGGGGCTTCATGCACACCCACCGTGCAACTCCTTTGATCAAAATGATCGTGCTGGTGTGATTTCTCCTTCTATATTTTGGATAGGTGTTATTCCCTTGTTCAAATTTAAATCAAAGGAGAACAAATGTTCAGTGGGTCGGATGCCCCCGAAGTCTCCCTTTGATCAAAATGAAATATACTTATCCAAGTAACTTGGGTAATGTAATTTCAGAATATATGTGGTTATAGGAGTCCAAAACCCAAGCAGGAGTTCTATAACAAACAGACAGTCAGAGGCTACGACTTCATATATAGGGTGGCAATAAATCAATATACAGTTACTTATAATAACAATTAAGACAAAGCAATTAATCAAGAGCTCAGAAATTTATTATTAAAATTGTTTTGGTTAATTCTGATTAATAATATCAAATACAATGTAAACAACAGTAAATTTATTACCGAGATTTTTCAAACTGCAAACCACCCGCTTTAATGCTTTGGTTTTTTATTATAAGTAAAAGTATAGCGACTTTATTGCCAATCCGTATATACATTCTCAAGAAGGGAATGCATAAATTCGCTTTCATATGTTTAAGTTTTGTTCAATACTAATCGTTGCATTTTAAAACTGTTATGGTCCGGTTCCTTGTACCACGATGATAGTCCAAGGTGGAACAAATAAAGAAGAACTCGAACACGGATATGAAATAACACAGATATATTACAAACAGGAATATATACAGAGAAGTATAAAAGTGTTAGTACGAACAATCAGATTTAGTAGTAATTGCCTGAACGCGACTCTGTTCCGGACTGCCGCTGACTCGACTGACTGACTCGCTCGCTCGCTCGCTCTGACTGACAGACTCCTGACGGACTTCACTTCAGACTTCAGGCTGAACTCTCGACTTCAGACGGAACTCACAACTTCAGACGGAACGGTATTTAGTCACCCCCCCCGCCACGAGGGCATCATGTGGCACAAGGCCTGTTTAACGTGGCATCTCCGTGCCCTTCGGTGTAGCCTCGTTCAGGTTCCTCCCCACCCGAAGGCAGAGAGTTCTACCCATCAGCCGGTCGTCCGACTTCAGACTGAACGAGGGCATCATGTGGCACAAGGCCGGTTTAACGTGGGATCTCCGAGCCAGTGGGCTCGGCCAAAAATATGCCCTTTGAACCCGTATAAACGGGTTCAGGGTCGGTTTACCTCCCGAAAGAGACTCCGCCCTTCGGCACAGCCTCGTTCGGGTTCCTCCCCGCCGGAAGGCAGAGAGTTCAACCGATCAGCCGGTCACCCGACTTCGGGCTGAACTCCCTGCTTCCTCTTGAGGCGCAGTATTTATTACATATGGAATACTCCATTATGTTATTATGAGTAAGGTCCCATAACAAAAACAATAAACATTATCGCGGAGTGGAGGTAGTTAAAATAACAGCGGAATCAATGGAAAAAAAAACACCGTTCCAAATTAAAAATGGTAAGCATTAATGAATTAATATCGTGTTTTAAATGGAACATTTATTTCGGGTCGAACACATTTGTAATTATCAGTCAATCAAAACTCGATTAAGGCACTTTGACGTGGTGTAATGGTTAACAAGCTTGTCTCGCTAGATCAGTGGCTACTAAACAGTGAGTTCGATCCTCATCGGGCGTCCCATACTTACGGCCCCGTGCCACTTCTAAGCTACACTTAGAAAGCCACCAATCTATCCTCTGTTAATGTGTCCCTATGCAGTAGTAACCAGCTTGAACGTAAATTTGACAAATGGGGAAAATGTCTTGTTTTTAAACTTCGATAATTTTCTCATTTCAATAATGAAAACTGTTATCTACCGTTCCCATGAACACTAATGTGTACGTCCCAATCGTCATAAATACGTTGGACACTAGTGTAAGTGGGGGCAATATGCTGTCTACGCTGCCAGCGTGGGAAGCTCTTACCGTGTCGAACTCTCTGCTTTCGAGCAGAGTCTCGTCCGGGGAAGTAGATACCCGATCCCGCGTATGCGAGGTCTACAGGCAATTTTTGCCCGAACCCAAGGGGGCAGATTTCCCCACATTAAATTTGGCTTTGTGCTGCATCCTACCTCGTGGGGAGGCGGTAAATATCGTTATATGCTGTCTAAATAGTCCATCACTAGTAGTGGTTTACCTACTTCAGGCCGCTGGCGAGTATTGTATTTTGTTGATGCTATAAAGACTACCATTTTATTTCCAAATCCCATTTTGGTTATTTTTCATTCAGTAACCTTTTCTAGGTTACAACAAAAACAAAAGCGAAAAAAATAATCTTATTTTATCATTTATTACAAAATGTAAACCTCTAAAATTTGGCATATTGGGTTCCTATAGCTCCAAGATCTCACTTTATATACGACGTCCCTTCATGAAGTAGGCGATCCTGGTCTTTTTAGCTTCTTCTTTTTCAGTAATACATGCTCCTCTTTGAGATATTTCTCTCTATCCATTTCTATTCCTCGTTACAATTTCTCATAAGTTAGATAGAGTGTTATAATCTCCAAGCCATTTTTCCACATCTGTCCCAAATAACTAAGCGGTCTGTTTCTAACTGTTATCAACAATATTTTTTTTAATAATTGCTATTTTCCTTAAAGCGACTTCGTTTTTACACGCTTTCATCATTTTTCTCATAGCATTGCATTTCTCACTCCAAGGGCTTATTTCGTCTGAGATCACAGTTGATTCAAATGTACTAAGTTACGAGGGAATTGCCGAAGAAAAGAAGAAAGATTCCACTCTGTTAAACGTTCAGAGTGATATATCTCTTCAGTGACGTGAATTAACGATTCTTTTCGGAGATAAAACTATTTCTTGTGATATGACGAAAGGTCAACTCCGACCTAATATATATCACCATTATTACGTAGAAAAAAGTTCCATCACATTCGCGGTTTATTACCCCCAGGTAGAGGAGCTGCAACCAAACTCATCAGTGATCGTTTCCTTTGACCGACCATGTTTAGGGATATTCAACAATGGACGCAAATCTGCAATAAATGTCAGAAACACAAAATCAATAGACATACGAAATGACTACCGGTACATTTCCACAAACCAGATAGAAGATTTACTAACTTGAACATTGACATTGTTGGGCGTCTTCCAAATGCTAATGGATTCAGGTATTTGCTAACAACAGTGGATCGTTTTAGTAGGCTGTCTGCAGCGTTCGCTATGATGGATATTTCAGCAGAAACCGTTGCCAAGAATATCCTGGAGCAATGGATCACAACGTGTGGTGTACCTTTAGCCATTCCAACTGACAGAGGAATACAGTTTCAATTTGTGTTTTTCCTAGAATTTGTGAACTTGTTGGGTGCTAAACGCATCAAATCTATAACATGCTGCATTTACCACAAGGAATGTTCGTTGTCTGTAGCCCGCCAGAAGGTTTTATTCGTCTGAGTCCATCGTTCACATCTACAAATTTACCATTCGTCTCTGCATGGAATACTGTTGCCATATATGGTCTGGTGCCCTCGCTGTTCATCTCGAGGTTCTCGACAAAATTCAAAGGACATGCAAGGTGATCGGTCCTGATTTGCAGTCTCGACTCCAGACACATTCTCACCGACGTGATGTGGCTTCCCTCTGTTTTTTCTATAAATATTTTCATGGCATCTGCCTTGTCGATCTATTTTCACTAGTCCCCCGACTGCATGAATTTAAGCGTGC
Source organism: Acanthosepion pharaonis (assembly GCA_903632075.3). NCBI lineage: Eukaryota > Metazoa > Mollusca > Cephalopoda > Sepiida > Sepiidae > Acanthosepion > Acanthosepion pharaonis. The sequence goes on along the minus strand of CAHIKZ030000045.1, from coordinate 281,276 downwards.
TACTACGTTGGCATCTCTATCCCACATTTTTACTGCCGAAACGGTTAAATGTAACCGCATTTTCTACTCCAAAGGCTTCAGTGGAAATCTCTTCCTCATACTTTGTTCCGTGATAACTATAGTTTTCAAAAATTTAAGTGTAATGTCAATCGACATCTTATGATGTCTTGATCCATGTTCTTTATTTTATCCTTTCTATAATCCCCACTATACACAGACTTTTCCCTTAATTTTACTCTCTGTAAAATCTTGCGTACTAGTATATTTAACTACCTCACCCTACGAGGGTTGCATGTGGCACAAGGCCCATTTAACGTGGGTTCTCCGAGCCCGTAGGCTCGGCCAAAAATATTCCCTTTTTGAACACGCATAAACGGGTTCAAGGTCAGTCTACCTGCCCGAACGAGCCTCTGCCCTCCGGTTGAGCCTTGTCCGGGTTCCTCTCTGCCCGAAGGCAGAGAGTTCGACTGTTTAGCTGAAACAGGTCGCAGCTAGACTCTTGCGTACTCGTGGCACTCCCGACTTGCTTATGCTTACAAAATCACATCTATGCGCGAATGGTATTATAGAGCATACAACTGGACTTATAATTTACCACTCACTCTGGTATCGATAAGAAACGTAATTAAAGAAAATATAGAATTTGGTAGAATTAGTTCACAACATTAAAAAAAATATGCAGTGTTCCTTCAAGAAATAGTTTTAGCTTCTCTCTTAATAATACTTTCTCTACTTCGACTACACATTCTCTTTGAGATATTTGCTCCTCTATCCATTTTTGTTCCTTGATGCAATTTACTGCTTCGCTTAATTTAGATGTGTCTTCTGAGTGCTAAATTCTCCAAGCCATCATTCTACATTTGTCTCAAATAACTTAGCTGTCTCCTGTTATCAACAATGTCTTTGTAATTGCTATTCTCCTTAAATCTTTCTTAGTTTATATTCTCCTGCTTATTGTTCACATAGCATTACATCTGTCATTCCAAGAGTTTCCTTCATCTGTGAGGAAATTGGAAATTTACCGTCATACAGGAATTGTGAGATAGCGGTCTTAAATGTGTCTCTCATTTTGCTACTTAATCTAAAGTGGAGTGATTATATTGAATTGATAGGTCATCCGTTGGCAATATCGCAGTATCGATCCAGACAATTATTCCCGCCAGATTCTGTTTTGCACTTTTATAAAACGATCCTTCATCTGTGCATTGGAGATTGCTTTCACATCTGGGCTGGAACTGCAGTTAACATACCTCAAGATTCTCAACAAAATCAAAAGAAAATCGTTTAATGTCAACGATTCTTACCTGGCACTTGGTCTTGAATTTCCCAAGCACTGTAATGTTGGTCTCTCAATGGGTTATTTAATGCCGACAAGGTTTTTATTGCTGATAATATTTTTGTTCAAAAATATATTGCTGGTAATATTTTTTTCCAAAAAGGTATTGCTGGTAATATTTAAAAAAAATGTATTGCTGGTAATAATATATTGCTGATAATTAGTCTTAAAAAATTCATTGCTGGTAATTTTTTACAAAAATATACTGCTAGTATTAAAACCTATTTTTGCACTTTCATAGTGTTTTGACTCCAGTTTGGGGTAAACTCTTTGTCCATAGTTGGAACACTAACAGGTGCTACCACCCAGGGTGAGGTTGAACCTGGGGACACCAGCAATTAAGAGGTGGTTCCACGCTCCACAAAACCTCCTGTCACTTACAATCTTCAAAAGTTTAAGTGCAACTTCAGTCGCCATCTTCAGGAATGCTTTTCTTTTATTATCCTATCACTCCATTAAAACCTTCTCATTCTCTTTCACTCTAAGTAATACCTTGTATCTCAGGGGCGTTATCCCCTTGATTGAGGTGAAATGTCTAAGGAAAAAAGTATTTTTCGTTATTTTCATGCGCACTCGAAGTTCTACATCAGACTTTCTGCGATATTATTACACTCTTCAGTCATTTCGAATTCCGCCCTTGTTTAATTTTGCTGTTCCCAATTTGTAACTCAAATCTTAGGCTGCCTCTTTTTCTCACCACCATACGTTTTCATCAGTATTCTTTTTCTGTATCTCTTTTAGCTTTCTTCCTCAATCTGTTATTAACATATCATCTGAGCAGCGTATGTTGTTAAGGATAAATTCGCCAATTTAAGCGAGCTAACAGGCTGGCATCTCAGTTCCAACCGTTCCCTGTCAAAACTGTTAAATGTAACCGTCTCTTCTACTCAAACAGCTTCTTCCCTCGCACTTCCCGTCTGTGGGACTCTCATCCGCTTACTTGCTTCCCCAATGACTATAATCATCAAATATTCAAGTTTAATGAGCTTGTTCCTCGTCTTTCCCCGTCTTTCTATGTATCCTTTCCTCACACACTCCACTTTACTCTTGTTCTCAATCCTCTGTAACCCCTTGCGTGCTGTGACACTCCCGTCTTGCTTAGGGTGAATTGTGTTAAAACAAAAATTTAAAAAAATTACCATGGTAAGTTCCTCCTCAACTTAGAATAATTTCGCTGTATAAGTTCAGTAGATTCATTGAGAAAGCATATTTATGCCACTCTTATCTCTATACTGATGAACTCAAATCTGTTCTGGCGATGTTCGCCGGTCATTTATTTCCGAAACTGATTGAGAATTAACCTGGATATCCTTTCCGTGTAGATCATGCTTTTCTAACATTAAGTGAATGCAATTGCTTTCACACATGAGTATTTATCTGCTTTTGTTTATATAACTAAGATTCATTTATTCATGTAACTAGCATAGAGTTGTTTATATTTTAATGTATTATTAATTAAAACGACAAAGAATAAAATGATTAAGTTTCATACTTTTATATAACTAATAATTATTGGTTTATATATGAAAATATTTGTTTATATAGCTAAAATATATGTCTTCATGTAGCTAAAATGTATTTGTTCCTGAATCTACACTGCGTGCCAAATTATTATCGAAATAACTTTTTTTCTAATATTTCAAAAACCTTCCAATCAATTCACACAAAATTTTCACACAAAGTTGGCAATACTGACCTGCGCAATCACTGAAATTTTCGTAATTATTTAGGAAAAATAAACTATGACAAAAGATGTTCAACAAAATGAATTTAAAAAGTTTCATCTTTTGGAAGTGCTATCTGATGATCCAGAATCCTTTAAATGGGCTCTGGTGAAATAAATTATTATAATGGAACCTTAAAGCCTTAAAGTGGTCTGTTTTTTTCTTTATATATATATATATATATATATATATATATATATATATATATATATATATATATATATCAGATAATCATCAAAAACAAAACAAAATAGCATAATAAAGTATGTTCAGCAAATGTTCTTACTTCAAATTCCTACTGACAGCCACTCGCGTGTTGTTTTCCGTTCCAACACCGATTTTGAATTCAGATTTGTTTCCATCACAATTACATTTTAATTGTGATTTAGAGTACAATTTTCCCATGGCTCCGAAGTCTCAATTCAAATGTTAATGCTAAGCGTATGACTACATCGCTGGAAGATAAGGTGGGAATTAATATTCTCTTCCGGATACTGTAATTACATATCATAAATACAGTGTAACCCGGATATAAGAGAGTTGTCGGGACCGGAGAAGAAGTCTCTTATATCCGGGTTTCTCTTATATCCGGGTTTGGTCTATTTTATATACATTAACACAGGCTCTAATTTGGGACCAGAGAAAAACTCTCTTATATCCGGGTTTCTCTTATATCCGGGTCTGTTATATCCGGGTTACACTATATAGTCAATGTGGAGTGCTTATTTGCGGTTTATAGTATGATTATTTCGACATAAAGCGTTTTTTCGTCATAAATTGTGACCCTTGGTTCCAATTAACGACATAGGGTGAGGTATAATTGTACATCTAATATAAGTTGTTTTATATAAATAAATATTGGTTTATATAGCTAAAATATATTTGTTTATGTATTTAACAAATATTAGTTTGTATAGTTAACATTGATTTGATTATATCGCTGGTTGAACAGTTGCAAATGACAAAAGTACTCAGGTGTAGCCTTTAATAAATCTTTATTCAACTAGGAATAGAATGTTCGCGTTTTGCGTCCTTTTTCTAGTCCCAGAAAACAGAAATAGGAGAGGAGATTAACAAAACAAGGGGAGATCACTCTTGATTATTTATAACACAGCCATGGTTCCCGATGAGAAATAGTAAATATTTCCGTTCTTTAATGGTAGTAAACAGACCAAACTTTGCTAAGAAATAATTAAATTCTAAATCTTCGTTCTTATTAATGATCACTAAATTCGTGCGACATTTTTTTTTTTAAATTCAGGATAAGTTTACTCTGTAAAGGATACATTTTTATTTTTATTTTTGGCTCAATTCATAATAAAAAAATATTTCATTAAATAAATTAATTAGCTCGTGATATTCGGAAAATAATGATATGAAAATAAACGCCGATTCTCAAGAAAATCCATGAAGTGATTCAATACATGGAACTATCTCTCTAATTATTACGATAAGAAAAATGTTATCAGACAACGTCTCTATTTATAAATCAGTAGTAACAAAAATATCGAGAAAAAAATTTGTTGTTCTCATATTTCTGACACGTAGTTACAAAATATAAAATGAATTTCCGGTTTCTCGCAAGGCACGACGGTATTATTTTCTTAATATCATGCTGATATTTTTTTAGCGGAAGAAAGTCGTCCAAAGCGGCTGGCATACCGGAAATGGAAGAATCAACAGAGATTGGATCACCTGTGTCGTGTTCATTGCGTGAGCGTCTTAAAATCACAGACATCTAAGTAGTGCCACATCCTAAACATCTACTGTTCCATGCTTATTATTTTAGACGAAATTAGTTCTTTTGGGAAGAACAAAAAACTTAGTTTCCATTTTAATGTTATCTGCTTCTTTTTCCCTTATTTGCAAGTTGCCAGCTATCTCGTATACAGATAAAGCCCAATGATTAAAGAATAAACAACATATGGCAATTGTAATTGCATTATTAGCAGTTTCCTGATAAGGAAATAGTCGGCATTCATTTACCTAACCACAAGTTGTACTGACGGCTAATTCTTTTCATAAATTCTTTCTTTTGAAAGAATTTTCATAGAAATAGGTTTTCTCAGTTCCAGTAACTGTTATCACTCTTTCCAATATTTTAGGTGGGTGTGTTTCGGTTCCTTCCTCACCTTTCGTTTGATGTAGCTTCTTTTGTTAATTTCTTGTCGAGTTATATGTTATATGTTGAAAGACCTCAGGTTATGTCGTTACTGTATTTTTTTGCAGTCCTTATTGATCTTGTAGCCCCGTGTCCATGATTTTCGAAGAAATACTTTCAGCGTTTATTCGCTGAAAACCATTTTTACTCGTTGATCTGAGAAAGCGATACGGAAAAGAATTCGGTTGTTAATTTCTACTGTTACGGGTACCTTTTATCGGATATAGATTCTTTTATACTTAAAATATACAGGGACTAAAATAATACGGAAGAGAAGAAAAATTAAATTCTAAAGACAAAAAAAATTACATAGGATAAAATAATATTATTGTGCGGAATTTTTATAATCATAACTATTAAATTAGTGTTACTACGCGGAGGGTTTATCAAATAAAAAATACAAGAATTTGATACACGCTAAATATTAATGGAGTTATATATTTGTATTAACTAATTTGTCTATCCGAAGGAAGATAATACAAATGGAACTGTAAATAACATGAAAAAAAGGAAACATAATAAAAGACAATTACAACAGACTAACACATCATATGATGGCTTTTAATGAACGAATATGATTCCACTAGAAACATGGGGGCACATACAAAGTTTTGTCTTTCACCGACTAGCCACATTCACCCAGTGTTAAGCTTCTAATCCCGTCTGCGTCTATGCGAACAACAAATCGAAGCGACCCGGTGTATGTCCAGCAAAGAAACGAGAGGTGAACTATTCGTTCCTCGAGGAACGAGAACGCAAATCCTGTTTTTAGTTCACTTGGCACATTTTTTTTTTTTTGTTGGCATAGTGACATTTGGGAGACAATCCCTGCCATTTAGGTCTATTCTAACGATAGACTCTCGGGCCAGATCTTTGTTTAGATCAGCGAGAACTCCAACTCCAACTGCTCCTCTGTCCGTTTTTATCTGTAACTGCCATCTCACTGCAACTCTCGTCTACAGCCCTACTGCCAATCTCTACACCACGATGGATCTAACGGATGGCTCCTGCTCGACTATTTTAGAATGAAGCCTGATTAGGTGGGCAGCCGGCTAGACTTTTCAGCCTTCCGGCCGAGTAGATAATGACAAAAAATGTATTTAATTATTAATATTATTCATTCAATCATTTCCGTCCAAGCAAGATAATAAAAGACACTGAGATGCAAGTGTTTATTGTGAGTAAAGAAACACATCCGACAATAAAAAAAAGGAGACGAAAATTGCCGATTGACACGTCATATAAATTTTTTAAGATTATCGTTGACAGGCAAGTACGAAGCTGAAATCGAGATTCACAAGTGGGAAGTTCATCAGAATAAACTATTAGCATAGTACTTACAGCTACAACTAGCATTTTTAATAGTTAAATTATGGGACCTAACTGCCAAGATGATGTAGCTAAGAGGAAAGCTCATCAGAAAAAAATACCATTGAAATATTTATAGGAAAGTCAGGGTGAAGCTACGTTAAAACTGTAGGTAAGTGGCTGAAGACGAAATGCCATGTCAGGGCCGATTGTTTTACAGATTCATCGTTGGATTTTATCAACAATCTCTAGATACAAAACATAGGCAACAGGCCAAATGTTGCCGCAATATTCTTTTTACGGGCGGATCGGAGACCTATAAATATGCAAGATAAATTGACTTTTTCCTATTTGTGAAGAGCGGCTATATTTAATACATGTTGGGAAGCCTTTATACGAAATTATCTATTATGAAACACTTGGTAAATAATAGTTTAACAGACTATACAGCTGCGAATTCCGGAGTGTGACTTTCGGGGTCAGATACAAGCCAAAATAAGGAAGTCGATTTTGATTGGCTGAGCTCGCGTGGGAATGATAGATATCGAAAGGTTTTTCAGGGAGTCGAATCCCAACCGTCAGATAATGAATACATGTTTTCTTTTGTGTCTGAAACGGCTCCCCAGCGAAGGAGAAGGGCCACAATTGGATAGGTAGAACATTTCGACATGATTGTTGATAAAATATTAAACTTAAAAAATTCATTGTCTTGAAGTTCTGGACTCAAAACAACTAACGATCACCGCCCGCGAGAGAAGAATGCAAATTTATTATCGAACTGACGCCGAAGACCTCCCAGCATGAAGGGACTATACAACATTCTTTTCCAGATCTATGCTTTCCAGTCAACTTTAGTATTTAAAAAAATCAAATAAATTCTCAGTCGCTATCTACAGTCTTCTGATTACTCTTTTGTTGTGTTATCTTATTAGTAATGTTTCTATTTTCTAATTCTTCCATATCCAGATTTATATTTCTCATATATTATGGCTCACCTAATACAAGGCCAGGAGTCACTCAAGGTTGATGTAAAAACGTAAAGACAAGAGGTACAGGTTCATATTATGAAGATACGTAAGAAAGCATTCGGTTGATCAAATACATGGAGGGGTTAAGATTGTAGCATCCATTGAGAGGTCTGTTTCACACTGTAATATTCCTGGGGAAGATGTTGAATGAGACTTTCTCCTCGCCTATGGGATAAAATGGGAATGAGGAATGGAAATGTCTACAGAAGAAGAACCAAAGAATATAGTTAGACCGAACATCTCCCAGGAAATTAGTGATGGAGTAACGAGAGGATAACAACGTTTCATCTATGAGAAAGGGGTTGAAACGTTGAAACATTCAACACCAACAAGGCCGCGCAAGGGTGTTTTGAAATCTGTTAAGTAAGTGAGGATTTGGCATCTCCTGTCCATATGCAACAGCGATAATCCAATTTTAGTCTGCTCATTTGAAATTTCGAAAAAAAAATATGAGTTCTCCGGCAGGAATTGAACTTGCATCCTATGAGGAATAATCATTAAGCCGGGATTGCTATAACCGTTTAGCTACACATAAGCTAAAAAAAGGTTGATAAACTTCTGAATTACACCACCAGCAGGGACAATCGTGTTGGGGTTTGATCTAGCGCTTGTAATGATATATACAGATATTTTATTGTTAGGAACAACAAATAAACAGTTCTACGTTTACTAACAATGGCTACCTTTTTCTTAAAATAAATATTTATATACAGTATATAAACATAACTTGAACGATGTTTTAATTAATTTTTTTTCTAAGTTTCCACACTACAAGAGCCACTCACGATCGAAGGATACTATAGTTATAAAGATTTTGGTTCCGTAGTTCAATGTGTATGTTAGAGTGTGCGTCTACTTAATCTAGTCAAATTACAAAAAATATGGCTGATGAAGCTAATGAAAACAAGCCAAAAGAAAAAGAACAGCTGCAATTTACAGCTAGAAAATATTCTTAGATTGTAAGATTTTTTTTTAATATAATAATGGTTGATAAAGTCTAACTTATTAACCCATGGCTCGGGGAAGAAGAGATGGATTCATAAATTTCCCATGACTATTTTCGTAGAAGAGACGGGAATTTGTACTTCACTTGCTGATTAAAATTACGAGCTGTTGTCAATTAGATTACCGGCACATCCAAGCATACAGCTCTTTATATTTCCAAGCGGACACACATCTAGGTACTGGCCACCCTCGATGTCCCTTAAATTCATTGATCATACGTGATGATGCTGTAAAGCCCTGCGAACCCTGGTTCGATCAGATCGGATTGACAGCAGAATAATTGATAACATAAACATTACAGCAGATTTGATTTTTTTTACGGCTTATCAACATTTGCAGTTAACGTCAAAATATTTGTTACGTTGCTAATATTTTTTGAAGATAATAAATTATTTACTGGTACAAGTCCTACTAATAACTCATTATTGGGTGAGAAGGAGTGGTTTCATAACAGTCGGGTTCGTTATGTTAGATTGCGTGCAAATTCCGTTGGGAAAGAGAAGATAATGAATCAGACTGTTATTCGAAACCGGTTTCGTTGATTTGTTATTCTTAGCAATTATTCATTACACCAAACGCACATACAAGCATACAGTATCTGGTATAACCAATTGATCAACCATCTAGATACTGACCAAGGTCCATGTTGCTTTGAGCATACGAAAATCGCTGTTTCTGCGTGATATAATTATAAGCTTTCACATTTCACGTGATCTTTTGAATAATGGAGTAAAGTTTGTCAGGGTGATGACCCATTATGAAAGGCGGTGTCTAATCATTGGACGCAAGTGGGTGGATAGCATAAGTTCTTGTTCTTTGCCCGAAGGTCTCTGCTGACGGTAGAATCTCAGGTGGGAAATCTTCTGTTAAACCACTTTTGTCCATAATCCGATGTAAACAAAACATTACAATATTGATGCACAATGTCGTCATCAGGGTCTTTTTTCTAAGAAAAAAAAATTGTTTCCTAAGACAAAATTGATGAACACAAGAATGTTTGTCTTAGAAAAAACAAGACCCTGATGATGACATTGTGCTAATGTCGAAAGTACTGAGAATAAAATGAATAGGCATCAACTTGCTAATTTTCTTTTAATCGATGTCAGCTATCATGAGCGCATAACGTTTGCTCAGCATGTTTGGGTCATTAATATTTTTGAGAATTTCTTTTTCCAGCAAACACAGGTTATATTGGTCGACTCGGCTGGAAAAGGGTGTGGTTTTGGTGACCAAATTCCAATTTACTACCGATGTGTACATATCCATTTTAATTTCCCAGTAATTTGTTTATTGATTGAGACATTTTATGATGGTAATACGTTGTTTTCCAGTGGTTTGCAGTGAAACCAAAATAAAACTTAGTCTTTGACATTTATATTTAATGCCAGCCTTATAAATAACGCGTTTTATTTATACATTTATGATTTAGCGGACATGTCCTTTTTTTCTACAATTACACATTTTGTCTGTTAATATTGTTATTGAAGTTGTTTCAATATTTATTTAATGTTATGTTATTATGCTATACTATATACTTTTCCATATTTTTGGTGCTGCTGTAGTTAATCTTCATGTAGTTCTTGTTGAAGTTTTTATTGAGCAATTGTATGTGGCTGAAATGTTTGCGGATTAACTTAAGGAAAATTTTTACCTATATTTTTTTGACGTTTTTTAAACAGTAGGTTAAACCAAATTACCTTGCGTTTTCTGTTCTTATGTTTATTTTTTGCATTCTTACTAATGTTTATGAATTCTAGTTTAACTTCGTGTTTAATTTTCTAGTGCATCTACATATTTAGTTTTATAATTGTCAAAAATAAATTTGTTGCTTCAGTTAGTTGAGAGTCTGTGCTGCAGCAAATTTGTGTAAGCTGTTTAAAATTCCTGGTGGGAGGATGAATTCATTGCTAATGGTGTTGATGGTTATAAAGCTCTTTAATATAAGGCTTGTATATTCCTTTGTATAGGTCGAAAGTAGTGTCCAGAACGTTGATCACCTTGGCATTGGTGTAATCTTTAGTCCATGATCTTAGAAGAAGATGTTTGTTCTGTTTGTTGTTGGTTGGTGTTACGTAGGAGGATAACTCCGTCGTCTCTGTAGACGAAATTGTTCGTGCTATCGACAGTATACCTAAGTCTCCACAGTAGCAATATGCCAACTAATTTACAAGCTTTTGTAGAATCGAAAACTCCCATCGCAATATAGAAGTTTGGGTTGCCTTTTTTTTCCCTATAGAACCGTCGTGGTATAGGATGGGTTTTTGGGCTTGTTTCATGATGTTAATTTTTTGGTCGGTGATGGTACAATAATACTTGGCCAGGAAGAAAGCTGCCATTTACAGATCTTTAATCGATAGGTAAAAATCTGAGATTTCGAATAGCATGGAGGTGCATTCCTTTTTCCATTTTTATTTTAGAGAACCAATTGATAGCATCCTTTGTATTCTTCCATTGTTTGAACTCTGTGGCCTTTATTAGGGTATCTGCAGGCTCGATCTACTATAGCCTTGCTGATTTTGCCTATATTATACTGGGAAGTGTTAAGTAATCGGAATTGCAGGTTATTGGAAAATGCGAAACGTGCGCGTGTAAAAGAACATTAAATCATGAATACGCAAATGTACAAAAGGAAATAAAAAAGCTGATTGAATAAGACGCGGAAGAAATTGAAGAAAAAAAAAATAAAGAAAATGTAAACACTGTTTAAAACTACAACCTCCGAAGACTGGAAATTTTACCAAGAAACTTCAAAGTCGGGATAAAATTGGCATTTAAAAATATCAGTTTTCTAAATTCTCTCTTTAGGTTTACCGTTTTTTATTATTTTGGTTGTTATTGCTTAAATATTTTATTGATATAGAATACCTTGTTTATATATAGTTTAGATAAATACTTTTTCAGGCGAGTCGTTATTGAGTTGGTATGTACTATTATGTACTTAGTTGTGTCAATTTATGAATGTTATTTTCTTGTTTAAATCTTAGCTTTTTAATATTATTTTAATATTTTTAATATTGAGTACTATATCTTAGATCTTATACATATATATATATATATATATATATATATATATATGTGTGTGTGTGGGGGTGTATGTGTAATAAACATATAGCTATATTAATGTGTTAAAGTTTTCAATCTCAGTGATTGTGCCCAGGTAAATGTAAATGTGGACATTAAGGTCAACCCACAGCGGCGACAGTATGTTTCATGCTTAAACGTAATCTTCAGTCCAAGTGTGTTATGTTTGGCACAACTATGTATATATATACTCCTCAACGGTACATTATGAATACATGTTCTTGTCGGAGTTACCTCCTCCTTCGGTCCTTAAACTTAGAGAACAGGTCATTTCGACCTTGACCTCTCGGTTGTGCTCCCTATACGCTGTTAACCTGTGGTAGAGACTAGCAAGTTACCTTTTTAGTTTACTTATATTACAAACCTAGTTGTAATATACTTCTAGACATTTTTAGACCTGAGTTTCCTTTTAGCTAATCTCGACTTATTTTTTATAGAGACTTTACTGTGTTAGTTTGCCAATTCTCTTGCTAGACTCCCTTACCACAAGATAGTGACTGCTTGCTAAATCCTGGTCGGCGACTGAAACGGTCGGATACGCAGGCTCCTGGCCTTCGCGGCCAGGACGTCGATCACCGGGCTGCCATTATGCCCCATTTTTTTTTTGTCTGCCAACTTGACGATAGTTGGAAACTTTCCTTCTCTCTCTCCATCGCCTACTACCTGGCTCCTTGGCCCTGTTTGATGCTCGCCATTCCGTCCCTACTGGCTGCCTGCACGTCGTCCTTAACCTTTCCCGTACACTTCGTTAGTAATTATTACGGGAGGTTACTAATATCGGACTCGACCGGCAAACACACAACGCCTGCACTGGACCTTTGGCATCCCGGCCACGGCCAACATCAACTGCAACTACAGCGATCACCTGCAACGACCAGCCGCGACCACCTGCATGACCAGCAGCGATCATCTGTAACGCGGCCACGACCAATATCAACTTCAACTACAGCGATCATCTCTGCAGGGAGCACCTGCATGACCAACAGCGATCACCTGTAACGACCAACCTCGACCATCAATGCTTGCACCGGAACATCTGCATCTCTACCGTTCCGACCACCTTATTTTCTTTTCTAGAATAAATTAGCATATATCATGTATATCCTCGTTCTGTCGTCCATGTTGTTTCACCTTGTCAGAGTAACGTTTTTGAAAATGTTAGCGGGCTTCTTGTGACCTCATCACTCTTTTGTGATACGCGGGTGGGGGGCGCTCGAGGGTTCCACTACAATCTATTATCGTAACTGTTATTGGCTAGGCGTAGTGGCTGCTTTACATTATTCTTAGAGACTATACAGTAAAATAAAATTGCGGATCTGAAGGCAGTTATTTGTCGCTATTTTATATTATTTTTTTTCTCATTATTAATTTGTTTACTTTATTATAATATTCTTCTTCGTTGGTTTGTTACATTTACTTTTGTTTATGTATGCTTTCGTAGCAATTTAATTTAATTTCTATTTATTTAATTTGTTTACTTATTTATTTTAGTTTGTTTATTTTAATTTTTAGTTTTTTTTTATATTTATTTAATTTTTTCTCTAGCTTTTACTTTTCGATTTTTAAGAACCGTCGCAAAATGTGTTTTCTTGTCTGCAGTTTAAGATTATTTTGGTCGCTCATTTACTAATCTGTGTTTGTCTGGGAAGGTAATTATAGATATTTTCTCTTCTAGGCAGAGTTTAACATTTTTGAATTTATTGTTGGTGGTTGATGCACTTTTTCTTAAATTTTTATACTGTGTGTGTGTCTGCGAGTGTAGACGAATATCCACTATCTTTTAGAGCAGTTTCATAACTTTCTTGGCTTCGTTGAATATGGTTTCACTGGAAGAATTGTTAGATAACCTCCGGGTAATGGATTTTGAATGCACCTGGTTGGAATATATATATATATATATATATATATATATATATATATATATATATATATATATATATATATATATATATATATATATATATATATATACACAGTTTAATGGTTAGAAGCCACCCCAGAATTGGCAGGGGATGAACTTGACAAAAGAGTGGGAAAAAATTAAAGAGCTCTTACACACACATTGAAAATAGAATGGAATCAATTAGCAAACTTATACTTTGCGAGGCACGTTTCAGAATGAAGAATCGGAGTGTCGAGTTCGAATTCTAGTAGAATCCATGAGATTAACTTACGTGCTAATACCATTGAGAGGGTTATAAATCTCCATATTCTTCCCCCCAACAATGTGTAAATAGCAAGACACACTGGATGGCAACCGTTCTAGAAGAAGGAAAACTCTGAATTTAAGCCGGCCTGGAAAGGGTTGGGGTTCCACCAGGTTATCTTGCCTAAGAAGAACCACTTCTACTGCGGCTGCAGCACATATGATGCACCGACGATACTAATGAGTCACGTGATGCGGGATCGAGCTAATTTGTGCTGCAGTAATCAAGACTAAAGTACGATATCGTGACGAGATCATAATTTAATCATAAAATCCTTTTTTTTCTTTTCTCTTAATAAATTTACTAATAAAAAAAAACATGCCTCATATTTTTAACCATGTATAATAATTTTCTCTTATTTAAATTGCAAAACAATTACTTTTTGTGCCAACTTAATATATATATATATATATATATATATATATGAATTTATTTTGATTTTATAACAAATATGTTATAAAATCAATACAAAAATAGACATTATGTTTCAAAATGGTGTCTTATCAAGTGATTTATTCTGTATACACCAATTTTATACCTGGATATATATACATATATATATATATATATATATATATATATATATATATATATATATATATATATATATATATATATATATATATATATAGTCGATTCTCCCGTCCAATTCGACGTATGAGGGTGAAGCAGATCAGTTCCCAGGAAACCGACAGCCCGACAACGACAAATGAGATTTGATTATAGTGGTGAAGGTTTCGTGCAGGACCAGCCACACTTTTGGAAGGGCCGAATACAAAGACCTGGTGCACAAAGTGCCACAAGGTTTCCAAACGACCCACCGCAGGTTTTGAATTTAGATTTGTCCTTCACCTAGACCAGTTGCCATCCAAGGCTATAAAACCCAGTCTGTCCTGCTATTTACCCCTAGCTGGACGGAGAAGAAGCGGAGGATTCACCTTTCCCAAGGATACTAGCACGTAAGTGAATGTAATGGATTCGAGTGGAATTCGAACTCGTCTCTGCGATTCCTCAATATATATATATATATATATATATATATATATATATATATATATATATATATCTTTGAGAGTTGTATATTTAAGTAGCAATCTTTTGTTTAAGCATGTTTCATTAAAAACGAAAGACAAGGTACTATGGTTTAGCTTTTTTTTAATTTTTCTTGTGTTCGAAAAAGAGCTTTCTTTTCTTGACAAAGAGTGTGTAAAAACTATTAAAATGTTTTATAGTTCCTTGTCGGAAGACGAGTTTTTTTCTGAATGTGTCGTGTAATTTTAATGTTTCGATAAAACATTTGGACAGTTTTTACACACTATTTGTCCAGAAAAAAAAGTTCTTGTTTGAACACAAGAAGAAGAAGCAAGAACACAAGAAGAAAAGCATAACCGTAGTACGTTTTTAATGAAAACCTGCATATATATATATATATATATATATATATATATATATATATATAATACAATTGAAAGATTGCGTGGAAGTACGAGAAATGAACGTGATTTTCAGGTTTCCAGAACTTTTGTTAAAAGTTCTCTATAGATGTCTCGAGCGAAAATACTTAACAAATTAAGAAATTTACCGATAAGTTAACTCAATCTTTATATATATATATATATATATATATATATATATATATATATATATATATATATATAATATTAGTGGTAAATATACACATACATATGCAAAATATATAAATATATATACATACATGCATGCACATACATATATTTTTTGTGGGATTAAAAATTCCAAGAGGATAGAACCCAGGTAGAACTCAAATGTTCGGGACAGAGTAAGGATATAATAAAAGGCTTTAAACACTAATATTCCATGGTCATAATTTATTCCATTGGAACCGTAAATACGATCCAATTCATCAGACCTACAATTTCAGAAAAACCTGGAATTGGATCGTATTTACGATTCCAATGGAATAAATTATGACCATGGAATATTAGTGTTTAAGCTTTATATATATATATATATATATATATATATATATATATATGGAATGGAATCATTAACTTGTCTTGAGGGGACCTTTCGGATAACACATTCTCTAATGGTTAACGTTGGCGAATAGCCTGATACAGTCAAAGGCACATTAGTAAATATTGAATGAGGAGGAAACATTGGAACGCGATTAAAATAGATTTTAATTATGAATAAATTAACTACTAACCACGAAATATGAAGTTCCAAAAAGAGTATAAAATCGAAGAAAGTTACTCATAATCTCTCGATCAAACGTAAAAAAAAACGAATAAAATGTTTCTTTTGCTTGCATAGGCTCGGCTGATGAAACTTGATGTAAACAGCCTCAAGAAATCGGAGATGGAAAATGGAAAAAAATGTGTCATTATAATCGGCGGCACAATCGAGACTATCCAGTAAATGCTGCCCAGTGGAGGAGACGTGCACCTCTTAAGTGGTTCTTTTAACACGATTCTGACTACTAGAACACAAATAGACAGTTACATATTGTGTGATATGCGTTTCCAGGCTTTGATTGGTCCCTCGTATATACTCCGCATCACAGAGGCATTTGAATTTATATATTACTGAACTATTCTGAAAATAGGACAACCGATCCTTGCTGAAGGATGAAAATGAGGATCTACTCTGGAACACAGTACACAACTTTTCAGCGTTATAGCATGATGCAACACAAGCCGAAATTCTGTCAGCAAGCAAGTGCGCAGGTATGCAGAAAATAGAAAAGAACACGTTGGGTGCATAATTATTATTATTATTTTATTTATAAGAAGAATTAAATTTCTAAATAATGAAAATCATTAAACCATAGGCAGGAGTTAACGTTTTTTGCCGACATCAACAAACTTTCGCATTAAATAATTAGCATAAAAAAAATCCCATAGTTTAATAAAAGTCTTAAAAGCTTAGCCAAATCATTAAATAGGAAAAAACCATTTCTGTAGTCGTCAAAAAACAAATTGAAATTCAGTGTAATACGGTTTGTATATAAAACACCCACTTGAATAAACAAATAAATAAATAGATAATCAGATGGACAATAATAAAACGAAATCATCCCGACACATAACGACTTGTAGGCGCGCCATAAAAATATCGCTCACTGGGAACTAACTAGAGAATGACCGCCAACATTAGCCTTGAAATAGATACCCTACCGAACCTGAGCAAAACCTCTCAGAAGATGATGAATCTATAGATAAGAATTAACTCTCTGGCCACTTAACGAAGATAAATCGCCCAGCCACTCCCACAATAACGAATGTTATAACGGACCATGCTTAAAAACACACGTAAACCAAGAGATAGCTTATTCCTAAAATATCGCTTGAAGATGAAACGGAACTAAACACCTCAATTCAACTTAATTTTAATAATTATTTGGATGGTTTCTCGTTTTTGAAACATGATAACTCTTATATAGCGAAGGAATCATATTTTTAAACAAAAAAAAAAAATATATATATATATGTGCGTGTGTGTTTGTGTGTGTGTGTGTGTGTGTGTGTGTGTGCGTGTATGTCATGGGTCCTTATTTATAACTACAGAAGGAACTCTTCCTAACACTATGTATACTACGGCTCTCAAGAGAGAGGGTCGAATCGAGCCGAGCCGACAGTATTTCACTCCAAACCAGACTGACAGTCATACTAACACCTTCCACATCTTGTATTATTATTTCGTGTAATATACCTTCGTTATTTCTACTCTTCTGTTCGTGTTCTTCTTTGATCCTAACCTGGACCATAACAATATATATATATATATATATATATATATATATATATATATATATATATATATAGGTTGCTGAAAAAGTCATAAAGAAAGTTATATGATTTGGTGCAATTGGATGAGAGAACGTAGTCTGGGTACGGTAGGAGAGGGGAGGAATTTGTTCAGAGCTGCCAGGGATAGAAGGAGGGGAAGAGCCATGATCGCCTACGACCTGAAAGGACACGGCACAAAGAAAGAAAGAAGAATAGTAAGCATAAATATGTGCAAAATTTATGATCTTTTAAATGAAATAAATGTTTAATATTTATGGATGTTAAAAAAAAAAAACAAAAAAAAACTTTCTGCGAGTTCAATAAAATCCGATACATTTGCCTCTCTTTTTGCTGATATGAATTTGATAAAGAAGAATTGTTCAACTTACTAATATGTATTAACTTTATATAGGTTGTTGAAAAATCGTAAAAGAAATTTACAAAATAGATATCGTTTTGTGCTTCACCGAGTCATAGGGAAGTCTGCATATGCTCGAAAGAAAACTTTGTTAAATAATGAAAAATGTGTTTCTTTTCTCCATGTTTGCCAAACATCGTTCAGAAAACAAACCACAAACCTGAAAATATCAGTAATTTAAACCTCGGAGTAATTTTATTGCAATTAGAATGCAGCAAAGCAGTGAATCATATCTAATTATATCAAAGTCAGTGGATGAGTTTTCGAAATTTAAAAAGCTGTAATTATAGTCTATTTATTGAAACTATCCTTGTATATTACTATGTCTAATGGCCGTCTGGAGGAAGCAAGTGCAAAATGGTGCTTAAAAATAAAAGAAAGTTAATGCAGGTTAGTAAGTTGAACAATTCTTCTTTATGAACCTCATATCAAGAAGAAAATAGGCTAATGCACCTGATTTTATTGAACTCGCAGAAAATTGGGTTTTTTTTTTTTTGACATCCGTAGATATTAAATATTTTTTTCATTTAAAAGCCCATAAATTTTGCACAAATTTATGTTCAGTATTCTTCGTTCATTCTTTGTGCCGTGTCCTTTCAAGACGTAGGCGATCATGGCTCTTCACGTCCGTCTATCCCTTGCAGCTCTCAACAAATTCCTTCCCTGTCCGACCGCACCCAGAATACGTTCTCTCATCCAATTGCTTAAGCTCGCCAGGTATATCACGCCTTGTTTTCCCTTGTCTCTCTTTCTCATTATTCGACCCGTGAGTGTCAGATTCTCCAGGCCCTCCTTTCTCATTATATGTCCCAGAAACTTCAAATGCATCTTCCTGATGTTAAGTATAAGCCTCCTTTTTGTTTGCAACCTCTCTCACACGCTCGGTCCATGATATTCTCAGTATCCTTCTGTAGAACCACATCTCTGTCGCATCGAGTCTCTTCTTCATCTTTGAGGAAATCGTCCAACATTTGCTGCCGTAAAGAAGAAGAGATGTTTCCATGGATCAGACAAACAACATTCTTTCTTTCTTTTTACGTGCCATGTCTTTTCGGGACCTAGGCGATCATGGCTCTCCACCTCCCTCGATCCCTTGCAGCTCTCAACAAGTTCCTTCCCTCCGCTTCCTACCCCAGACCCACCAGGTCTGTCATGCATTGTTTTCCTTTGTCTCTCTTCCCTTCTATTCGATCTGTGAGTATCAGATTCTCCAGGCCGTCCTTCCTCATTATGTGTCTTCAAATGCCTCTTCCTGATGTTAAGTATAAGTCTCCTCCTTGTTTGCATCTTTTCTAAGACCTCACCGTTGCTCACACGCTCTTTACATGATACCCTTACCATCCTTCTGCGGAATTACATCTCCGTCGTCTCGAGTCTTTTAGTCATCTTACAGGAAATCGTTGACTATTCATCCAAACCTTTAATAATTTTTGTCTGCTCTGGTCTATTGCTTCTGCTGCCGTGTTTTTGTAAATCTACCTTAGATGGGGCAAAGGGCCTAAAGTATTGTGTACCCAGTGAGGATCGAACTCACCTACTCAGTCGTAATTGTTCTAACGAAACAAGCTTGCTAAACATTACACAACGTCGATGTGTTTCTGCCGTTGCCGCTATACGCTTAGATATTCTTAATAAAATATAAAGAATCTGCAATGTTGTTGGTCATGACATGGCATCTCGATATCACGTCTCTCGCCGACATAACCTAGAATCCCTGTGTCGTTTTTTATAAGTATTTCCATGGTAATTGTTCTAATGAGCTTTCCTATATTGATACGTAGACAATGTCTTATATTTTTACAGATGGAATGGCTAGATGCCACTGAAAGTTCTATGCTAAGAGTTTCTTTTCACGCACTTCTCGCACGTGGAACTCTATGCCAGCTTCTTGCTCTCCAGTCAACATTGATATTCAAAAATTTAAATACAACGTCAATCATTATCTTCTTAATTCTTGTTCTTTTATTGTCTACCCTCCTTAATAGTAGTTTGGGCTTGAAACAATAATATATATATATATATATATATATATATATATATATATATATATATATATATATATTGAAGAATAAAAAATATTAAAGAAATTAAAAATCTTCAGATACACTGGGTTGTAGATTAATATTCTTTCATTTTTTTTTTATTATTATTTCATTTAGATTCCTCGACGAGTTTCGACCGAAATGGCCATCATCGGGAGGAGAAATATTTCTGCTTGCTGGTAGCAGTAAACTACAGAAATGAATGTCTTGATGGAGAAAATGAACTTTTGTCTGTAGTTTTCATTTGTTTTTTTTAATTTTTTTTTATCTTTTTAACATGAATCTTTTAACATTCCTTGTGTTGCTCATACAGTCTCTTTTAAGTTGTTAATTGAGGTAAGAGCTGGATGGATCGATGCTTCTCTGAATTCCTTTGGTCAGTTTGACAGTTTTATTGGTCCTGGAGAGGGGACGTGTCTCTGTTTAGTGTTTGTGTGTGTGTTATTTGGTTCTTAGGGAGTGAGTGAGTATGATATGTGTAAGCGTGTGTATTGCTGTAGGTGTGTGCCATCATTTGGCTCATTAGGGAGTGAGTGAGTATGACGTGTGTAAGTGTGTATATTCGTGTGGGTGTGTGTATAAGTGTGAGGCCTCGACACTTCCGTAAGCACGTCTGTCTTGTGTGGGTGAGAAATGTGGGTAGGTTTTGATTTGTTGAGTTATATATTAGTACTATCTATATTGTTAAATTTATGGTATAGCCCGGCTGGATAGTGCATTTTTAGACGTTGTATCCACTTATTTTCATGGGACTCTAAAATCTTTCTAATGTTATCTGCTCTGAACTTTTCTATTCACTCAATTATAGATAATTTGGGGGGGGGGTGAAATCGTGTTTTGCCAGGCGGAAATGTTGTTCTACTGGTAATAATTTTTCATGGGGAGTCGACTTAATTCGATTGCGATAAT
This sequence comes from Acanthosepion pharaonis, assembly GCA_903632075.3. Taxonomy (NCBI): domain Eukaryota; kingdom Metazoa; phylum Mollusca; class Cephalopoda; order Sepiida; family Sepiidae; genus Acanthosepion; species Acanthosepion pharaonis. The sequence continues at coordinate 260,287 of CAHIKZ030000045.1, read as the reverse complement.
TATTAATTCTGTAGTGAAAGGGCCATTCAGTTTTTCCTACATATTGTTTCTGGCATAGTGTGCATTCTTGGAGGTAAATTATGTTATGACTTCTACAGTTAGAATCGTGGTAGATTTTGAAAGTAGATTTAGGGATTGAGCTAGTGAATGAATTCGTGTGTTTAATATGGTTGCAACATAAACTTCTTTTGTTATATATATTTGTGTGTGCGTGTGTGTGTGTGTGTGCGTGTGTGTGTGCGTGTGCGTGCGTGTGTTTAATCATTTTATGTAGAATTACGAAGTATAATTAACATACTCATGGAAAATCCCTGCTGTTTTTTGCCACAGTCACTGCAGATTATGAATGACGTGAATTTACATGATTTACCAACCATTTTCACTAGTGAACATACACCGATGACCCATTCAGCAAAAGAATTCGCCCTTCACCCTTTACTCCTATATATACCACAATACCACATTCACAAAGGGATCCTAAAAATTAACCCCATGGTTTAAAATCTCTTATGTACAAATGATAGATAGATAGATAGATAGATAGTTACGAACAAACATAGATACAGAGAAAGATAATAAAAAGACTCAGATAGATAGATAGATAGATAGATAGATAGATAGATGTAAACAGACATGGATAGATAGAAAGATAATAAAAGACTCATGGTTAAATAGATAGATAGATAGATAGATAGATAGATAGATAGATAGATAGATATGATTAGACTGTTATAGTTATCTGACTAGATAAATAGGTGTGTAAAATGAGATCAAGAAACCCTAACTGTCCATTGGTTGTTTTATTTACTTTTTGATTGATTGATAGATTAACATGAAGAAATTTAAAACGAAACATCGGATCTCTCTATTTAAATACGGATTTTGTTGATAGCTTTGTCTGGGGAAGTATGAATCGACGTCCAGAGACTCACTTCGATTCGCGTCCGATGTTGGAGGGCATTTCTGCAATTTCACTACCTTCATTTCTTCCAATTAATTCCCTTTTCCCAAAGGTGGAATGACAAGAACATCAATCCGCTTCCCTCAGAGCATAAGGAATTCCGAGTTGGCGATTTCATAATATCCTTCAGCGAATCCCTTAGAATAATCAACATGAACCTTTCATATTCCAGGAACTAGAGAAATGAGAAACCCCGCAACTATAAAGATTCGCTTAAATTAGGTGTAAAGAAATGTTTCCTTCGACAAACTCAAACTGAATGTTGTTCCATTGATTTCATCCCAAATTGTGAGAATATTGAATGAGAGGATTTCTTGTCGTAAATATCTCAAAGCAACCGTTAATTTCACGACTCTGAGGCAATTTAGAAAACTCACTCTAGTGACAAAAGAAAGGAATTTAATTCAAATCTATATTATATCGTATACTGAATCCATTACTAAGTTAGCTGCGAAGAAATTTGATTTATCGTGTCTTGCGAGGCAATGTTTATCTTCAAAATCTATCATACATATCTATAAGTCTACTATTCGTTCATGCTTAAAATATTGCAGCCACATATGGTCCAGTGCCCGTGCTATTTACCATGATCAGTGACATTCCCGCCGCAGTAAGGTTGCCTCTATCTGTCTTTGTCTATAAATAATTGAAAGGGAATTGTTCGAAAAAGCGCTTCTCTATGGTACCTAGACTGGCGTCGAGCTCGAATAAATTTGAAGTTGAGCTAGCTAGATACTAATAGTCGCTTTTCTCACACTTCTCGCTCGTGGAACTTCATTTTGGCTCCATGCTTTGCGGCCAACATTAATCTGTAAAAAATTAAATGCAATGTCAATCACTATCTAGTGTCCTCCTGGTTGCTGTTTTCTGTTTCCGCACGTTATTCAATATATGTGCCTAATTCTTTCCTAACGTGTAACTGATTGTGTCTTAGTGGCTTTACTGCCTTAAATGGGGTGATACTGATTAAAAGTTTCGAGATTAATACACGGGAAATGCTCAGTGATGCAGACGTTCAAGTGATTCTACTTTGCGTGGCAGCAATCTTACATCTTTTTCGATTCTGAGTATATATATATATATATATATATATATATATATATATATATACATATGCATACACACACACATACACACACACACACACATATATATATATATATATATATATATATATATATATATATAGTACATGTGTCTGCCTGTATGTAGTGTGTGTTTGTGCTGTTGATTGTGCAGATCAATAAGTTCTTGAAAAGAAGAAGAATTTTCATGACATGAATCACAGAAACGTGTGTATTGGCAATTGCGGGAAGTTTTAAATACTTGTTTCATTATATATATATATATATATATATATATACTCCAGTGTCCAACTCTCTCTGTCTGTCTCTCTTTCTCTCTCTGAACGAATCATGCAAATCTAGCGTATTGTTTTTAAAAGCGTAAAAAAACTCCAGGCAGCCAAAGTGCTCCATTCATTTTACTAAAGAACTTCGCATTTACGCAGGTGACCGTTGTTTTTAGAATAAACTTGTCGTTCAACAGTGCTCAATAGAAAATACATTTTCAAGAGCTAAAATATGCCATTCGTAGACAGTACTGTTTCACTGTATCACAGCTCCTCAGTGCGACTATATATATGTATATATATATATATATATATATATATATATATATATATATATATATATAAGTCTGTTGAAAAATGGAGAGATAAGAATACAAAAAAAATAATATTATTGATAATAAAGCCCTTTTAGCCAAATGTATACATGATGAGAAAAAAATGTTCAGCATCAGAAGTTTCTGACACGTCTGTCTCC
>CAHIKZ030000045.1:247500-252500 GCA_903632075.3 Acanthosepion pharaonis | reverse complement strand
AGCGCTCAATACAACCGTAGAGCAGACCTAGATACACCTAGTGAGCCAGAAAACCTACCTAGGTCTGGCTCACTAGGTGTATCTATTCATCTATCTATCTATCTATATATATATATATATATATATATATATATATATATTGGTACAGCTGACGCAATCGTCAGCCACACTGACGATTGCTTCCAGCATGAAACAGCCTGTTGCCTCTGGAGTGGTGACTTCAATGTTCACATTTATATTTACATACACGCTGTCTCTTATATTGAGCACTTTGTCCCATAAATATAACACACCTTAAATCTATTCTTATATATATATGTATATATATATATATATATATATATATATATATATATATATATATATAGATAGATAGATAGATAGATAGATATATAAATATATATATATATATATATATATATATATATATATATATTCTCACATATATATATATATATAATGATACATCTATATATGTGTAAAAATATATATATATATAACACACACACACATATATATATATGTGTGTGTGTGTATATATATATATATTCACACACATATATTATGATATATATATATCAGTAATATATATGTGTGTGAATATGTATATATTTTTTATATATTATTATATATATATATATATTTATATATATATATATATATATATACATATTATATTACATATATATATATATATAGTATGGTGTGTGAATATATATACACATATATATATTACTGATATTGCATATATATGTGTGTGAAAAATATATATATTCACACACACACACACATATATATATATATATGTATGTATATATAAGAAAATGGAGTAGTGTATGTGTGTATTTGCGCGCGTTTGTTTAGAAATTTGATATACTTTCAACGGAAGACTACCACTCAATATCAGATTTAGTGTTTTTGTATAAGTAAAGAGTGTGTACACAGGAATAAACACTCCCTGGTGAGAGTCAGTTTCAAACCACGCACCATTACTTCTATAGCGGTTTCTATATGTAGTTCACTGGATATTAAAGGAATCGAGGAAGGAGAAAACCTACACTTTTCAGTTCTTTTGTTTGGTTTAAAATTTCAGTACCTGGAAGAATGTATCAAAACAAAAACCAGTTTGAAGTAGTTAATCAACGATTTACTTCTAAAAGATATAACACGTTGTTTATTTCTTCATTGCTTCATCCTAATATATCACTTTTAAATTTTTATCCTTTTTTTCTTGGTAAAATTCTAAAATGAAAGAAAACTTTTTATTATTATTATTATTATTATTATTATTATTATTATTATTATTTTTATTTTTATTTTTTTTATTATTATTTTAGAAGAAGCAATAGGCTTATACATCAAAATGTCTATTCAAGCAGCAGGAGTGACGGAGAAACAATTTTGCTCCAAATTAGAAATTTGATAAAAAAATTATCAGCACTAAAATCCTCTCCAATATATAGAAACCTAAACTTGTCAATGATTGGACAATTTATTTTTTATCATTCGAATGCCTTAGATCGTCTTCCGTGTTGAACTTTCTTTAAATTTAAATGAAGCCATTTCGGAAACATTTTCTTTAAATGGATTCTCGTAATAATATCGTTACATTATAATCTTTCAGACAGTGTTTTCTTTCTTTTTTACACTTATTCCTGCAATAGAAGTGTCATGAGACACTCAAGGTAGAATTTTATAATAATTTGTATGAGGAAAAGAAGAGGAAATTACAAGTTTATGAGGATATATCGGACAGATAACGGCTAAAACTCGAACTTGAAAAGGCTAAGATTTTATTGATCGGGAAAAAGGACATATAAGGAGTCTGTAGCAGTTATCTGTTCTAAGAGAGAAGCTATCCAACTGGAACTTCATTCTTACTAATGGAATATGAACGGAATGTTATTGATTGTCCGCAGTGTATGTGGCATGTTGGTTCTTGTTGACTGATTTGTTTTTTACGAATTATCAACCCTTTGTTGGTTACTTAAAGCCAGGACATATATTTAGATTGTAAATATTTTTTAGACAATAGTGGTTAATCTTACTAATTAAGAAGAGGTCGATTCGCATCTTTCCTATGGAATATTTTCGCGTATGCGAATATAATGAATCCAAAGGGAACTGGAACATGTTTTTCCTTATTAAAATTCCGTGATGGTACGCATTACTAAGCCTAACTCGTCCTGGGTATGACGATAAACTACATCCGCGTCCAGGGTAAGACGATAAACTACGTCTAACAACAATGCCTCTGACGAGGAGGCTTTGAGGACCGTGGAATCTCCTCTTTATTTGCTAGTGTTCCAAGGTCCACCCTGACCAGGTGTTGTAGTACCTGTTAGGGTCCCAGCTATGGGTAAATAGTTAACCCCGAAACTGAGATAAAAGCCTTATAAAAGTGTAATAATAGGGTTTAATACCAGAAATACTTTGGAAAAAGTTATTACCAGAAATAACATTTTTGAATTAAAAGAAAAGAAATATTACCAGCAGTACGTTTTTGAAAAAATAATATTTTGATGAAAAAAATATTAACAGAAATAGATTTTTGACGGAACAAAAATATTACCAGAAAAAAATTGTCGGTATTAAATGACCGATTGAGCTTGATCTGCCGTAAACCAAACCAAAACTAACCCTAACCCGCACATCCAAGTTTACGACATCTATTGTTCCCAAACGGTCACTATCTTGGTAATGGACAATCTCGACATTGCTTAACTTCGGTGATCCTACAAGAACCGTTGTTTGAACGTGATACAGCAGGAAGGCAACTGTTTTGATTCGATTTGATTGAACGTTTTTTACGGCTTATCAACCATTTGCAGGTTATTTAAAGACTTGCTGATACAAATTCTTTACTATTTAATCCATACCTAGGAGGAGAAGAGATGAATTTCACCTTTACCAGGGGTATTTCCACGGAAGTTAATATAACTACCTCAAGTGAAATGGTTACAGCCCCTGGTATTTACATGAGGTAAGTCATCTAGACAAACACCTTCAAAAAACCCGCCTAGAAGAACTACATAAAATTCTAAAAAACGAGGCTACCCCACAACACTAATAAACAAAGGTTTTGAACTCGCAAAAAAAATTCCTTTCGACCAACTACCAAACGTAACATCGAACAACTCTAGAAGATATCTCAAGGTACAACAAGAATAATACAGAACTATTTACAGAAATTACAAAAAAATCTAGACCTACTTAGCAAGAATGTCAAACTGAAAAATATACTAAAAACAACCAAAATAATTAAAAGCAAACGCCAATCTAGAAACCTGAAACGCATATTAACCTCATCCAAATTTAACTAACGAGTCAGAAAATACAACAAAAAAGATGTGGGGTTTGTGACATCATTATAGAAAGAAACTCCTACACTTTTGAAAACCCCAAAACGACATTCATAATAAATAAAAATTTAACTGCAATTCACAAAATGTTATTTATGCACTCAAATGCACAAAATGTAAGAAGTCATATATAGATATCAGCCAACAACTAAATAACAGGGTTTCCCTCCCCAAAAGCAACATAAAATTACCAGACAAAAAAAAAAAAAAAAACTCTTTGTATCACAACACATCTTCAAATGTAACCAGGGTGAATTTAAAATTGTCCTTATATCAAACAGACAATTATTCTTACCTACAAATACAAGAAAAAAGTCCATGAATAAATTTAAACCAGCACTAAATAGACCATGACCCAACACGCAAAAGCACACAACATACACACATAATGGCCAAATACAGTTGTCAAACCACTTGCATGTATGCACACACGCTCACAGGTGGTTGTCCATGGAGCATGAATATGTATACGCATATTGGCAAAGACAATAGACTGCTCACAGGTATGCACGCAAACCCTACACAACATAGGAAGTGTGTATGTGTATGTATGTATATATGTATGTATGTGTATGTATGCGTGTATACTAATTCTTTATAATAATATGTATGCATGGAGAGGAAATGCCCGTATACATACACATACTAATATATATATATATATATATATATATATATATATATATATATATATATATATATATATATATTGAAACAATAAGAAAATAAAAAATTAAAATCTTTTAGACACACTGGGTTGTAGATTAATATTCTTTCGTTTTTTATTATTATTCCATTTTTGCCAATGTGTGCTATATATATATATATATATATATATATATATATATATATATATATATATATATAAGCACACATTGGCAAAAAACAAGACTGCGCAAAGGCACACACGAAACTTACACAACATAGGAAGTGTGTATCTGTGTATACGTGTCTGTATATATGTATGCGTGTATATATATATATATATATATATATGTGTGTGTGTGTATACTAATTCATTATCATAAGACAGTATGTATATATGAAGAGGGAATATACGTATGCATACGCATGTTGACAAAAACACAGAATCCAAAAAAATGGAAATAGATCTAAGAACACACAGGGTCATTAAAAGATAAGAATACAGGTATCGTTGCTCACCTTTTCCCGGACCAATCTTAATTGTTTTATTACGTTTCACGCAGAAGAACAAAAAATAGACGAGAACAGATCGGAATTAAGTGTAAATTACTGTGATCTATATAAAACCTGATAAAGGCCGGAGAGCACAATGATCCAAACGTTGTGATTAAAACAACAAAGATGAGGAAAATGGTCCGAATATTAAATGAGCAAATAATGATAATTTCTTATCCCAGATATAAAAAAAATATTGATTTTTAATGTCATTTATATTTAAATTATCTTTTTTGACATGTCAACGAACACTCGTTGCCACTTTTGTGCTGTCAACTAATATTCGTTGTCACTTTCGTAATTCTCGTTATAGAAGAGATTTTGTAATCGTAGATACAATTTAACATAGTAACGCCGTTGAACAATACTGGTGTCAGATGCCTTTGAATATTACTCGCACTAATAGTACTTGCTCGATAATACTCGCTCGAATAGTAA
>CAHIKZ030000045.1:200000-242500 GCA_903632075.3 Acanthosepion pharaonis | reverse complement strand
GAAATTTTTTATGGTTATCTTTTACAGAAAAGCAACTAGCTTGAAATTGTCAGGTGCCCAAAATTGATTTTTTTGTCATTTTTTGTTAACTTATTTCTAGCCCAGCTGTTTAGTTACTAACAAGCATAAGTATACAGGAAGCAACTTGTATTGACAAGTACATTGTTGAATAATTCAGTTATTATTTGATTAAATAATTAATATCATTTTATTTCTCATTTCAGAGCCCTCAAAATGACTGATAAAAAATTTGTAATTTGTGCTTGTCTGTTGTATGAGTTTAAACTTGGTACAAGTGCATCATATACTTCTCATAAGCTATGTACAACCTTTGGCGAAGGTGCAATAAGTGAACGAACTGCACGTAATTGGTTTCAGATGTTTCATTGTGGCAATGAAACTCTCGAAGATGAATCTCGAATTGGACGACAAATATTCCTAAAAAAATGAGGATTTAAAGGCAGCCATAGAATCAGATTCAGGTTTAACATATCATGAACTAGGTTCGGGGTTTAATGTAAGCGATGAAACTGTAAGACTACATTCGCTCCAGCTGGGGAAGAAATGGAAATTAAGCAAATGGGTACCATATGACTTAACACCAGCAAAAAAACTGCAGATGCTTACCATATGCATTTCTCATCGCAGTAGACTAACAAAACAACCCATTTTTGATCGAATTATGACATGTGATGAAAAGTGGATCAAGTATACAAACTCTAAGGAAACATCATTGGTTATCGCCGGATGATCCTTTGCCACAAACTTCAAAGGCGCCATTATTCAAAAACAAACAAAAAGAACAACTTTTGCTGAGTGCTTGCTGGACATGTCAAGGAATAATTCACTATGACTTTTTTTAAAAACGGGTGAAACCATTACTGCTAACAAATATTGCGAGCAACTTGAACGTCTTCAGGAAACTTTGTTGAAGAAAGCGTGGATTAGTAAACAGAAAGCAAGTTTTGTTTCTCTAGGACAATGTTCGCCCACACGTTGCAAAAATGACGCTTACCAAGATAGCAGAGCTAAAGTGGGTGATTATCCTTCATCCACCATATTCACGATACCTCTCCCCAACAGATTTTCACTTGTTTTTAGGCTTAGATAATCATATGAAGAACAAGACATTTAATAATGAAGATAACTTGAAAACGGAAGTGCATAACTTTTTCCAAATTAAAACTAAGGACTTTTACAAAAATGGCATTACTCAGTTGTTGAACTGTTGGGAGAAGGTTATAGAATGTGATGGTTCATATTTTAATAAGTACATTTAAGACTTTAAAAAGACATCTTCAATTTCCATTATAAAATCGGCAAGCCATTTTGGGGCACCTGATATTTCCACAAGGGAGAAATGCGAAAGAAGAACCTGAGACCTAGCTGCCGATCTAGTACTGTGCTTCAAAGTGTAAAGTTGAGTTATCATTGAGGATTTCCCATCAGAAAAAAAAAAAACAATATAAATGTTTATAAAAATCGTCAGGGTAGTTAAGTTACGGCGGAGGGAAATTAACTGAAGCGGAGATACAAATATTTGCAGATGCCTCTTTGGAATATGTCAAGAATTTGTAGACACAGCGGAAACACCAGAGCAAATGTGACAGTATTATTTAATGCACATTTAATGTAGGGGTAAATGGTAGTTTGATAAAAGTGTAAGATAGATTCTAGTCACAAAAAAATGTCTAGAACGACACAGCGAAACATCTCTCCTAAAATCAGACCCAACAATTGTTTCGATATAAACATTCCATTTCATGCCGGTGTAAAATATTAGACCGAAATGTCGCAATGAATTACTCTCCTAAAGATTATACTGATAGAAGGCAAAATGGTTCCATGATACGATTAAAGAGAATAGTTTCGTTCTGGAGCAGTTAAATTTAAGTAGCCATTTATTTTTCTAATTAACAACAGATTGAAGATCATTTGTAAAATCAGCTGTCAATTTAGAGTTAGAGAACCTATCAGTCCTCCCATTAAGACAGAATTAAATCTTCGCGTGGAGATCTGTTGATGTCGAATAAGTTGTGTTGAAGAAAATTAAGGACAAAGTAGGTCCTAATATAGAACGCAGGGGAAAACTAATATTTAAAAAAAGATTTAAAAAAGAAATCTTTTCGAGGCAACTTTCATTTCAAGGGTGAATTCCGACCAGCGGCACTTTTACAGGTTATGCCGGAGACTGAAAAGGATATTAGCCATCCAACCCAAGGGAATGTGGCAATGAATCTCATCAACCCTGATACACCTTAGCTGACCTGTTAGTAGACTTTACCTCGTAAGATGTACTCGCTGAATTTTCGCCTTCGTTTTGCTGTAATAACAAAGTTGGAGGTTCCCGATCTTTCCTTCCCAGCCATGACTTGGGGTTACACAATGGGAAAACCGGGCTATGGATGGTCAAAATACTCGTGTGGTATTCTGTGAGTAATCGATTGCATTTTTCTGGTTTCTTTTTCCAAAACGCTACGAAGCCAAAAGAGATCCTCAAGAATATTTAATGGTCGATACACTTCACACCCAGCAAGGACGCTCGACCAACGAGCCGTATGCATTCTGTTGAAATCCTACATCCCCCCATGCTGCATCTTAGAATTCAAACATCCACCTCTCCTCTAATAAAACAAATAAGAACCGGAAAAATGTTCTAACAGAGAGGGAAAGTGAAACTCTGAGATTCAAAGACATTGGAATGACCAAAGATGCATTCCAAAAGCTAAGAAGCATATTAAGAGATTTAGAAAAGATTATTGACCTCTTTTGTGATATCTGTCCTGCTGAATGCTGGATAATCTCATTGAATATGAAGAAGAGACACGAAGCAACAGAAATGTGCTTCTACAGAAGGATGCTAAGTATACCATGGGACGAACGTGTGAGCAGCAACGATATTTCAAGGGAATGGAAACAAAACGAAACGTATACTTAACATCAGAAAGAGGCAGTTTAAATTTCCGGGACGGAGGAAAGAGGGCTTGGAAAATCTGATACTCACAGGACGGATATAGGGAAAGAGTGACATACTTAATGGTCTTGAGCAAATTGATGATAAAACAGGGTTTGGAAGAAATTCGACAGTACTTGAAAAATAAGACACTTTAACCTCATAATATTCCCTTCCTACAAATACCACTTTCCTTCACATCACACCCCGAATTTATCATTCTTATTTTAACTGTAAAACTATACCCTGAATTGCTCTTGTGTCTTCTATTAGTTGAATTCTATTATTAAAATTATCGATTAGTAGAACGAGTTAATATTGCATCTGTTTCAGACAGACGATCTTGTTCCTGTTATGATTCTCGTCGTCTTTGTTGTTGCTGACCTTGAATGAAATCGACTGGTCACCTTCGTTCTGGAGCAGAACTCAAATGGCTTCTTGGAATATCACTACATATAGTACATCTGAAAAGATTCACAAGCAGACACATTTTGAGCCATTTCACCCCGAACAAAGGGAAAATCCCACTAGTTGGGATGGACTTACAGGGAGTGAAAGTGTGAGAAAAGCCTGAGTATAGGGTGAATTGACGAAAGGAGAAAAGATGAAAGGTAATCAAGAAGATAGTGATTGATGTTGCATTTAAATTTTGATGATTATTGTTACCAGGGAAGCAGAAAAACGGAAGGGAGTTCAACAGATGTGAAGCGCGAAAAGAGAAGGAGTAGAAATATCTGTTGTATTTATCTGTTTCAACGGTAAACAGGTGGGACCTACCTTCCAATCTAGTAGCACGCTTAAATATAAGTAGTAAAGACACCAGGGGAAAATCTCGTCAGAGTAGTGGCCATGAAAATATTTGTAGCAAAGACAGAGGGAAACCACGCCATGTCAGTGTGAAAGTGACTGAAGTCGAGATGCCTGGTCAGGATTGATTACATTACAGATCCTTCATTAGATTTTGCCAAGAATCTCGAGATAAATTGCAGGCACACAAGACCGGATATGGCATCAGTATTCAATGCACGGATGTTTTATTAGTTCGCTCGGGTGTGGTTCGTGTGTCATTCATACAGGCCACCGTCAACCCTTTCGCCTGACTCTAACAGCGGAACTGGCGGCAGAATACCCGAGCCTACAGATATATTATGTCAGCAGGGTATTGTAAAAGTTTCTAATGGCTCCACGATGTACAGAGATCGGTTCTGTTGAACTTTGCGAAGGGTATGAATAAAACTGGAGTTGCTTATGACTGTTTTGGAGAAAACATACATCAGTGGTATGACTATCAAAGTTCTAAGACAATAAATCCCATTTTTTCTTTTTTCACAAGTTCTCTAAGATTACATTTCCGGATAGTAAAATATTTATATGCAAATGGAGGCAATTACAAAGATGTTTCAAATTTTAACGGTTGACCAAAATTCTAGAAAAATACAAGCGAGAATATCACTGAAATGTGGCCCCATAGGTAAGCCGAATTTTTCCTTCTAGTTAATATTGCTGAAAAGACGTTAGCGATTAGTTTGCGTATTTTTAGAATTTTCTGGGCGGGTAAATGAAGATCTTTTTGGACTTTTTTGAGTTGTGACTGGATTTTGTGATGAGTACCTTGGAGTACGAAAAACCAAGAAGGTGTGCAAGAATGAATTTTAAAAACGTAGATATTACTTAGAGACAAGAATTGAGAAAGCACGTTGTTCTTAGACGAGACTGACCAAAGAGTGATTTCTTTACGGCAGCGAATGTTGGACGATTTCATCAAAGATGAAGAAAAGACTCAAGGCGACAGAGATGTGGTTCTAGAGAAGGATCCTAAAGACATCATGGACCGAGCGTGTGGGCAACGATGAAATCTTAGAGGTCGCAAACAGAGAGTGGTGGTGGGGGGTGACTTATACTTAATGTCAGGAAGAGGCGGCTGAAGTATCTGGGACACATAATGAGGAAGGAGGGCCTGGAGAATCTGATACTCACTGGTCGAATAGGGGGAAAGAGAGACAAGGGAAAACAACGCGTGACATAGCTGGCGGAATTGGGCAGGTGGATGACAGAACATGGTCTCGGGGAGGAAGCAGACGGAAGAAACTTGTTGAGTGCTACAAGGGATAGAGGAGGTGGATCGCCTACCTGCTGAACTGACATGGCACACAAAAAGAAAGAACGAATGTAGTTTGTCTGAGCCATGGAAAACTCTGATCACCCTTTACGGCAGCGAATGTTGGACTATCTCCTCAAAGATGAAGAAGAGACTCGAGGCGACAGAGATGTGGTTCTACAGAAGGATACTGAGAATATCATGAACCAAGCGTGTGAGAGAGGTTGCAAACAAAGAGGAGGCTTATACTTAACACCAGAAAGAGGCATTTGAATTTTCTGTAACATAATGAGAAAGGAGGGCCAGGAGAATCTGACACAGACGAGTCGAAGAAAGAGAAAAGCGAGACAAGGGAAAACAAAGCGTGACATACCTGGTGGGCTTAAGCAAGTGGATGACAGAACATGGTCTGGGGGAGGAAGCAGACGGAAGGAACTTGTTGAGTGCTGTATGGGATAGAGGGAGGTGGAGAGCCATGATCGCCTACGTCCTGAAAAGACATGGCACGTAAAAAGAAAGAAAGAATGTAGTTTGTCTGAGACATGGAAACATCTCTTCTTCTTTACGGCAGCGAATGTTGGACGATTTCCTCAAAGATGAAGAAGAGACTCGAGGCCACAGAGATGTGGTTCTACAGAAGGATGCTGAGAATATCGTGGAAGGAGCGTGTGAGAGAGGTTACAAACAAAGAGAAGGTTTATACTTAACATCAGGAAGAGGCATTTGAAGTTTCTGGGACACATAATGAGGAAGGAGAGGCAGGAGAATCTGAGACTCATGTTGGCGTATAGTGATTTGATGTCTAAGCTCGCCATAACCACGTTTTCCATATTTACGTTTTGTATTCTCTGGATTAAGCCACCAGAGTGTTTGATATGTGTTGCGTCACCGGTGATTTAACAGCACTAGGCAGACACTCATACATGCGATCCATCGTCAAGGATGCAGAAGAAATTGTCGGCTCCTTGTACAGCTGCAGTAAGTACCTGGCTATTATCTACGAAAATGGGGTACTCTTGACATATTTGGACGGAAGCTGCCCAATCCGCACATTCTTGTCTCGATAGAGTTCTAAGGCCTAGCCGAGTCCTTTTGGGTGACTAATTATTCCCCCGCCCCTCCAATCTCCCTGTCACAAGCGAGATGTGACAAACCTCTCGCTGCGCTTTTGCTACATCCATAAAAAGTGCTCGGACGAACTATATTCCTTTGTTCCACCAGGTTTAACTTTCACGGCTAAGAGCCGCCATGCTACTTATATTGTAGGTAAAACCACCTCTATTCCCACTGTGTTCCATTGGTAAGCAGTATGTTTCACTCGAACAGCTTATTCCGGCAAACCACTGCTCTGTGGAACCAAGTTCCAAAAGGATGTTTGCCCGATCTCTACACTCTTAACCTTTTCAAATCTAAGGTTCCCCTCTTATCTTCATAAACTGTCTTTTAACGTAACCGTTTCCGTCTACCTCGAGTGACCTCTGAGCCTTGTACACGGTGAACCTTACTGTATAAAAAAAACTGTTTATTTTAGCTCTTCTTAGAACAAAGTTTCTTGGTTGACATGCACACTTCCAAGTCTTAGCTGAGTCGATCTCTCGTTTATGTCACGGATATACACTGACATTTGAGGTTCGATTCTGAACCTACCATGCACATCTCCTGATTCTCTGGTGTGACAGTAAATGCAAAGTATATCTCTTAGGTGAGCCCATTACATATAGGGGTCACCACAGATCAACTCCTCTTCGAATTAAGCTTCATGATCGACTTTAAATTTCATTCAAACCTCTTATTTCTTGGTGAGAATTACACACTACACTATTTTATAAAACACGGTTGAATTATATATATATATATATATATATATATATATATATATATATATATATATATATATATATATGTAGATAAATAGACTCATTTTGAAAAACCCTCGAATTTTTGATTTGCTAATAATCAAATCAATCTCGAGGGAAAAAGGTTTCAAAAAAAGAAAGAGCTACAAACATGAACTTCTGCCGACAAAAAAAATCGCACAGATGCAGGTCTGAAGCCCAAAGAAACATGAGAACTCTTATCTAGCGAAGGAATCATATTTTTAAAAAAAATAATTAAATATATATACATTAAGAAATTTAGTAAATGCTCTGTTTATAATAAGCAGTATTAAATAACATTTACCGGCCTGAATGTCCGAGAAATTTTCATATAAAATATTCGTCCTTTGACAGGATTCAAACCTGCTTCCTATACGGAACCGTCATTTAGCTTGACGTGCCTAACCTCTCGGCCACAAAGGATCGTTTAGTTGGCTAGGTCGAATTTACTGCTTATAAACTTCAATCTTCCATGAATCTCGTACATTCATAACTGCTCATGGCGTATCAAATGTAAACAAAGACGTCATACATTAAGAAATAGACAAAGTCCGACAATTTATTTATTAAAGACATTTTTATGTTTAACATTCTTTTATAGATACAAGTATTTAAAAGTAAATGCTCTGTTTATAATAAACAGAGATATCATTTACCGCCTGAATGTCCGAGAATCTTTCATAGAAAATCTGTCAAAGGACGAATATTTTCTATGAAAATTTCTCGGACATTCAGGCCGGCAAATGTTATTTAATACTGTTTATTATAAACAGAGCATTTACTTAAATACTTGTATCTATAAAAAAGAACGTTAAACATAAAAATGTCTTTAATATATATATATATATATATATATATATATATATATATTCTGGAATAGTGCATCTATATCACCTGACCACTTCCAAGAATGTCCTTCCTTTTTATGTACTCATTTTATTCTCACCAATCTTCAAGTTTTATATAATTATTTGTATTACTTTTTTGCTCAAACTACATTCCTTGGTTCTACCTTTTCTAACATTGACGGTTAAGACCCGCCATGTTACTTACATTGTAACAAACCACCTATAGGTTATTTCCTCGATCCCTACAATCTAAACCTGTTTATGCCTAGGGTTAAACGTTAACTTTCATGGCTATTCGTATAAACTGCCTCTTAACGTAAGCCTCTACTTAGACTATACCCCTAGCCATGGACAGGATGAACTGTAAATTTAAAAAAATAAAAAAAAAATTTTGGAAGTCGTCACTACAGTTTTTCTTCACCTTTTCGTTCGTGTGTCCGTGTGTTTTTGTGCTTGTTTGTGTCTTTGTTTTCGTACATGTATATTTGTCATCTTATCGCACCGTATTATAAAAAAAAAAAAACTTAATCTATGATCTAAACCGGCTAAAGATATTTTTGCTTGCTAGAACTGAGACGAAGGAATTTTTGTTTTCGTAATGGCAAAATTTACGTTTGATTTCTGTGAGATATAAATTGCTCATGAGTCCTTATCGCATCACATCGCTAAATGTAATGTTTCTTTTTTTATCTAAAACTGAAGTAATGGCTAATTTTTTCCCCATTACAACTCTCCTGGAGGCTAACTCGGTTGAATATAAGCACTATTTCACAAGAATACTTTTAGAACATCAACCTGTATATCAACGAGCAAATCGAGAAATATGTCTAAAAATCGTTTCTTTTGCTATTTATTATCTATTTCGGTGGATGAAATATTATCCTGTTTGTGTTTCCATGGAAGATTATCAGCGTTTTGTGAGAGTTGCAGTCTTCTGGTCTATGATTATTTTTAACAGATAACAAAGAAAAACAATCCAATACAAAAAGCAACATAAGATATTCTAGCACCATATTTTCTCGAGATAAGCTTCATTTAGTATTGAATCTTGTTTTTTATTGATTTTTCATGCTTTCTGCCGTCTCAGCTAATTTTGACAAGCAAAAAAACACACCAGATTTGTCAGGATTTTCGATGTTATTTTTATCAGATGGCTTTTCGTTATGTTGGAGCACTTACACTAAATTCATCCCTCGAAAAGTAACCGAGTTCTTCGATAAAATAAATGCAAATATTAGCATACAAAACCCTAGCTTATTTCCGGGCGAGAACATTGTCTTCAGATGGTAAAGGTAATATTTTATATAGGCTCTATTTATACCATTACGTATAGCTCACAATGTCTCATGAATTCAATCATTCTGTTTATTACAAAACCCGAGCTTATTTCTGAGCGTGAAAATCAGCTTCAAACTGTAACAGTAATATTCTATATAGATCTGTTTACGCCATTATGTATAGGGTCACAATGTCTCACTAACGTAACTACTCTGTACGCAGTGGCGTAACTAAAGTAAACGTCACCCGGGGCGGTCCGTTCGAATGTCACCCCAATGACCCCGATTCACCCTATGCTGAATGGTTAGCTGTAGCTAATTTTTCAGACATGCTCTACCTCTACTTTACTCTACTGACCGGTCCGTTACTGTTTACATGTATGATCCAAGACAAAATCCAATACCACAAAATAATCAGTTGAAATCAAAAGATTTTTAAAATGCAACTGTTCACTTTCAGAACAAATAAATACAAAACACGACAATACACAAAAGAATGACATTCGATACTATGGTCTTAGAATGAATGTTTTCTTGTTTTCATTATGGCAAACTGGTCAATGACATCGTCAAAATCTGTTTGTCTTGTAAGCTCGTTTTCAATGGACAGCACAGCCAGATCCGACAGTCTCAACTGGCTCATGGTTGACGTAATTTTCTGTTTCTAATTTTCCGGTGTCCAATTTTCCATTGCATCATTTTCTGGATACCATTTAATTATCAATGATGTTTGAAAGTATTTTTCTTGACAAAAATATTCTATTTAATTTTTAAGAATTTTTCAGGACATTGTAAATCAACTGCATTCTTTTAAAGGTTACCTTGACAATTTATGTTCGTTTTCTTTATACAAGTAAAATAAATTTACATCGTATTTTGATGTTATTATGATTTTAATTTTAGTGATAATTGAAAAACAATAAATATTTATCATTAGTACCAATAATGGAAAATTAAGTTAAAAATTTAAAAGAATCGTTTTTGGAATCGGAAAATAGGCAAAAATTTTCCGATTCCGATACCCCAAAAAGTTCCGATTTTTCCGATTCTCGATTCCGATTAATCGTCCCAACACTAGTAGATATATTCAAAAGTATATCGCTCACTCAATGGAAAATTGTATCTCAGCGAATTAATACACAGGCAAGATTGAAATCGTTGAACTTTTGTCTTCGTATTTCGCTTTGCTGTTATTAATGATGCAGAGTTAAAACACCATATCATCCGATAAAATGTTACAACAATGTCTCTTGTTAGTAATCAAGATTTTAGCAACTGAAACTCATGAAAGCTGAAAACATTGCTATTTTTCCTACTCACAAGTTTCCCGACAATTTATTAGAAAATTTCTGACGGGGGGACAAAACTGGGAGGTCATAAATTATTTCTGGGGGGTCATATGCCTGCCTGCGAAACCCTGTGTCTCCACCACTGTTTTCAGACTATTTTCGGCACCTTAGCCTGGTTGAAAAATTTTGTTGGGGGTGACATTGTGTCACCCCTCCTGTGCTGGCACCCGGGGCGGTCCACCCTCTCGCCCACCCTCTCTTCGCCCCCCCCATAGCTACGCAACTGTCTGTACGTATATCTTAACTAAGGATTAAATGGTTTCCTTTTGAAAGTGGGAGACAGTTCTCTTCGCTTGAAGGAAAAATATATTAATAAAAGATATGTCTAGAACGAAGAATATTGTAAGACTAATATATTTGAAATACCTCCAGTAAACATGATTTAATGATTAATATCTAATGTTTTCTTTCAGCTTTTCATATCTTCTCTTTATTATTGTTTAAGTTTCAGGTAAAAATATTATTTACGCGGTGCCATATATAAATGATAATAATGATAATGGTAATAACAGCTGTTTCCCTATAAGGAAACATTTGGCATTCATTAACCGAGCAGCCAGTACTATCGTCGGTTGAAATTTTTTAATTCTTTCCCTTTAAACAATATTATAGGAAAGTAGCTGTTATTTCACACCCAGTATTAATGGAGGTTTCCTTCCTAACCATTCGTTTGAAGTAGTGTGGAACGTCAATATCTTGATTGTGTGATAATAATCTGAAATAAAATATTAAATATCACGTCAGAGATGGTGTTATTTAAATTTCGATTATTTTTAATCAATTAGCTCCATAAGTCAATAATGCAAGGGACAGAGAAAAATAATGACAAGATTTTTTAAGTAACCGGAAACTCAATCATAAAAAAAAAAATGGTTAAACCTATAATCCACTTTCAAAAGGGCGGGAGGTGTGTGAACCGGGCGATAGACAAACCTATCTACTCCTATTGAAGAGGAAAAAAAATATAAAATATTAAAATTAAAATATAAAATATAAAATTTCAGTGTAGGAATTAGCTGACTACTAGCGGTCGGTATTTCTAGTCTATCCTCACATCTCCGCTCCCTCATCCTTTTATGTTTCATGAAATTTTTATATATATATATATATATACTAGCAGCATGGCCCGTCGTTGCCCGTGCTTGATTCAAAAATCGTACGACTCATACAGCAATCGCTATCACTTGACTTAAAATATGTTTGCCCTTCCTTGCCTTTAAAGGAGTGCCCTCTGCCGTGCTGATGTTGCTACATGCCTTACTTCTTGCCTATCTCATACTGCGAATTTTTTCTAAGCTCTATACTAAACATTAAATCTGTTACGGAAAAAGATCTAAACAAAATGAACACAAAATGATCAGCTTTAAAAAACGACTCGTAACTGGAAAAACCGAATGAAAAAAGAATGTTAACAACAAATACTTTTTCACACCCAACCCAGTTCTGCGGAATCAGAATCAACGTTGAGTTTAAGCAAGCGAATGAGCCAATTGGATTAAAGTGCCATGCAGATTTAAATTTTTCCCACTTCTGATGAATGCAGCTATCGAATTTTTTTGCATGCTAGCATGCTAGTTAACATTCGTGTCAGTCAGCTGTTGGCTCTCACGCTGGCTAATAGAATCTTCCTGCCTATTCGTGGCAGCCAGCTATTGGTTCTCACTCTGGCCAGTAGAAAATGGCCACAAACTACATGAAAACTGCCGCAGAAGCATGAAAAAAACGATTATTTCTACTATCGATGGAAGTTGGGAAATGCAAAGTCGGTCTTGGTCTTTCCGCTAACTTGGAGCATGTGCATGTAAATTTTGGTGCAAATCCGTCGAAAATTGCGGCCGTGCATTCGTTACACACACACACACACACACACATACACACACACACACACACAAACACACGCATACACACACATCCTGACTTTTATAGATAGAGATTAACATCATATTTTTTTACATCATGGGGTGTTTTGTAGGTCCCTTGCGAATATGTTGTATTGTGGTACATACAGGATTTGGAGGTGATGGACAAAATCTTGCGGTGATTCAGTATATTGTATTGAAAGAATGGGTCGTATTTGTGGTTAACTAGAAATACGATAGTCAGTGAAATACCAGCCTTTTCCCACTTCCCCTTTCGTCCAGCTTCAACAATTTGGTATTTTATACAAAATATTTTCCTACTCTATCCTCTATTAATATTCATATCACCATTTCTACTCTATTACTATATGGGGCGCTATTCTCTACTCTATTCACTATACTATTTCTTTGTTCAGATCACTATTCGGTGGTTACTATTCGAGCGAGTATTATCAAGTCAATAATATTAGTGCGAGTGCTATTCGAAGGCGTTTGACAACAGTATTGTTCAACGGCGTTACTATGTTAAGTTGTATCTGCGATTACAAAGTCTCTACTATAACGAACATTACGAGAGTGACAACGGGTATTCGTTGACATTATAAAAGTGTCAAATGAATATTCGTTGACATTACAAAACCGTGTTCATGCAAAGACGTTAGAAGTTCAAAAGTTCGGGAAAGCGTAGACCAGACGATAGGCGATTTAGACAACGAGAAACGGAAACACGACTTGATAAATTATTTTCATACTTCTTGCTCTACCAACAGCAACAAAAACTAAAATGGATGGCACATCTAACTTGAAGTGAGCATATTCACATAATAAAAAAAATGTTGACGTTGCACACTACTTTAAACAAAAGGTTAGAAAGGAAACCTCCATTAATACTGGGTGTGCAATAACAGCTTCTTTCCTAAAATATTGCTTTAAGGGAAAGAACTTATAATTTTCAGCCGACTGGCTGCTCGGTTAATGAATACCAAATGTTTTCTTTATAAGGAAACAGCTGATATTACGATTATTATATAGTATAAATAGTATATGTATTATTATATGACGTAATTAATATTTTTATCATTATACAGCTGATATTACCATTATTATATACGGCGTAAATAATATTTTTACCTGGAACTTAAACAATAATAAAGAATAGATATGAAAGAAATGTTGAAAGAAAAGCATTAGATGTTTATCATTAAATCGTGTTTATTGGGGGTATTTCAAATGTATTGACCCTTACAATGGTCTCCATTCGAGATATATACTTTGTGTTAATATTTTTTTTTCTTTCAGTCGAAGAGAACTGTCTCCCACTTTCAAGAGAATCACCATTTAATCCTTAGTTGAGACATATATTCAGAGTAGATTTATTCGTGAGATCTGGTGACACATACATAATGGCGTAAACAGAGATTTATAGAATATTACTGTTACAGTTTGAACCTGATGTTTGCGCTCAGAAATAAGCTAATCCACAAATAATGCTAGTTTCATAAACAGGCACTCCCACTTGAAAATTCGACCTTTACACGCTTTTCTTAGTTTCTTATCTACTAAGGCAAATATGTACTATTAAAAATACTAATGGTTTAACTAATACAACTGTCTTCTATTGACAAACACAACGATTACATTCGTGTGACATTGTGACCTATACGTTATGGTGTAAACACTGCTGTAGCGAATATTACCTTTACCATCTGAAGCCGAATTTCGCGCCCAGAAATAATCTAGGGTTTTGTAGGCTAATTCACTAAACAGACGCTCTTACTTGGAGAATCAGCGCTACACGGTCTTTATATCTTTTCCCTTCCACCTATTTAGATTTGTGTTGAGTTAAGATAAGCTTATCGCGGAAGGAATGGATAATTTTAAGATGAATGAAAAGAAATCGTTTCTACCGTTCCGATAAGGTTCATTAAATTAGTTTAAAGGGATTAGATACATAGAAATAAATTAAATACACAGAATGACGTGAGATTGTTTGGAATTCATATCCCGTTTGTGTATCATGCGTCTTTTTAAGACCTAATTTTGAAATTAATTTTAAGCGTATGTACTGCTGGCGCTGGCTACGCTTTTGATCAAACTATATATCTTTTTACTGTAGTAAAAAAATACAGCTGTATTTAAAACAAACATGATTTTGATAAAACTGATGTCTTACTTAACTGCATCCAATAATAATGCATGTAATATACTTATATCGTATTATAAAATACAAACATAGCGAATATGCATCTTTTCCATTGTTGACGTTTATAAGATGCTTAGCTGATTCTTGTTTGGTTGTTTATGGCTGTACGCGTTTACGCAACTAATATATCGATAATACCGATACTTTTATCATTCTTTTTTTTACTTTTTAAACTCATTTAACAAGACGAGAGAGAAAAAGAGGTTAGTTTATTGTAATTTAGTCTCTGAAAAAAGGAAGTTACGCGAGAACGCCCGTTACACAAGTATATACGGCAAATACGCATTTATCCTTAGCGTAAAAGAATGGCAGCCATATTTAAGTAATTTCGATGTTGAGTCGCTTATATTTTCTGCACAAGTCATGTAGAATTTTTTTATTGATTGATTTGTTTATAAGTCTTACCAACGCCTTTTGAGGTTTTTTAAAGTCAGAAAATATATTTAAATTGTATTTATTTTGTTAATAATTAATTAAAGATTCTTACTATTTAACCCGTACCTGGAGGGAGAAGAGGAGTATTCATACCTTCCACAACGTTATTTGCGTGTAAGTGAATATAACAAACCCAACAAGAATTGGAACTCTGTTCTTCGATTAACAATTCTGAGACATTATCCATGACGCCACCCGCACATCCAAGCTTACAGCATCTGGTATTCCTAAGTGTTCACTCATCAAGCTACTGACCAAGCTTGACCTTTTCAAACTGATATGGTTGGAAGTCCATTTAGTTTTAAATCTTTGAAATTAAAATCGCCAAAACGTCTAACACGACAGCCATCATTAAGTCATTTTGCAATTATATTTTCTTTACTTACATTATTCGGACTATTGTCATCATCCTTTTCGCCATATTTATTATAATGTTTCGGACGTTGTATGCTCCGGGCTTCTTCATGTGGTTGGAATGTCGAACTGAATCCTTTATTTCGCTCGCTGGGGTAGACTGTTCTAATTCCAAGTGCCATGTTTAATGGATGTCACTTATCAGTTATCTCCTGTTGATTCCCTTCCCCAAGTTCTCCACTGCTTTAACCGGGTATTGAACTCACACTTTTTCGGTCGTGTCACTTGATCTAACCAACGCCTTTATCCACTGTGCCATGAGTCCTCAAGGACACATGGCACAGTGGATATTAAAGGCAGTTTTATAAGCTTTATAACACAAAAGAATCAGATTAAATATGGTCGAATCCTGTTAAGAATGTGCATCTGGTACTATCGTTTTTTTGTGTGTTCACGATAAAGAAAGCTGTTTTAATCTCGTAACTGTCAACGAATCCAGGCATTCATATTCAACAGGTACCTACTATATTAAGAGTTTTAAAAGGTTACACATTAGATATATTTGGCTTTCAAGTTTCATCAAACTTCAGTGCATAGTCAAGAGATTACCAGGCATACTATGATAAGCTCAGCAAATAATTGAAATTCTACTTAATAAATAAAATAGTTTCATATCTTTAATAAATAAATCTGTGTTTTCCCGATTAATCATAGACAGGTCACGTTAACTTGGATAGTTCATCTTTTCTCAAAAAGTGTTGTCAGACGACATGAATCTTATTTAATACTAAACTTCGGGCAGACTTTGCACCCTTCCGTGAAACCACATATCTGATACTCCTTCATATTCGAGATTTACCAGCATTCGCTGCCACACAGGATAACAGCTATCATCTAGCAGTTCAATACACTTTTCTTTGTTTCCAACGAAATTTACGTGTCGTTTAATATTCTGCTTAGCTTTTGCAATGCATCTTTGGCCGTCTCGAATCTCGGTGTCGCACTTTCCGTCCTCTGTTAGAACATTTCCCAGATATTGAAATTTTCGTACGTACTTGATTTTTGTATCCCCGACTGTACCTATACTTACCTTTCGACAAGGAAAAACTAGGTATATTTGAATCAAGTCTAAAGCAGGACATTATCGATTTTCTGACACAAAACTAAAAATATATATATACCCTTTTCACTGTACACCGTACAAATATTTACCTTTTGACTGAAGTGTAAATTGTAATTGGGCTTCTCTCTCAACGGGATCTCTATTTGCCTTTTAATTCAAATGTAAAACTGATCTATGTCAACCTTCTAAATTGGGCGTAAGTCTAGTTTTTGATTCAAGTCAGAACACGATTTGTATTTTAAATGAGTTAGAGTAGCAGTACTACCTTATATGTGCTGAAACTGTTCTGTCCTCAATGTCCAGCGTTGAGAAACGTTCAGAATCGTTTATGCGGGCTTGTCTTATATTCTATTCTGCAGCCAGTTTCCAGCATAGGAAAATTTGCAACCCTCTCGCTAGTCTAGCGCTATGGCCATGACAAATTTTCTCTCATATTTCACTCTTTAATTTCACGTTAATACATTATCTTTCATATATTCATTCTTGGCGTTTGTTATTTATTGGTACCGGATTTCAACCCGGAATCCACAACAACTTTAAATGATTTATTTATTTAATTTTTAATCGCGTGTAACTACAGCAGTTACTACCTGATATTTCAGGTTGTTTATGGTTAGCCGAGATTAAAAAAACTATTAGACGGACGGACGGACACACGTACACTGCGCTTTATTATTATGGATTAAAAATTAAAAAGCTATAAAGACGTTTGAGGCTAGCATTCGTCACCCTATATCCATGAGTTGTAATCATTCATATTTCCTCTGCATTTCAACTGTAAGGAGGATTTAAATTCAAAGAAATATTTCCAAAGGAGTGGTACTTTATAGAAAAAAACATTCCACATTTATTTTACCTTGAACCCTATAATGATAGCCTCTTAGTAACTAGGGTCAATCGATATTAATCCTCATAATCTTACCTTCCTTCAACCTCCTCTAATTAGGCCTGGGTATAACAATAAGGTTCATCTGGCAGAAGGGCTTATAATCGTATCACTGGAGGCATTGGTGAGTGTGTAACAACATCTTAATTGCTGACCTGGCGTGGTAGTACCTGTTACGGTCCCAGCTATGGTCAAATAGTGTACCCCTAAACAAAAAAACAAAACACTTTGAAAGTATAAAAATACGTTTTCATAATAAAAATCCCAGAAATATATTATGAGGCAAAAAATGAATGTTTCTCTTTTCCATCAGTAACCATTCTCGGCTTTAAGTAGAAGGATATATTTAACTTTCTAGTCATAAGTTTGTTTGTTTAACGGCATATCGACTCCTTATGGGTCATTTGATGTCGAAATTTAACTTGGGAACTTCAATGCTTTTATTTTCTACAAAATCTGTTGATAGAAAATTATTTTTTTAATCTGTTGCTGCTTTTTTTTTATTGTGAAAATGCATTTTTATACCTTCATTTTTTTCTACCTCAGTTGGTGGGATCCCTGTTTGCAAATAGTTGGGACCTTAACAGGTGCAACTACCCCGAATCAGGGTGGACGTGAGAACAACAGCTATTTAGATGTGGTTCCACGCAACTCAAAACCTTCTAACCATGTATGGTAACAGATCTGAAACAATTCTGACTTCGAAACAATGAAAAGTGGAAACGGGAAACCACTGCGTTGTATTTCCCAGAAATTTATGCTAATTAATAGTTACAAGAAATACGGATAAGCCTATGTTCTGAATGGGTATAGCATTTTTAAAAAAAAGTAGCACATTTTTGTTGGTGCTTTTGCTGAAGATATGCTGTCATAAGAGAGTTTACTGAAAAGATTGGAGACAAAAAAATCTGCTTTGTCGTTTTGAGAAAATATATCGTACTTAGCTATAAAATCTCCGACATCAAAAACAAATTAGCGTCACGCTTGCAACTGATTTAAAGCGGAGCGACTACTACGAATCAATAACTGCATCTACTGCAAGGATAGTTGGGTTACTGTATCGTGACAGAATTTTTTTCTCATCAGAAGCCATCTTGCACATTTACTAATCTACCATTCGTCCGTGCATTGAATACTGCTGCCATATCTGATTTCGTGCTCCTGCTATTCATCTCGAGGTTCTTGACAAAATCCAAAGAAGGATCTGCAATATAACCAATCCTGACTTGGCATCTCGACTTCAGTCAGTTTCTCACCGACGTGACGTTGCTTCCATCTGTCTTTTCTACAAATATTTTCATGACAACTATACTGATGTGTTTTTTCTATGCTGCCTAGAATACATGAATTTAAGCGTCAGACATCTAGATCCCCACCCTTTTACTGTTGAAAAAGTTAAATGACTTCTACTCCAACAGCTTCTTTTCTTGCCCTTCCCGCCTGTGGAACTCCCTTCCGTTTACTTGTTTCCCTGATAACTACAGTAGTTATATTTTTTTTTGTTGGTGCTTTATCTGAAGATGATGCTGTCATAAGAGAGATTGCTGAAAATATTGGAGACAAAAAAATCTGCTTGGTTGTTTTTAGAACGTATATCGGACTTAGCTATAAAATCTCCGTCATCATAAAACAAATACTTTTAAATGATATTTTTTTATTGTTTTTTTCTTCTTTTTTTTAAGGATTTAACTAAATGTCCTTTCAGTCCTGATTTCAGCATCGTAACCGAAGAGTTATTCTTAACTGTGGTATTACATCGTCAAGATTGAAACCCTCATTTTTATTATTTTCACGGTTCTCAAATGAAACTAAAAGTAGCGTTCGGCTGGCGCCGACTCGTTCTTATCTTATGCGTTGATAATATTTTATTTAAAAAAAAACGATACACGACTGTTAGCTTCAATATACGCGCTTATGTGAATGTGTCATTTTTTTCATTATTGAATTATTTCAAAAACTGCATTGGCTGTTGTAAACATTTTTATTATTAGAGTGAAGTTTCTAAACATTGCAAGAAACAGAATAGCCCCAGATCTTGCATATTTAGTGAAGTGAGATCCATGTTATTTTTTTAATGCTACTCATGAGAAATATTTTAAATATATTTTATTAGCATTATATTCTACGCATGAAATAAGGCAGACATTTCTAAGCATGAATAGGCTCAGTTAAGATTATTTATTGCTTGAAAAATGGTGTACTTCATACTGACGTCATTGTCAAATTATCAAGATTATTATTATGATTCTTTATTGGTTATCACATCGTCAGTTGTACAATACACTTAAATCAGTACTGACAAATACATATTATTTTCCTATTATGTGACTTCTATAGTCTTTATATAGTAGAAGTGTAATTTTTATAGGTATTTATATATGCAAGAGTTATAAACTATATTATAATTAGTAATGTATATTTATTTATATATTCGGTTTGTATTTAATCATATATTTCGTGTCCCATTTTTTTTGGAAAGGGAAGTAAATCAACTTAAGTTAATAAATTCATCAGTGATTAATTTACTTAATCTTCTTTTATAATCTATGCAAATAAAATAATTATGTACATTAAGACAAAATTACTTTCGAGCAAAATGAACTGTTTAATAAAACATTTCCTTAACTTCTACGTTTCTTAGAGTGTAGTCTTATTTGTTCAAGCCTTTTATGTGAGGCACACAGATAACTTTGTCTATTAAGTGATCGTCTTACATCAGGTTGGTCTTGAACCAGGCTTTGTCGACGCCGTTTAGTTGTTATTTTATTAGATAAGTGCCCATTTAAGTTTTTTTTTAAGTTTTTTATTAGCTGTCTTTTCTTAAATTAATTGGAGACAACAAAAGTCAAATCCGTCGCTTATTCTCCGCCATTGTTTATGGCTCGATATGTAGATCTAATACAATTTTTTTGAAAAGAAATAACAATTTGGAATATATTTTCTTAAATCACTGTTTCCTTCGTAAATAAAAATTAAAAAAGATATATAAAAAATTTGGGAAAAATATCTTATCTAACATTTGACGTTAAAAATATCTTATTCCATGGATTGTGTACGCGGTGAATTTTTCCCTGCAAGTCCGGCTAATACGATTGCATCGGAATCCTTTTCAACAAATTACATTCCCACAAATGCTCGATTTATTTATTTATATATAAATGTATTTCCTTCCGCAATTTTTTCCTATCTTTTTGTAATATCTCGCAATCTAATTCTTTCTGTTTTTCTAGATGTTGTTCAAAACTTACCTTGAGAAAGACCACTTTTTTTTCCCAGGTATTTAAATGTCACTTTTTATTTGTTAAAGCTTATAATTGCTAATATGCTATCGCAGCGTCAATCTTTGACTCAATTTTCTGTCAGTTCCGTATATGTTAGCTTTCAAAACAGGAAGAAAAATGTATATATTCGCATCTATTTCTCCTCCTTTGAAATCCCGTTTCGCTACCACCTGCTCCAAAAACGATTATCTATTGAAGCAGATTAATTTCTTCGAGGCACTGAGAAGGCAAGTGAAATATCTACATAGCTAGGTTTTCTAGCTTCGTGAACGCATTGATACTAAGGTTAATGGTAATTTTAGTCTTTTTCTTTATAAGGTAACATTGATCATTCATTGACCTAAAAGCCAAAGAACGTAAGCCTGTGATCAATATATAGTGTATGTTTTAATCATAATGTAATGATAATCCTTTCTTAATAATTAATTATTTGATAATTCACTGATCGAATATACAGTGCTACTGCAGTTACGTATTCCTTCATCTCCTGGCTATATTAACAAAGATCCATGTGTAGTATCATTCACCGTGGAGCCTGTGCTCTTGTCGGTTTAAATCAGTTTTTCAGAAAAAGGTTTCTCAAGTTCAGCAACCGTTACTTCTCTTACAGTATTGATGGGACTTTTCTTCCTAACTTTTTGTTTGAAGTTCTGTTAAAGGTCAACATCTTGATGATGTCATTATTTCTCCTTCAATTTGAATGAGATATCAACGTTCTTTCTGCTGTCGAACATCCTCAGCTGATTTAGATTCACTTTTTTTTTTTTTTTTTGGTTACCGTTCTTTGAAGGGCAACGAAGGTTGCTCACCGCAATGAATTACAAGTTTCATTCGTTCGAAGCCACCTCTAACCATCTATCTGAGAAGACGTTTGCAGACAGTTGACAGTTTAAGTTGGACTGACAGTCGCTTACTGGACATTTGCGCCCCGGATAATTTCGTACCAGACAGTTGCGTCCCTGGACATTTGCATCCCTAGATAAATGCTTTCCTGGCTGATTGCGTACCTCTAATAATTTAAAAAGTTAACATTTTTTTAAAGCGTTGTT
The DNA here is from genome assembly GCA_903632075.3 of Acanthosepion pharaonis. NCBI lineage: Eukaryota > Metazoa > Mollusca > Cephalopoda > Sepiida > Sepiidae > Acanthosepion > Acanthosepion pharaonis. The sequence goes on along the minus strand of CAHIKZ030000045.1, from coordinate 220,908 downwards.
AAATATATAGAAATTTGAAGGCCAATACCTTTAATTACACTTCAAACAGAAAGTTAGATACCATAAAGTTTCAGTTAACTCCAGTAGTGCGTAGCATAAACATCTAATAGATTCCGGATTTTATAGATTATATTTTTATTTGGAAGCCGTGACGAAGTTCCGAAAATCAAACAATGGTGGAAAAATACTTGTGTATGAGGAAAATTACAGCTTAAACTCTCATAAGAAAAACAGCGATGAAACAAAAACATACTGGCGATGTGTAGTGTGTTCTTGCAATAATGTTAATCTAAAATTGCATTTTAAACAAAAAATTTATTTTATTTTATTTTTTTTATTTTATTCCTTTATTGAAAAATTATGATTACTACCTATGCTGTTGGCAAAATCTATTGTAATTGCCTTTAAAAGATTAAAAACATCATCAGAGATACGCAATTATGCAAGGACGCAATTTTCTGGTATTCATTTGTCCGGAACGCAAATGTCTGGTACGCAACTGTCTTAGAACGGACATTTTAGATACATCTTAAGGAGTTTGATGGTATGTATGACGTCAATATGAAAGTCTCGATCGAATGAGTTTATTTGACAACATAATTCGTGTTTTATGTTAATGTTTTGGTTAAAACTACATCGGCTCAGTTTATTCTATGTTTAATTTCCTTATTTGCTATAAAAAATTGTTCTAACTATCCCACACAACTAGGTAATTGAGTGTCACAAAATTATGAGTAAAGAAATTTTGCTGAGGTTAAACATTTCCAGCAATCATTTGCCCTCTGCTACCCTTTGAAAATAACGTCGATATTTCTTTTTTTCTCTCTTTATTTCCATCTTTCTTTAAATAGAATAACAATTTAGAACGTAGATGATCATGTCTTCGCACAAGTTCTTTTTGCTTATTATCTATAAATTTTCATATAATATTGGGTTATATATTGATGTAGTTTAGCGTTCCTTTCACCATTTGTTTGAATTAACTTGTCTCCGTTCACTGTTAGATGGCGCAATTTATCTTGATAATTAACCCTGAACGGACAGGGAGAATAAAAGGCATTAATGTGGAGTTGTCCCTTTCAAAAACGATTCTTGCCTTGAACGTCTATTGGAGCTCAGGTTCGCAACAGATTTCAAGTGGAACTCGTATATACAGTTCATTGCGAAAGATGCTAGAAAAATGGTCGGGACCTTTATACCTCTCCAGAAAGTATCTAACTCTATCTGCAACGCTCCAGCCTTGTAAAAGTCATATCAAGTCAAAAGTAGGGTATTGCTGCCCAGTCCGCTCTTTTCAGTCTTGACAGTGTCCAAAAGTTCTTAAGTGGCTTTTTATTGGGATTCATTGTTTCCCACTCGACAACCACTTACCCACAGACAAAAATATCGCATGCCTATCTTTATTTCCGTGGAAAATGTTCTGGTAAACCGCATTCTATAGTCTATCATTCCAGACTTTTAAAACCAAGACCATTATTATATGTGGAAATATTCGCATTCACTTCATATTCCATTAGTAAGAAAAAAGTTCTATTTCCAAGACAAACGGAAACAAAATCTGAGGTGATAAATAAAATTATCCTTATTCATATACCCTAAACATTTAGAGTATGATATCCTTGGGGCATAATTTCAAGGATAATATATCACCATCATTACAGTATGTTTACGATAATTAATAAAATCAAATACAGTATGCGATGGGTAAATTGTCGTCATTTTATATTTTTAATTTAGCGCATGCGCGTCGTTTGTTTTTCATTTTGTCGACTGCACAGTGTATTAGGTTAAGTTGGTCACCGTCTTTGAGAACAAGTGCACTCTGATGCAATTCATTCCGCCAGGAATTTGGAAAAGACATGCTGTACTGCGCCGGAAATTCCAATACTAATGATGATTACGAAAATACGGCAGATCGGAAAACTCACTCAGATCGTTCCGATAAGAAAATAACTCCCGAATTTGTTGCTGAGAGCATCACTCTCATCACTGAGGCCTATATCAAATGCCTTGATAAGGTAATGCTGCTCTGGGTCAAGAGGGTGACTGTTGGAAGACCCCATGTCCAGCAAAAGGACGCTGTACCATGCCACACAAGCAGTAGAACCTAGTCATGTCTGTCAGACAATTTCTGCGAGCACATTATCCCTTAAATCCAGACACCTAACTTCCCAGACTGCAATCCCTTTGATTATTATGTGTGGGGCACAGTTAATCGGGAGGCCAACAAAACTCCTTGTGAGACTAAAAATGAACGAACGGCAAGGATTATAGCAGTATTCACAATCTTAATCGAGGAGACCGTCCAGAAGAGTTGCAGAAGATTACGAAGTCGTCTGAAGATGCAGAAAGTTATGCAGCTTCACGAGTGACACAGTGTAAGAGGAAGAGGATCTAAGACGAAGATTAGATGCAGCAAGACAGCCTGAAACTCAAGAAGAAGATGGCGGATGATGCAGATTAGATGTTCAAAGGGCTGTAGAAGCAAGACAATCTGAAACTCAACTAGAAGCAGTTGCATGGATACTCAGCAGTCTGCAGCTGCCAGATGATCTGAAAATGAGGAGACTCAGAATGAATACCCGACGGAATGCAACCACCAGTGAATTTGATATATTATGCTAAAAATAAACATTACTATAATAGCATATTTTATTATAACAGATGTTTGTTTTAATATTTAAATAAATATTGTAATTCCGTCCTTGGAAAGAAGATAAACTACGTCCAACAGCAAGACCTCTGATCAGGAGGTTTTGAGGAGCGTGGAACCACCTCTTAATTGCTGGTGCTCCCAGGTCCACCCTGATCCGGGGTGGTAGCACATGTTGGGGTCCAAGCTATGGGCAAATAGTTAACCCCGAAACTGAGGTAAAAAGCATTATGAAAGTGTAAAAATAGGTTTTAATATCAGAAAGACTTTGTAAAAAATTATTACCAGAAATAATTTTTTGAAGAAAAAAAAAAAAAGTATTACCAGCAATACGTTTTTGAACAAAAAATATTACCAGCAATACAATTTTAAGGAAAAAAAATATTACCAGAAATAGATTTTTGACGAAACAAAAATATTACCATGAAAAAAAATGTTATCGGCATTAAACGTCCCGTTGAGGTTGATATGCCGTAAAACAAACCAAACCAAACCAAACCAAATATTGTAATATTGATATGTTTATAGTTTTTCCTCAATATTTTATTTAGTTACTAACAGGCGTCACACACTCGCTTTCGCTTCGCGAAGTAAGATATATTCACTACTTGAAATCTTTGAAACAAAACTTTTAAATGAAAATTTCATTCATAAATTGGCTTGTTATATTTACGGAAAGTTTTACAAATAGAATACAATTTGCTGAAGGCCAAGTAAAATGCAAATTTCAAACACTTTTCTGCAAGACGATATTCCTAAACAGAACTATTTTTGATATGAAAATCAAAACAACCCCCGAATAAAAGAACAGTAATGAAGGACAGTTAATTAATGAAATAAACTTTTTTTAAAAATCAATATTCAAATTAGTTAAACCTGAAGAGTGATATTTCCTAGAAGTAGATAATATATAATACAAATATTGAGCTTTCAGCATGTTAATTACTATAAAGTAGATCTGCGTTTTTTCAATCTCAAAATTCAAAACATCTTCTGGATATATTCATAAAACATAATTAATATTAGACTATATTTAATTCAACATGAAAAGACGATGCACATAAGAGGAAGACTGATATTTATTCGTACAAAAAGTACAAATTGTGGCACGAGGCCAATAAAGGGGATGGGTTAGAGGCTGGTCAACACTAACTATCTTATACCTAGCTAATCAGATTCGCGACCCATTCGTACATTACATTTTACCCATTCACCAAAAGAACTCGTCCATCACCATACAATTCTTCAACCACCATAATACCACGTGCTCTCAGGAGAGACCTACCAAAATCGCGCCATAAGAGTAAGACTCATCAAAACAGACAACTGAAAATTATCAAGATCAGCGTTCTGTTTCAATATGATCACAATCCGTAGTTTATTAAAGAACACCGGCAACCCATATATTACATTCGATGCTTGTATCTACCAAATTTTAAAATATGTGGGTGAAACATCTCCGTAAAATCTCGTGTTTTCGAACATAAACGAGATATTTAAACAATGCTTTAGGTGTACACACGACTAAATCTGATCATACTTTCGATTTTGATTCTGTGAAGATTTTAAAATATATTCATAATAAAAATCTTAGACGGATTTATAAGGCAGGCATAATATCTATCTCACGCACGGGGAATACTAGACCTGGCTTCTTTAATATTTCCCCTTTTTTAGCAAGATTAATGCTCGACAAACGTACATATAAGTCTTAGATTAAAAAAAAATCTTTTCATTTTTCATTCAAAATACTCTATTTTAGGAATACGTTTTCACAACATCGCCCACGTAACGCCGACGTGATCATATTGAAACGGAACGCTGATCTTGAAAAATTTCAGTCACCTGTTTTGATTAGTCTTACTCTTATGTCCATCGTCTTTTCATGTTGAATTAAATATAGTCTAATGTTAATTATGTTTTATGAATATGTCCTGAAGATGGTCTACTAGAACGAAACGTCTGACGTTGACATTATATTAACATTAAAACAGCATAATTGCATATTAGGATTTTTGTTTGTTTTTTCCGTATATTTTTCTTCATACTGTCGGATCTATATCCATATATTTTTACACACACACACACACACACACACACACACACGTATATATATATATATATATATATATATATATATATATATATATATATATATATGTAACCATCAAAACTTCAATCATTTTCAATAGCTCACTGCTTTCTTTCAGCATTTCCCATCTACCTCTACATTTTTTTCTTTTAATTTCCAAATGTACCCCGTAAGTACATTCGACAACTGACAAGAAGGGAACGACAATGGATTGATGCTTTCGAAATGTGGGCATATCGCAGAGTCCTTAGAATGCCATGGACAGAGAGACGAACTAACGAGGTGTGTATGTGTGTGTGTGTGTGTGTGTGTTTGTGTTTGTGTGTTTGTGTGTGTTTGTGTGTGTGTGTGTGTACTTGATAAATAAGCAGTTAATTAGCAAATGTAGACATAAAATCAAATACTTATTATGTCACCTATCACCGGATTGGTTTATTGGTGAATTTGTACTGAACTCGACATTGCAGTACAAAAGTTAATAGTTTAGCCCACCCACAGGGTTTTTTTTCTTTGCCTATTTTCTTTTTCTCTGGTGCAGGTGTGGTTATCCACGGGTTTCTTTAATAATTTTTTTTTATTTTTCCCATGATGCTTTAGAGCACTCACGAGTTACATAAAGCCCGCTTCTCCCTTCTTTCCTTTTTGTTCAAGTCGTAGGAAAATACCGTGGGCATGAAATTCAAGTGACGACTAGAGCTAACCTAGGATTAAACGTTGGTAAGCAGTTTTTACTCGGTATAGGCAATCTAGGCTTCGGGCATTTTACTGTGTAGGTAAGTTTGCTTTCAGGCATTTTTCGCTTTAATTTTTTTTTTTTTTCAGATTTGTCGTCTTCATTCGCGACTGTATCTGAATAAGAGTTTGGTTTTGGGCAAGCTGCCCGTTGGTTCTGAGTGCTGAAATGCTATGTAATATCTTATCTCCTATATTGCACTCGATGCTGGATAATCTTCTCAGGCTTTTTACAAGTTAAGCAAAGTTTTAAGTGATTGGAAAATGATAAATCAGTAGAAATTTCTCTCGTTGAAGAAAGGAGATAAATGGAGTTGTAAAAGATGTCCACAGAGGTGTACTGAAGGAGAAGGAGGATGAGTTGTGACTTACTGGGGCGATGGCCTTTGGTGAGATGTCTCTTGGAGATAAGAGGTCGCTTTTCGGCGAAGTCTGTGAAAATGTCCATTTGATGGGCTTTTATCTCCTTTCTTAGGCTCAGATCGGCTACGTTAGTGTAAGTAAAAACGGAAGGTATGTGTGGAGCCTTGCGCAGTTGACGGAAGTTTTGTTCAGTTTTTGGTGTTCGGAGCGTTCACATCCGGCCACTGTTGGAAATTAGTGTAGCTGAAATCAGAAGAACGCCTGGTTTTATGAAGTATCCGTATTTACAATATTGATACCACATATAGTCTGGTGATTCTGTTATATATTTAGAAATCCTTGATAAAATCCAAAGAAGAGTATGCCATATAATTAACCCTGACCTGGCATCTCGTCTTCAGTCACTGTCCTACCACCGTAATGTAGTTGCTCTTTAACTTTTTTCTATAAATTCTATCATGCTCAATGTCCTGATGAACTTTCCTTTGTAGCGATCCTTCATTGTAGTTTCAATTTTAAAACTTGTTATTTTTATTTCCTAACCCTCACAGACAAATGGGGACTAGTTAGGACTTCATAGAGACTTGAGGTATTATGGTGACTGTTGTAAGAATTGTAAATAAGAATGTATTGTTTTGGTGTATGGAATATTGTGGTTTGTTGGAGTCAGTAATGGCGGCTAAGTTTAAGATAGGACAAAGTGAAGACCAGTCTTCTCCCATACCACACTTTTGGCCTTGCGCGACATTTTTGTATTTTCAAATTAAACATTACTTTCCTCTATGTCACCTAGGCTCTCTGAATTTCAACGCATTACTAGTTTGGCGGTGACATCTCATCATTTTACAGACGAAATGGTTCGATGTAACCGTCAGTTCTATGCTAACAGTCATTTTTTGCGATTCTTCCTTTTAGAACTCTTTTGCGTCTCTTCATTTCAAGTCAAGGTCACAACTTTAATCGCAATGCCTCGTCCTGGGTATGACGCTAAACTATATCCGGCAGCAATGTCTCTGATCGGGAGATTTGAGGAGCCTGGAACCACGTCTTAATTTCCGTTCTCCCGAGGTTCACTCCATCTATCGACAATTAGTTAACCCCCAAAATTGTGTAAAGACATTATGAAATTGTAAGACATTATATGGTAAATATACCAGCAATGGATTTCCATAGTAAAAGAATTAGCAGTAATATATTTCTGTAAGGAAAAAACAAAATTACCATCAATACATTAATAATGAAAGACGTTACTAATGCTCAAAGAAAATCAAATCAAATGACCCATAAGGAGATGATGTGCCGCTAAACAAACAGACAAACAAATAAAATGCAACGTCAATCGTTATTTTCTGTTTTCTTAAATTGTATTCTTTTATTGTTCTCGCACTTTAATAATTTTCCTTTATATTCTTTCATGCTCAGTAAACCCCCTGTGTCTTAATGGCTCTATTGCCTTACTTAGTGTGTTGTGATAAAAAAATATCTTAATCAATACTAAATAGAATTTTAGGACATAAATATAACATTCTAATTTTCTGGCTTAAATGAGCCGAGCCTGTCGATATTATCAAATACTTGTTGATATAAAAATACGATTCAATTTTTGCCGATCATGATGAACTATTCCCTTAAATATTTTTAAGCCAATGAAAACTAATTATTTCCTTATCAATTGTAAGCTACAAGACAGAAAATAATTATATAAAAAAGTTTCTTTAACCAGACTGTTGGCATAAGACCGATTAACTTTTCGGGTGGTAGATAATATGTAGTTTATGTTTTTTTTGTTTTTTTGTTTTTTTGTTCAGAAATGTGTGACCGCCAAAAATCCCCCAGAAACATCTAAAACGTGCAGGGGAGTTATAAACCCCTTAGCACTTATATATACTGTTGTGGTATGATCCATTAATTTGCATAGTGGAGTACCGACCATATAAATATGGTTGGTACCGGGAAGAGAGGAAGGAATCAAGAGATTCAACCAGAGACTCTGCCCGACTGCGACTCAGTCAACACATTCTCCAGGAACAGTCTTACCAGGAATATACAAAAGACTATATGTAAATATTGTGTACACTTTCTTGTTTCAATACATTTTGTTCTAAGTACATTTTGTGTTGCATTATTATTCCATGCATTAGTCAAGTTTCAACATATACAAAAATACTTGTAAAAATAAGTAACAGCAATACGTGGAAACAGCGAGTATTATTTATATTACTTAAACTGTTCGGACTGTTGTCCTCATCTTTGTTATCATATTCTTGAAGTTTCGGCCGCTGTACGCTCCAGTCTTCTTCAGGTGATTGAAATTTCGAACTGAACCCTTTATTTCATCCACCAGTTCTAAATGCCATGCTTCTTCCGGATATTAACTCAATTAACTCTTTTTAACTCAACCTTTGTCCGCAAGGAGACATGACCCAGTAGATAAACGCATTGGTTCGATCCAGTAACTTGACCCAAATAATGACAAAACCTCACCTCACAAATATAGATATATATATATATGAAATGAGTATTATTTACTTTTTGATTGTTATGTGGTTTTGAAGCCACGAGAGACGGTAATATTGAGTTTGGGGTCAAATGTAGATCAAATATGGATCGTAATCCGACAAAATGATATGATAAAGTATAAGTAAAATATATACAGTCCTTTTCGTAAATTTCTTTTTATATAAATATGTGTAATGAAATTGCAGATAATTTAGCAAGAAAATACAAGTGTCTGTGATTTTCTTACCTCGAATTCCCGTTGAGCGGTAAGAGATAAATGTTAATATTATGGCCTGAAAAGAAAAAAGAGATTAAATATTCGTTGACGCACGTGCTAACAACCTGTCCTAGTGAATTTACTTGTCCGATAGTGAGAATGTCAAGTGTTTGTAGGTGTACAGGAGAAAAGTGGTGTCGATTCTCATTGGTTTTGGAATGAGTGAATTAATCATAATTATAATTGTTACAATTATTTTTTTAATATTATAATGAATATTATATTATTTGATTTAATATTTATTTATTTATTTTATGGGCACGACACCGTGACGGTATAATTAATTTTATGTTACATAATGAATTCATCACCATCAACTTAAAAAGAAAAGTAAATGAAGTAAAACGTTTAGATATATATCTCGCTGACATACAGGTGACAGTGATTCCTGTAGTTAAAAATGTACTGCAAATGTGAAAGCTGCGACATTGGAATTAGGGGAAAGTGTTGCAACTATCTAGACAGCAACAATACTGAATGCACCGAGAATACTGAGGAGAGTTCTGAAATATTGAGAACAGTTGCTAATGCTTAAACACCTGTGTAATTTACTAGTTACTAATCGGGCGAATAGCCAATTGCTATTATTAGTAGTACTAGTAATAATAATAATAATAATAATAATAATAACATTTACAAGCAAATTAAACAGAGATACATCAGGAAAATGAAACGTTATGGTATATATATATATATATATATATATATATATATATATATATATATATATATACACACACACACACACACACACATATATATATATATATATATATATATATATATATATATATATAAAGATGAAAAATGAAGCAAGTACAAATCGTTTGAATTTATGACCATGTTTATGTGACTATCAAAATATTTGCAGACAACACGCTGCCAAAGAAATAAAGTTTATGACATCGAGTAACTGCAACACATCTTACCAAGTTGGAATACATAGCGAGAGAAAACCCTGTACCGACAAAATCATTGAAAGAAATATATTACTGAGAAATTCGATAAAGTGCACGTTACTGAGAAATATAATGATGTCTACGTCACTGGGAATTCGGATAAAGTGTACGTTACTGAGAAATATAATGATGTGTACGTTACTGATAAATAAGTTAAAGTGTACGTTACTGGGAAATATCATAAAGTACAGGTTACTGAGAAATATAATGATGTGTACGTTACCGAGAAATATGTTGAGGTGTACGTTACTGAGAAATACGATAAAGTGCACGTTACTGAGAAATACGATAAAGTGCACGTTACTGAGAAATATAATGATGTCTACGTTACCTGGAAATACAATGAAGTTTACGTTACTGGGAAATACCAAGAAGTGTACGTTCCTGAGAATATACGATAAAGTGCACGTTACTGAGAAATATAATGATATGTACGTAACAGGGAAATACGATCAAGTTTACGTTACTGGGAAATACTAAGAAGTGTACGTTACTGAGAAATACGATGAAGTGTTCGTTACTGAAAAATATAATGAAGTGTACATTGCTAACTAGTGACAAGAACGCTCAATGAATTTAGGAATAATAATAATGCGTATTATGATCCTGCTTGAAATTCGTTAGTTAGTTTCTTAGTTATTTCGCACAACCGTTACATTCTACTAATACTTCATGAATAAGAGAATATTCCGTTTTGACCGCATGAAAACGCGGAACTGGCCTATCAGAGACGCTACTTGATTTCATTGTAAAAATGAAAGAAAGAAAAAAAAAGAAAGAAATTAGGAAATTCGGGAAACCGATAAAACTTGTCAAGTTTAAAGATTTTTATTTGTACCCGTTTACTAATAAATACGTTTATTAATAAAATGTATACAAAACTGGCTTTCGGCTAATAATAATAATAATAATAATAATAATGTTTGCCTTTTTTTACGAACATTTTTTTGAGTAAGAATCTGACTTTAAGGGTTCCGTATTATGATTTTGTTGAGAAATGACCCTAAATGCAAAATCTGTTGTATTTTCCTTTATTTGTTTTGTTAATGCCCTTCCGCTAATTCGTTGATTATTATTACAACGCACACTTTAATTTTTTTTATCCTTATTTTTTAAAATATTTTTCCGTAAATGAATTCCACTTTATATCCAAGCAGAATGTATCTTTGTCGATATGTGTATACGTGTATGCGTATATATCTATATCGGATTATTAACCTAACGGTTCTTTACTATTTTTTCAATAAATACACACACACACACATATATATATATATATATATATGTGTGTGTGTGTGTGTGTGTGTGTGTGTCGTGTGCTGATTATCTATTTTTCCTTTTTTTCTAGTGATAACCCTCAATTTATGTCCACCTGTTCCATCTGGTAGTAGTCATTTTGACTCATACTATGTTAAAACTTAGTATGCCCAATTTTGGTTTGAAACGATCAGGGAAACTCAGAACAACAACCTGCAACTCATGATGGAGTCAATGCTTGCTGTGATATGATGTCGTTATGATGTCGCGAAGGATCCCCTAGAGGCTTCCGAACTCTTTATTGTAATAGACAGTTACCCAATGTGACGGGCGATTTTAGGTGAACAATTAGATCCTTGCGTCACACGTAGGTATAATATGAGAACAAAAACTCAAACCCAAAAGTGCAGTATCGCTCTTCTAGAGGATAAATAGGGAGCCCGTCCCTCAGGAGAGCAGCTACATAAGGCCCAAACATCTGCCATAGGAACAAACCTCTACACAAATGATGAATCTTCATTTGCCCACAACCGGGATAATCTCAAGGATGTCACGGCGAATTCGCCAACTTGATACACAATCATTCCTTTAAAGAAAGAAGAGGTAAAATGATCACGTGGGGAGTACAACCTATCAAACTACAAGGATTACAAACTCGTTATGACTGCATTCTATGAAACGGTGTACAAATGTAATGTCTAGGTTTCAAACTTACCCTACCTTCAGGCTATTTTTATCATATGACCAAGGTTGAAACCAAAGTAGCACATTCAACTGACCTTCTGATTTTTAAAGTTAAAATATCTACATGTTATTTTTACTTATATTTTTTCATTCTTGTATGGAGCATAATACCGACTGGTTCGCAGGCTTCTGCGGAGCCAAACGCGCTCATCGCTATAGAGAAGTCGGGTTTATCTTTATTGGTCCACAACGACCCATTATGGTATAAGATGGGCTTTTGGGCCTGTAGGATTATTCTGGTGTCCTCGTTAGTGATGGTGCAATAGGTTTTGGCTAGTTCAGTGTCGGCCATTAGTAGGTTTTTGGTAATCGACGCGAGAAAAGTTGGTTATGTCGAATTGCATAAAGATGCACTCGTTTTTATTTTTACTCTTAGTGAACCAACTTATAGCATCTTTGGTATTTCTCCACTGGTTGAAAACCTGTTGGATTACTGGTGTGATATCATGCTCGTTTTAGTATGGTTTTGCTAATTCTACTTATGCTCTTGGAGGGGGTTAAGCAAACGGAACTCATGTTGTTGGGGAAATTGACCCTATGGTACTTGACGGTGATAAAAGCCTGTTGTTTGTGGAGTTTGTGTACTCTGTCATCGATCTGGAGTTTCTTGGCTGTTGATCGTGCTTCGCAGTTGATATCATTTTCACATTCTTTAGGGGCTTTCTTGTAGACATTTTGGACTTCCACTACGGGTGTCTTTGTGGTTGTTGGCAACGTCATAGAGGAAATGGTTGCCAGTTTTATCGAATTTAATGATTATTTTGCCGGTGTTATGTATCAGGACAATGTCTTTTTTCATTGCTAACGTATTTGATTTTAAAGATTTTGGCGAACAGGTCCTTTTCGAATTGGAGTAAAAGGTCGTCGCTGGGTGGTTTGTCAGGGACTTAAAACCGAATGAGAGTTTGTTATAACGTTCGTTCAGGTGTTCTCTCTTAGCGAAAAAAAAAATTTCCATCGCATTTTACCTACGACCCTCTCAATTCTATGCAGCAAGCTAAGTTCGTATTAGTTCCTTTGAGAGACTGTTATATTTTTAGTGGAGCAGTTCAGGATAAAAGGTTCCATGGTCTAAAAACGTAGAAGGTAAGTTATATTGTTAGTATACCCCGGGTATAGTTCCTGACGCCGGGGAGCGGTATATATTTGTAGAGTGGATAAATGAAACAGCCAAATATAGGCGGACGTGTACGCGTGTGCTGGTGTGCATACGCAGGCAAGGAAATAAATAATCGTTAAATTTATGCATAGGACGTAAACGTCATAGTACTCAACACGGTTACAGAGCAAAGATATGTATTAATTAGTACATATACCCATACCTACGTTTTTGGCGTGCGAATAAAGTTTCGCTGGGTGATGTGCCCAATTGGTCAGACACGGGTTTACGTTGCCGAAAGTAAACAAATGGCTCATGGGAGTTTGGCTGCTACGTAGTGCATAAGAAATGAAGTTGCACAGGAATGTGCCAAATGCGATGCTGGTGGTTTGCATTTCTTGGAAAAAATAGCAGAATATTGGGGGGGTAAGAGTCAAAGGAAAAGTTAATTATTAATTTAAGATTTGAAATTAAAAACGTTGGGTTCGCGTGGCCAATAAGCCGTTACGGGTTAAAGGGAGGTAAAAAAAAATATGGGGTTAAAAATTGAAGAAACGTGTGGGAGTGGAGGTGGCCGTGGTTTGGAGAGCTTAAACACTGGAGGAATATAGGTGGAGGAATATCACTGCTACGTAGCGTAAGAAATAAAGATGCACGTGGCGGGGGGTTGTTAGGTGCGATGTTGGTGGTTTACATTTCTCTTAGCGGAATATGGGGAGGGGTAAGAAAATTTGAAATTTAAAGTTGAAGACGTTAGATTCGCATAGTCGGAAAACCGCTACGTATAGGATGGATTTAAGAAATGGCTAAAAGGTAAAACAAAAAAAAAAAAAAAGTGTAGAGTAGGGGTTGGCCGAGTTTAGTGGGGGGATATATTCTAATAAGATAGGTATGTGTAGTGGGGGAAATAGGAATTAGTCAGGTTTCCACTATTTTAAGATATAACATTTCTTATGTCTACATGTTATCATTAATTCAGTCAGTTTATCTAGTAAGCATGGCTTGTTAATATTTTTAGGATAATTTTTTTCTCTAATAGACATAGGTCGACTCATCCCCTTCTCTTACAGGAAAAGGAATTGGTTTGTGCTAGGAATTCCCATTTAACATTAGGTGTGTAGCCATTTGTTTTAATACTCCAATAGAGTGCTGTGGCATTTGCATATTTTTTTGTTGTTGTGTGTCATCTTGTGGTCCATATAGTTGTATATTTGAGTGGCAATCCCTCTTTAATACATGGTTTAATTTTATTATGCTGTTCCCGTATATTCAAAAAGATTCCGCTTTTCTGAATAAAATGAATATAAAAATTTTCCAAACGTTTGTTGGTTCCGAACGCATCCGGGTAAAATGCTAGCTATTTTCAATGATTTTCTTGTTCATATTACTGTAATAAATGGTGTGCAAACCATCTATGAAAGCGCTTACATATCACTTATTAAGATCCGAAAAAATATTCACTTTTACTATATAATTTATTATATTCGCTTTTGTACATTTAGTAAAGGTACGTATCTAGCACAGCTATAGTTCAAACAGCAGGCCTTAATAGGCTTTCTAGCCGTGGGTGTAAACCAATCTAAGAAGACAAGTTTAAATTCATACTATTTCTCTCTAAAGCTAAACAAAATGTGGTAACACATGGGGTGCAGATCAATCATTTAAGTACCGTAGATGATACACACATGGGCGATCGTGTCTCTTTCGAGTCATAATTGACTAGGTAGAAGATATTCCCGCAGTAGGCTGCCGTTTCTTTATGTGGTAGGTCGGTTGCCAAGCAAAGCTATAGGACTCAGTATGTTCCGGTATTAAGTCCATAGATGAGTGGGGAAGAAGACATGGATTCATACCTTTCCCAAGGATAATCGCGCGTAAGTAAATTGAAGGAAACTGACTGGAATTCGAACACATCTTTCCGATTTTTTATTCCGAGTAGATAGCGTTCAGATTCCATATCAAAAAGAGATTAGATTTCAACGGCTTAGGATAATCACACAGGATAGTGATAAATCCTATTACTGTTGAAACCAACAGCCATTAGGGGGAGGAAGCATTCATCTGGATGATGATATCATTTGCCACTTCTATTCTAAACATGTTATGTTTGAAGACACAAAAAATGAATGTAAATTTAGCGTTCATTAAATGAAAAAGCAATTTCTTTTGAATAAAAAAATATATATCTGCAACAACATGTTGATATTAGAGCTTATATAACCTTGAATAGTACCCACTAGAGACAGATGTCAAATTATTAGTATAAACAAAACGAGAAAACGTGATTGTGGGTCTGAGTCTTCAAGAATCGACATAAGATTCTCAAAAAATCAGATCCACAATCACGTTTTCTCTGGAGCATAGTCGTACGAAAATCATTTTGTGTACCCGGCAGTTTCCAGTTTGAAATTATTTACCATTTCATAGAAATCCAACGCCCCGTACTAGAAACACTTTAGTCACGATCTTCTTGTAATGTCTTGAATTAAACAGTTTGCAGTGTAAATGCTTTGAATGAATTTAGAACAGTTGATAGCAAGCGCGTATAATGGAACGAGAAAAAATAAATCAATTGAACGACAAGTAAACAGAAAACACGGTTTCCAGAAAAAGAGACATCCGAATATATGATCTACGTATCCGGACTGACATATGACATAGCAGGAGAATGACTCATTTCACCTTCTCGGGCTGACGCTTCTCGCTGACAGGAAGCGGGAATAATAAAATATTGAATCAATCCCTAGTTTTGCTGCTGGGAAATTTGTTCACTGTGTTCTGTTAGACAATTATTTTTCGTCAGAATCTATTTTAACCATTTATTAGTCTATGTTTTCTCTATGTATTTAATATTGCTATCACGTCTGGTCTGTGACTTCAGCTGTGCAATTAGATAATCTTCATAGAGTCCAAATAATAATCTTCACTGTTATCGGTCTTGACATGGCATCTCGGCTTCAGTCATTATATTGACGCCGTAATGAACCGCCATTGTGCCATTTCTATAAAGAATGTCATGGTTTTTCTATTTGATACGGGGACTTTATATATTTAAGCCTGGTACTAGATTGCCAGCTAGGTGGAATTATTTTACAGTTGACATGGCTAGATATAACCGTAAGTTCTATGATAAGAATTTCTTCTCTCGCACTTATCGCACGCTGAATTCTCATCCGGCTCCTTGCTTTAAAGTTGATCTTGATTTTCAAAAGAGTAAATGCAATGTCAATCGTTATCTTTTTTTTATTTCTTCTACCTTTACTGATCACTCTCTTTATATATTTTACTTTTCTCATATTATTTCACGCTCAATAAAACCTTGCGTCTTAGTGGCTTTATTGTCTTCCTTGGGGAAAATTATTACAAAACGTCAAGCAGGTAAAAGAAATTGAACTAATGGAGTAGTGTGATGTATGGCCAGGAAAAGGTAACTCAGAAGTTTAGCAAAACATCATAAAATAAAACATTTGATAAGGAAAATAGAAAAGTGTCGAACTACTATGTAATATATTATCTAAGCAATGTATTAAGAGAGTTTTTTTTCAAAGAGAAAACAGTAGTGAATTGTTATGTAATAAATAATTCCCTCTGTGGTAGTGACTGCTGGACAATCTCCTCATGTCTTTCAGAAGCTAAGCAAAGTATTAAGAAATAGGAAATTGTCGTTAGAAACAAACAAAAGAATGCTGAACTGCTATGCATTGTCAATCTGTTATATGGCAGGGAAAGCTGGACAATCTCCTCATGCCTTTCAGAAACTAAGCAAAGTATTAAGACATGGGAAAATGTCTTTAGAAACAAAGAAAAAGAGTAATGGAGTGCTATGTAATATATAATCCTCACTATGTTTGTGAATATCTGAACAATTTCTACATGCCTTTCAGAAAATAAGGAAAGTATTAACAAACAGGAAAATGTCGTCAGAAACAAAGAAAACGGTGCTTAACTCCTACGTAATATCTACTCTCCTATATGACAGTGAATGCTAGACAATCTCCTCATGCCTTTCAGAAAGTAAGCAAAGCATCAAAAGATGAGAAAATGTTAGAAACAAAGAAAAGAATGTTAAACTGCTATGTAATATCTAATCTCTTTTCGGGCAGTGGTAACTGGACAATCTCCTAATGTCTTTCAGAAACTAAGCAAAGTGTTGAGGGATAGGAAAATTTGGATAGAAATTAAGGAAAAAGTTCTGAAGTGCGACGTAATATCTAATATTTTATATGGCAATGAATGTAAATTTAAATGCCATCCCAAATCTTATCTTCTGTCTTCTTAATTTTCTTACTTTTATTGTTCTCTCTCCTTAATAATTTTTTTTTCTTTTTCTCCTATTCTTTCTCACTCAGTTACATCTTGTGTTTTAGCAGCTTTATTGTCTTGCTTAAGTTGAAGTGAATATGCCAAAAAAAATTAATTATGTTAATAGAGAATGTCTGACGCTCAACTTCTCGAGAGCACCTCTCTGCGTCTGCTCGGTCTCACGTTGACTGCTGACCTGAGATGGAACAAATACATTGAGTCAGTTGCTTTGTCCACCGCAAGGAAAGTTGGCTCCCTGTGACGCGCCAGGAAATTTTTCTCCCCGGACTCGATCCTCCAGATCTACAAATCAACAATTCGCCCTTGCATGGAGTATTGCTGCCATATATGGTCTGGAGACCCTTCTGTATTTTATATGAATAGATTAAAGTATTTTTGAGCATCTGTCTCCATTCAAAAGATTGAAAAATAATTAAATGTGTCGGCGTAGTAGAAGATTTCGAATCTGTCTATATTTCTCAGAGGAGTTATTATGTACATTATTTACATTATTCAGACTTTGTCCTCATCTTTTTCGCCATATTTATTAGAACGTTTCGGCCATTGTACGCTCCGGCTTTCTTCAGGTGGTTGGAATGTCGAACTGAACCCTTTATTTCGCTCACTGGGGTAGACTGTTCTAGTTCTACGTGCCATGTTCAATGGATGTCAGCTATCAGTTATCTCCTGCTAATTTCCCTTATATATATATATATATATATATATATATATATATATATATATATATATATATATATATATATTATCTCAATTGACAACACGACTCCGTTTCATGCACAACACAATCTTCAGGTGCTTAGTATAGACTTATTTATACTTTTATATATATATATATATATATATATATATATATATATATATATATATATATATATATATATATCACAGTATATAAGTTTTAGGTATACTTAATATATATGTACTTAATTTTATAGACGGTGACTTATAGACATAAGTATAGATTTTATATATATTTAATAGCTCTTTTATATTATATCGAACACTTATTTTTATTATTAACAGCACAATATGTGCGATATATATATACATACATATATATATATGTGTGTGTGTGTGTGTGTGTGTGTGTCTGTCTGTCTGTGTGTCTGTCTGTGTGTCTGCGTGCGTGCGTGTGTGTATATGCGTATATAGAGTGACAGAGAGAGAAGAGAGAGATATAGGGAGGGAGAAAGAGAGTGAGAGGTGTGATGTATGGCAGTACTGTGAGGAGTAAAACAGTTACAGACATCTCATGTTTCTTGAATTTCGGCGCAGGATTCCGAAATTATGTTGACATGGATGTTGAACAGGTGCCTACTATATGATAATTCCTTCTAAAGGTATTCTCATAGATTTTCTTACAAAGGTTATTCACACAGATAAAACAGTAATGTATATTTAAATTGCGCCCAAGCCTACACCATCTCGTTTGCATGTCAAAGAAAAAAAAACCTGTATCAAGATTTGCGAAGTGAATAGTATTAATTTAGATGATATTCTTTCTAAATACAGATATCAAAGTGCACGGAATTTTTCAGCACAGAGAATGTGAATAAGTCATTTGTTATCGCACTCGACTTAAATAATGCAGCATGTACATAATCTGGAAGGTAACATTTGAAAACCTCTTTTTTATGACATTATTGTGTGTGTTTTGTGAATTTAAACATTTTGTTACATTTTAAACGAAAACGAAAGAAAATAACATATATTTTCATCATGAGATGCACTTTTATTTTTCTTTGTTAATAATCCCCACGCTATACAAAGCCCGAGAGCCACTCGTGGTAGAGAGTTACAGAGTAACATGCACAGTTTATGCAGATATGTGGGGAAGATAACTCGACTTGAACAGGTTAAGATTGTAGTGATCGGGGAAGCATCCTCTTGGGAGTCAGTTC
Source organism: Acanthosepion pharaonis (assembly GCA_903632075.3). Classification (NCBI taxonomy): domain Eukaryota; kingdom Metazoa; phylum Mollusca; class Cephalopoda; order Sepiida; family Sepiidae; genus Acanthosepion; species Acanthosepion pharaonis. The sequence goes on along the minus strand of CAHIKZ030000045.1, from coordinate 202,009 downwards.
CAAAAAGCAGCTGTTCGTGGAAAGTAGCGGCACGAGTGCAACATATATCTTACCAATGGAATACGAATAGAATGAGAGTGTACAAGGCCAGAGAGACATTCGAGGTAGAGAGTTACAGATTAAGAGGCACTGTTTATGCAGGTATTTGAGGTCAAGCCTAGAATTGAACAGGTTAAGATTGTAGTGATCAAGGAAGCATCCTCTTGGGAGTCAGTTCTACAAAGCAGCTGTTCGTGGGAAGAAGCTGCATTTGCATCTCACCCATGGAATACGGAGAGAATGTGGGTGGTTTCGCTAGAATATGAGTAGCATGGCAGGTCTAAGTAGTGAAGGTTCTAACTGATGCAACTAGGGAATTTAATTCGTTTAAACACTTTCCATGAAAATAGTTGTAGTTTAGCGAGAGGCTTAAGACTTTTCGTCTTTGAGAAAAGGGGTTGTAGGGTGGAAAATAATACAACAAACACAAGGACACGTATACGCTTTTAGATTCTGTCGAGACTGAAACGTGTGGACTGGGCAGCTCCTGCCCGTATATCGCAGCTGCATTCCATTCTTCACCGGATTTGGCTCTTGTAACGATAGAGGATAGCAGGAGGAGCCTGACTGGATAGTAACAGGGAATCGACGATTTGCTAAGCAGGTTTAGCAACGTCTCGTATGTACGAGTTGCACACCTAAGGTTTGTAAGTGCAATGAGGCGCTCAAAGCACGGGGTCCCTCTTCAGGAATGTGCGTTCCTCTTGAGTGGTTATAGTCCTAGATTTGAGTGGAATGCAAAAACAATTAAACAGTAAAACTTTTATGTGCCGTTTATGGATATGGTGCTATATCTGACATTAATGTTTCCTAATTACTTCGTCAGATTCAGAAATAGAATTTTTTTGTACTGGGTGGCCGAAAACGTTGTTTATATTTTCTTATATATTTGACACAGAAAGTTTTATTGAATTCAACCGACAAAAACGCCTGTTTAATTTGTATGTTTTATTTTCCAATTTTCGGATAAGATGTTGTATATGTATGAACAGACACCAGACTATACACGGAAAACACATAGTTCTTAATTATAACTGAGACTTGACAAAAGTAGCACAGCAAATATGAACGGGGGACATTTTATCAAATTATAGAAACATATAGGACATAATCTTTAGGCACTGTGAAAAATACAGACATAAATTAAACAGACAGCTGTAGCTTAGTGAGTCTAATATATATATATATATATATATATATATATATATATATATATATATATATATATATATATATATATATATATATAAAGGGTGTATCTAAGCAGCATATCTTCATTCAATGATATTTGATTATTTAATCTAAACATATGTCGTTTTTATTTTTATTTTAATCCTCTCAAATTCATGTATCCATTTCTTGGTGTTGTTATTAAACTGATTATTAAAAATACCATAGTTTTTGTCATTCCTTTTTTTTTTCTCAAGTAATTTTAGTCTCATCCATGATCATCATCAAGGTTGAAATCCTAAGACAAAAAAATCAATATAATTGGTAGTTGTAATTTTTTTATGCAAATGCGCTTGAATTTGAGAGGAAAAATAAATAGACATATTATCTTTACTTTATTCAACCAAACATTCTTAAATCATATATATATATATATATATATATATATATATATGAGAAAATATAGTTTTAAGATATGCTATATCTATGGGTTAAATTTCTCAATATCAGAAATAGAGCGTATGTAAATATAGAGGTGTACCTTGAAATCATCACCCACCTGCGACAATCTTTTTCATGGTTATATGCAATCAACAGGTCATATATATATATATATATATATATATATATATATATATATATATATATATATATATATATATATATATATATATTTATGCAAAACGAGGTAATCCGTATGGGTAGACCCAAGGAGGATGATATCCGGAGAGCTCAATGTAAATTCAGAGCAAATATGTATGAATAAAAAACAGACCACTTTAAGGTTCCATGTAATAAAT
>CAHIKZ030000045.1:82500-197500 GCA_903632075.3 Acanthosepion pharaonis | reverse complement strand
AATGTTTATAACCACCTAATTCTTTTTTTTTTTCATTCTTAATTTACCGTGTATGACCGATTGCTTAGTAATCTCTGTTACGATCATGGGATTCCTTCTTGAATCAAGCTCTGCTAGATTTATCATGGAGGCAACTTTATAATATTATCGTCCTAGGGAAAACAATTCAAGCGTGTAGCACTGTCGCAGAGTTTCTGTAAGACATAAATGTCTTGAGAGTGAAACTAAGTAGAAGAAATTCATGGGAAGCCGTCAGTAACTTGTCGCATATCTTTGGAATGAATCCTTGAGCTTCTGCATGTTCTTGCGCCGGATTATTTTCCACGCTCCAATCTCTCTCTCTCTCTCTCTCTCTCTCTCACACACACACACACACACACACACACACACAGGATATGTAGAGTCTCTCACTGATTTATAGCTACTACTGTGGAAAGTGCACGAACGAACAACTGTTTCTCCTGCTTCGACAAGATTTGACATTCACGGCTAGGACCCGCCATGACACTTACATTGTAACAAACCCCCAACAATCTGCCCGGTTTCCATCTTCGAGAAATAATTTCCACACAATCAGTTTCTTTTTGCAAACTATTTCCCTATGGAACAGACGTTCTAGCGGATGTTTCACCGAACACTACAATCATAACCTGTTCATGTCTAAAGTCAACCATTTTCTTCCCCTCCTATCCGTATAAACTACCGCCTATCGTAACCCTGTACCTGGAGTGGCCCTGGGCTATGTACAGGGTGAACTTTAATTTAAAATGGCTACTGATTTTGTCCAAACTTATTCATCACGCTGGACTGTGGTGTTTTCTCCCAGAAACTAACTAAAATCTAATCAACATAGAATTAACCGCATCATTGCTCTGCAGGTTTTGAATAAACAAAAAATGTGACTGATCTGGCGCCTGCAAAATATATTAGAAGAGGGAATATTCGCATATCCCTTATTTTACTATAATAATAATAATAATAATAATAATAATAATAATAATAATAATAATAATTGCCCAGGGGGTGCTGACCTACTGTGAATCAAGTTTTGAATCTATTTAAATTTGAAAGACCAAGGCGTAGCTTTGATATGGCACAAGGCCGAAAGTATGGGACACCCAGTGTGGACCGAACTCACTACTCCGTCGTAATTGATCTACCGGAATAGGCTTGCTAATTATTACACCAATTGAAGGTATCCAAAAATGATTTTCTAAGCGTAGCTTATAAGTGACACAAAACCGAAAGTATGGGGTTCCTTTGTGAGGAAAGGAATGACCCGGGTAACATCAACATACAAGTTGCCCAGAAAATCGCTCTACTAGGAATATCCCATATACTCAGAAAAATGCAATCAATTAAATGACAATTCACTTATAGGACGTATAGGACATAAGGACCATAGTTTGAACCCGGCCCTACAGGATACAAATCAAGAAATATCACACATTAATAACAACAACAACAACAACAACAACAACAATAATAATAATAATAATAATGTGCAAGAAGCACAAAATCGAATATGTTGGCCAGAAGATCGCCCTACTAGGAAAATTCCATATACTAAGAAAAGTGCTATCAATTAAATGCCAACTCTCCTACAGGACCTAAGGTCTATAGTTTGGACCCGGCTCTACAGGATGCAAAGCAGGAAACATAACATACGCAAATAATAATAATAATAATAATAATAATAATAATAATAATATAGTTACAAAGCAAAAAAGAATGTTTAATCACCTATTTTAAAGGGATGATATCAAACTCTTTGTTAAAGACGACAATGAGTTGAAAGGTATCCTCAGTATTTTAAAGAGCATTTTGGATTAGATAAATGTGTAAAAGTAACACCCAAGAAAGGGAGACTTACAGAAATGCACGCAATAGATCTCGAGTTTGTCACAACGATTAGGGGACTGAGACAAGAAGAAGCCGATAAATAAATACGACTCAGCAAATAATACAGCATAGTCAAATGAAGGAGAAAGTAAGAAAAAAATACTAAAGCTATGCATATCTGGTGTTAAATACTGAGTTGAATTCACAAAAGAATATCAGCCATAAACACCTTGGCTGTCCTTGCGGTGAAATACAGTCTCAAAATTCTGAATTGGACCATAGCTGACATTAAGAGAATGGATGTCAAAACGAGAAAAGACATGCGTCATCGTAAGGTTGGCATTGATCGTCTGTATGTGCACATATCCGAAGGAGACAGCGGGTTCTTTCGACTAGAATTATCTTACAAAACAGAAAAGACAATGTGCCAAGTGCAAAAAAGGTAAGCATTTCCATAGTCAATACTCTACCTGTACCAAACAAGCTGCGGTATAGAAATGGAATACCCATCAGTTGTTACGAATGGCTGGGTTTATTCTTTATGCACCAGACTAATGCTTCCTAATTAGAAATTTGTTTGAGTCCATCCTTCAAATCTAGGCATCAACCACCCGTCCTTGCATGAAATATTGCTGTCATATATGGACTGATGCCCCCTTGCTGTACGTCTCGAGATCCTCGACAAAATCCAGAGACGAATATGCAAAATGATAGGTACTGATCTGGCATCTAGTCTACAGTCGCTTTCTCACAGACGTGTGGTGGTTTCCCTCTGTCTCTTCTAGAAATATTTTCACGGCCGACGAGCTACTTTCGCTGGTTCCCAGACTGCATGAATTTAAGCGACCCACCAGGCTGGCATCTCGGTCCCAAACTTACACTATCAAAAAGGTTAAATGTAATCGTCTCTTCTACTCAAACAGCTTCTTCTCTCACACTCCCCGTCTGTGGAACTCACTTTCCCTTACTTGCTTCCCCGATGACAATAATCTTCAAATATTCAAGTGTAATGTCAATCGACATCCGGCACCCTGAGCTTGTATCCTTTCCTCAAACATGCCTCTTTACTCATGTTTTCAATCATCTGTAACCCCTTGCGTGCTAGTGGTGAATTGGTTAAAAAAGACATATTGAAAAATGGTCCTAATCTGAAACGTAGATTCTGTGATAAATATCAAGAAACAATTGTCCATCTTGTGTCAAATATACATAAAACTCGGCCTGATACAGTGGACCAATACTTGCAGTGGAAAATAGGCGAATTTACGAGAAGGGAAATGCAATAAACTGATATGTACATAACCCAGACTCGCTTACAGAGATAAAACCTGTAACAATTTTATTGGATTTTACAATACACACAAGCAAAATCAAAGCTAATCGCCCCGGCATTGTGATCAAAGACCGCAAAAAGGAAAATTTACCTTCTTACTGACATAGTAGTACCTGCAGACTGTAATGTGTCTTTGAAGATCTTCCACAAATTATCAAAATACAAAACCCCTTGTGGACGACGAGGGAAAATGTTTTTGTTCTCAAAAATGTGACACATAAGGACGTTAACAATTCCAGTTGTAGTTGGAACCCTCAGGTTGATTGGAAAAGATTCCAATAGATTGATTATTAAGAGGTCCATCCCTTTTTATACAAGTGGACTCGCCCAGTGTGTACTTGTACTGCTGCCGGTGAATAACCGGAAGTGAGAGAGTGAGAGTGTGAGGTAACCGCTTGGTAGGAGTCACAGTAGCGAGCACGTAGACTCAAAAGGAAGTCATACTTCGGTACTGAATTTCCCAGACTGTATATATATTATTATTGCTACTAACCGCATTTCTGTATCTACTAACCGTATTACCAATTGTATTATTACGTCAATACATTTATTTGCTATATTTCATTCCTGCGTTTGTCATTCATTTGAGACCGGATTTCATCCCGGATTCCACAACAAATTGGCGACGAGGATGAGATTCCAACTCACGCAGGGAGAACAAACAACAAAAACATTTTCCCTCGTCGTCCACAACAAATTAGAGACGAGCGATTCGAACTCACACGAGAAGAAGAAATAGAAAAATCCTTCCCTCGTCCACAACACTTATTGAAGGGATTCCTGGTAGCCTATGTCTTAAAGAAATATAAATATTTATACTCACAATTACAGATCACACCTTATGAAGGGCTTATCTATATAAAATATGGGTGATCTTAGTTTTTTTTTTCTCAAATAATGCTCAGTGGAAATGTCATGATAATATTTCTGATCTTAAGTCTCCGTTTAGGACCCGGACAGAACTGAGTATACACCAGAAATCAAAGAAAAGTTAATAATAATAAAAGTAATAATACTAATATACACAAAGAAAATTAGAAATTAATCAATAGTCTTTAAGCTTATTTGAGCAGAATCCTCAGCTTCGAGATAATAGTCAATGTTTGTTCGTTTATAACATCAATGGATAAAAAATTCTAGTTGTCTATCACCCTCAGGGAAAGGAAGCTGGATCTTGCAAATGTTTTCAGGTATTGTTTCATCAGCTTATTTGAACGACCACCCATCCACCTCTTTGAGAAAATGAAAAATGCGTTCACGTCTATTTTATAATAATCGTTCAGTATTATTTATTATCTCACATAGATCGGTGAACTGGCATCTTGAATGAATAGACAGTTGACCGAGTTCGTTTGTATCTAGTGTCAGGAACCTGTGTTCAGCTGATTGAAATAAGTCGATATATCACAGTTTGAACTCCAGATAGCAGTTCCATATTCGAGTTTAGGGTGATTAAGTGTAACGTAAAAGAATTATCTGGTTTTATGATTTGTAAAGCAACGTTTGACCATACTTTTTTATTGATCGGTCTTTTTTTGCAATTTGAGAGATTTTGTAGATAAACCATGCGAGACTAGTATATTCAGGTCTCGTCGTTCTTTCACGAGATCAAGGTAAACTCCTTCTAGTGTTTAAGCGTCTCTTGGGAATTGGAAGATTAATAGTCAAATGAACTCTTTTGTGATCACTTGAATCAAATGGCTGTTCAACATCAATCATTCGATACATTGCTGACTAGAACTAAATCGATAATGTTTTTTTTTTTTTGTTACCTCTTGTTGATTCTTCCACAATGTTTGTCAGAAACTTTCCTATGAAAGCATCAAAGAACAGTTTGTAAAAAAGAAACGTGGTCGTAGAGAAAACTATTTTCTCAAGTGCAAATTTAGGGTAGCATAATTTCTTCAGCAATCACAGGTCAATAAATGCAACCCGTGGTTCAGAACACGTATTGGAGACATTATGTGTCCTTATCTGCAGAATTTCAGCATATATATATATATATATATATATATATAGATAGATAGATAGATAGATATATTTATAAATACATGAATCATTCATACAAAAAACAAATATAGAGGTTAATGATTTAAATGGCGAGAATACTTCTCGCAAACAATATAAATAATATACATCAACCCCGAACCTGTATATGAATGATATGATCCTCGTTTATAAATTCCAGTTGCATAAGGTCTTTTTAATTTTTTACAAGCTTTCGTCTGTTCCTACAGACATCATCAGGTATGGAATTAGATTTTGTTCTTGTTTGTACTTCTCAGTAATAAAAGGACGACGAAAATAGAGATGTAATCCGAAAAAATGCTATGAGAAATGTGTTATTATTTTGGAACGTGCGGTCGCAACGCTGAGTTTGAATTTAAATATTAAGGTTCTGCGTTTTTGTACAAATATAGCAATAAGAGAATTCTTTTTTACTGGTAGATTTTCCGTGAATATGGCATGAAATATATTGTTCAATAATTACAGTAATGTCACACTTATTATCCGAGAGTTGCACGTTGGATCAGTTATTTTAATTTCAATTAAAAGGTGCAAATATAATTTATAAATTCATGAATCATTCATACAAAAAACAAATATAGAGGTTAATCATTTAAATGGCGAGAATACATCATCGCAAACAATATAAATGAGATACACCAACCCCGAACCTGTATATGAATGATATGATCCCCGTTTATAAATTCCAGTCTTTTTAAGATCTTTTAATTTTTTACAAGCTTTTCATTATATATATATATATATATATATATATATATATATATATATATATATATATATATATATATATATATATATATATATTTTCATTTCAGTGAAGCTATATAATCCGAAAGAAAGATCTTTGCCAAATAAGAGAAGCCCCATCGATTGAGGAAATCCCACATCAGCAACAGCTAAAATGAAGAGCACATCTAAATGAATCGCAGAGAATATAATGACATCGTAAAGATTATGGCGTTCCACATTACATCAAACAAATAATTAGGAAGGAAACCACCAACAATACAGGAAAGAGTGATAAAAGTTACCGGACTTGTAAAACCTATTTCCCTGAAAATCTCTTTTAAAAGAAACATTTGATAAATGCCAACCGACGGTAACTGTTCGGTCAATGAATGCCGAATGTTTCCTTATCAGGAAACGGCTACTATTAACATTTTTTATGTTACTTAGTTGAGTCTACGCTTACAGAAAAGATCTTTTTTCTAATAGGCGATTTAAATATTAATTATTTTTTTAATCATTCCACCCCAATCAAAGGGGGAATGCCACTAATACACAGGGGGTTACAGAAACTGGTGAGAGAAAAGACTGGGTGACAAAGAAGATCCCATTTATCTATTTTAAAGGATGAAAAAGTATTCGTACAATGCAAATTTCAGATTTTAAATCTTTTAAATTGCTTTAATACTCTACATTATTCAAATGGGATATTCTGGAATGTTCCAACATTTTTATCAGTAGCTATTTGTAGACTAAAAAGTACAAACAGAATATTCTGTAATTGATATTCGTGCAAGAAGGTTATCATCATGGTAAGAGGTAAAGAGTTGACAAATTCGCAAAAAGAACTGATTGTGAAGCTCTTGAAAGAAGATAAAAGTTACATGAATATCTCAGACAAACAAACGAAACGTATATCAAATTTTTCTATGCATATGTAGTTATTATGCATCTGTGTACAATTAAATATATGAAAATTATGTTGATTCATTAGTCAGAAATGCAATAAATTAAAAATATGTATATGTTCGATTATTTATCTCCGCACCTGTTCATTCACATTTCTGGTTTATACTGCGACTGCGGTGTTATCGCAATGATGAAAGGCCTTCCAACGGTTCTGTCTCGCTAGTTTCACGCACAAAGGTTGGGTGAAATCGTAATATAGTTTTTAGCCACTTTCTATGGCTTTTTCTCTCTCTCTCTCTCTCTCTATATATATATATATATATATATATATATATATATATATATATATATATAGCTAAGTTTAAGGGTAGAGTGCCCAATACGCTAAGTGCAGCAAAGGTAATTTATTCTATTTTAGGTTTTCACTATACATAGATAGATAGATAGATAGATAGATAGATAGATTATTGCCAGGGATAAACATCTAAATTTTGTTCACTTTCAGTAGCGCACTGCTTTCTTCAGTATTTCTCATCTTACTTCTACCCCTACATTTTCCTTTTAATTCCCAAATCCACTCTGAGCGTATATTGGACAACTGACAAGAGAGGAAGACAACGGATACTATCGGAATAAGGTACGTATTGAGAGAGGAAATGACACTAAGGAATAGGAGGTGCCTTCGATAAGAACATTCTGCTGGGTCCGTTGGAGTGTAAGCAGTGAAGGGGCGGTAAACCATTTTTACAGCGTTCGTTATATATATATATATATATATATATATATATATATATATATATATATATATATATATATATATAAAAGGACTGTTGGAAATAATCTTATTTTTTTGCCGACGCGTTTCGTCTTCCGACTTTTTCAAGGCAAAAATGAAATAGAAATGTTTTTGCTGCTATGATTGTTATATAAAAGAGGGAGACATTACATTAACCAGAAAGAGGTTTAAGCAGAAGGGCCTCTGATTTTGTAACGTAACTCTAACAACAAAAATATTTCGATTTAATTTTTGCCTTGTTTGGACTGTTTATTTTCTTTATTGTCCTTATTGTCATATTCACGACGTTTCAGAAGAAGGCCGGTCATATACGTTGGAATTTCAAACCAACACTTTATTTAGTCCACTGGGTGTGTTGTTCTAGTTCCACGTGCCATGTCTTTTCCCAATATCTCAGCTTCAGATATTTTCCCTTTAGAAACTAAACCTTCCAAGATTTTGTTCAACTCTGCTGTGGTTAGCTACTGAACTCACAACTCTTTGGGTGAAGTTACTGGATTACTTCAACCAACTGAGCCATGTGTCCTTCGGTGAATACAACAATAGAATGAGGACACCAGTCCGAACAATGTAAATAGCTAAAATACTACATCTCAAAAATCTAGCCAAGGGTAAGATATCAACTATCGGTATTGCATTCGATGTTAATTTTAGATAAATTTCTTCCATTTTAATTTCAGTTGTTTCCTGTTGCAATGTCTAACGGACTGTTGGTTGATAGTCTGTGTTGTAAAACGTTGTACTGACGCTTAGGGTGAAAGAGTTTTTTTGAAAGATTCACATCGTCTAAGTGGAATATTTAATGTTAGAAGCTGGCAAGTTTGCATTAAGAAAAGTAATTATCCGAGAATTTCCCTACAACATTTCACCTTTACTAACATTTACCATCGTTTTCGACTTCCTTCATGATAACTTGGGATAAAAAGGAAAAAAAAAGCGTACACCAAATGCGTCACCGTTCGGTAGAAAAAACCTCTAAAAGATTGGGACTACGTATGTTTACTGTAAGTATGTCAACGCAAAAGAAACGTATGTCTAAATTTTTCCCTCTCGAGTAAATCGGACCTATGATTACCGTTTTTGATCTGATTTAAAAAGCACGTATTGAGCTTATTATAATCCGGACATAATAAATAACAATGACGTGGCTCTTGGTAAGACGATAAATAAGCAGACACTAAAATGACAGATTGAATCTACGGATTTTCAAGGATTACTCAGACCTTCCAAAGTTCACACCAAAAATATACTGCTTTGGGAAATGTTGCATTTAAAAAAATTTGGTTCTAAATATGTAACATTTATGAGGATAACATACGGATGTTTCCTCAGGTGTTTATAAACTGTACACTGTTTAGTTATTAACATTAGCAAAGAACTATTTTAAATTACAGAGCCGTACTTGGATTAAACGAAAATTATTTACAATATAATACGTTCTACTTATAGCGATTTTCCAAGCGTAGCTTAGATGTGGCACAAGGCCGAAAGTATGGGGCACCCAGTGAGGATAAAAGTCACTATTCCGCCGTAATTGTTCTAGCGAGACAAGCTTGCTAACTATTACACCGCGTCGAGGTGCCCCTATTTTTGAAGGTTGTGTGGAAAATCAGCATGATAAATCGTGGCGTTTAGTTCGATTCGAAGCGGCACCCATTTGCCGAGTAAAGATTTTCCAAGCGTAGCTTAGTTGTGGCACAAGGCCGAAAGTATGGGGCTCCCAGTGAGGATCGAACTCACTTTTCAGTCGTAATTAATCTAGTGAGACAAGCTTGCTAACCATTACACCACGGTGCCTATTACGTTTTACTTATAATACATTCCTTCTTGCCGTCAGTTTTGATGTCACAGGTGTAATAGTATATAAATTTTCGAGCATAAACGTAACGAATATGTACTGACAATTGCGTTTAGCATGAAAGAAACTGTCGCCTCAGGTTTTGACTTCAATATATATATATATATATATATATATATATATATATATATATATATATATATATATATATATATATATATATATATATATATATATATACTAATAACACTAATATTCCATGGTCATAATTTATTCCATTGGAATCGTAAATACGATCCAATTCATCACACCTACAAATTCAAAAAGAACACAGGAAAGAACAACTCCGGAAATAAAAATAGAATTTGGAGAGAGTGTAAGTATGAGAGTGTGGGACGAGTGTTAACAAGAGGGGTAATAGACGGAGAAGGTGGGAGACTAAAACTTAACAGAGAGGGTTTTTTCTAACTAGAGGTGAGTGGAAGGGGAAATATGAATGTTGTCGGATGTCTAATACATTAAAGATACATTTCGTGGTGACATACACACACCATAGACGATCTAATGTTAAAGATCAGAATAGGAGGGAGGGAGAGAAAAGGAAAGACGAGGTGGAGGAAACTAAAATTGAAGGACATTTACTGAAAGGGCCGCTGTGTAATTGAGAAAATTTGACAAAATTAATATCGACTACAGGTTACAAATCAAATATAAACATATAAAGAATAAATATAACGATTATCTAATCTAGCAAGGACCTATATTTTTATGTTCAAAAACACATGCGAATCCACAAATACACAATAACATATACACGTATATACATACACATAGGCGTGTACCCACATACACACATACATATACCCATGTACACACATGCACATATATCCACATATCCGCACAAATACACACATGCACATACATACACATACATGTATATACATATACACATATACATATATCTGATTCAATATGTTAGCTCTATCTCTGATACTGAGCGCTTTCTAATAAGTACCGCGCATATAAAATACAAATAATTATACCTACATATATACATATACATACATACACATACATACACTTGTACACACACATATATATATCCACCCATATCCATATACACACTTTGATTTTTAATTTTTTAAAGTTCATTTTTATTATTTTAAAGTTGGTTATTTGCTTGTTTTTGATGACTGTGTATATGTAACTGGTAGAAATTTCGGTTTGTAATCCTTATTGGTTATTTTATATGGTGGTATTAAATATGCCGGGGGAGGGGGTAGTTTACGTTAATAATTATGACGTGTTTATATGATAATAGTAGATGTGCTGTGATAGTAATGTTGTAAGGGGATTGGTGGCAATGATAATATAAGTAACTAATAGTTATGTAAATTGGTAGAAGTGATTAGTAATGGTGTTGGGAGAATGATAAAAGCAATAAATGTAATTATTGTGTTGGGAGCAATCTACATAAACCCAAAATTTTTAAAAAATTAATCGATTTTTCCGACGATCGCAAAAGCTTGAAACCCAGGGTCACAAACTCACATCTATCCAAACAAATATGTTAGCTCTATCTCTGATATTGAGCGCATTCTAATAAGTACCACGCATATAATATATAAATAATTATATATATATATATATATATATATATATATATATATATGCATACACTTTACACACACACACACACACACACATATATATATATATATATATATATATATATATATATATATATATATATACGTATTTATGTTGTACGAGCAGGCTTCGCTAATCGCTTCGCAAAAGTAAGATATATTCACTACTTGAAACTGTTATGGGACTTTATAATAACACAATGGAGTGTTCTATACGTAATAAATACTGCGCCTCAAGAGGAAGCAGGGAGTTCAGAGTTCAGTCTGAAGTATGGAGTGAAGTCCGTCAGGAGTCTGTCAGTCAGTCAGAGCGAGCGAGTCAGTCAATCGAGTCAGAGGCAGTCAGAAACAGAGTCGCATTCATACTATTACTACTAAACCTGATTGTTCGTACTAACACTTTTCTACCTCTCTGTATATATTCCTGTTTTACATCTGTGTTATTCAATATCCGTATTCGAGTTCTTTATTGGATCTTCCTTGAACTATCACCGTGGTACAAGGAACTGGACCATAACAGAAACATTTGAAACAAACATTTTAATTGAACACTTCATTCATAAATTTTCTTGTTATAGTTAAGGAAACTTTTTTTACAAATAGATGCCAATTTGTGAAGTCCAAGTAAATTGCAAATTTCAAAGAATTTTCTGTGCTATATAAGACAATATTCCTAAAAAGAACTATTTCTGATATGAAAATCAGAACAATCCTAGAATAAAAGAACACTAATGGAAGGAAAGTTAATTAATGAAATATACTTTTCAAAATCAATATACAAATTAATTAAAACTGAAGAGTGATATCACCTAAATATAGATAATATGTTACAAATATTGAGCTTTTATCGCATAAATTGTTATTAAGTACACTGGGTGCTTTTTTTTTTAACCCTTCAATTTCGCATTTATTTGTATAGATTCCAAAATATAGGTTTTACTTAATTGCTTATTATGTTTCTCTAACTCTTCAAATGTTGAATGTATAACTAATGTTGATTGCACTGCAATTTTGGATACAAAATGAAAATAAGAGTTTCTTCCCCTGAACCATGAAAGCAACGGTAATGACTAGTATGATATATTAATATATATATTTTTAACATCGCATAATCTGGCAACCGGGAATCTGAGCTCAACGAAATTCGTTCCCTGCGCCTAACTTTCTAGAGATTTTGAATGAGGTATGGATCATTGAACTCGGAAAGGTGGGAGCGGAAGATTTGCTTGAGCACACACATACAGAAATACACTCATAAACTGTAATACACACACACACACACACACACACACACACACACACACACACACACACACACACATATATATATATATATATATATATATATATACCCAAGTATATAATTGGTGTATACGGAATGAATTCCAATAATCAACAATTACTATTCTTGAAAGATTGCTCAATACAAAGTAGAGCAGATATAATTATTTTTTATATAAAAAAAAATTAGTTTAGCTTTTGTAACAATGTTTTCCCCCTAGTTAATTGATTTAAAACTTTTAAAACCATTTATTTTTTATTCAACATCATCACTTGATAAGACACCAAGGGTGTTGAAACAAAATGGCTATTTTTGTAGTGATTTTATGACATATTTAGGGTATAATTTTTTTTTATAAAAAATTATAATATATATATATATATATATATATATATATATATATATATATATATATATATATATATATATATATATATATATATATATATATATATACATAGAGAGAGAGAGAGAGAGAGAGAGAGAGAGAGAGAGGGAGAGAAAAAAATCGATACTGTATGGAGAGAGTCGGTTTTATGCTTAGAGGGTGGCTTCACCAACAGAGATGAACAAGAGATCGAACCTGGCCGGACAGCGCATTTTCTTTATTAAGTCTTTTGATGGAGCAGGTCAGTAGACGTAAAAAAAGCAGGACGTCTACTCAAACACAAATATTCAGAAAATAGCATTTAAAGTAGAATGAATTGATATAGGATAGAAAATGTATTATTTAGAAATTTACATATACATACATAAATACATACATATATATATATATATATATATATATATATATATATATATATATATATATATTTGTTTTTTTAATAATATATTTCTGTCTATCCATTTTTTTTTATTAATTAGTTTATTTTATGTAAATTTACTAACGTTCATTTTTATTTTCTGATATTTTTTATCGAGTAAATTTGAATGTTGACAAATTCGTTATCAAGGATTTTGTTTTTTGCTAAGTAAAAACATTTGCATAAACACACATATACACAGAAAACGAAATTCTTAACGAATGTATTAACATTCTAAAATACTCTGGAAAAATAAAGGAAAAATAAAAATGAACTTTATCAAATTTACTACATATATTAAAGAACTAATTAATTCATTAAAAATTGGATTGAAAGAACGAATCAAATGTACTTCAATAAAACATGTTTGAAAGAATCCTTGCTGCCTACACCTTATATATATATAAGGTGTAGACTGCAAGAATTATATTATATATATATATATATATATATATATATATATATATATATATATATATATATATATATATATATATGCTGCAGGAAATCCAGTTGAGCTCTCTAGGGAAAAATGTAGATCTAAAAACAGCGGCTCCTATGCTATTAAGCATACTCTTCAAGTAATATTGAATTGAGTTCTCTGAGCCGCTGGCGTATTTCGTATAGAGAAAAACGTTAAAATGACTATATGTATATAATGATAACATTATTATTATTGAATTTATCGACATGGAGTTTGCTAAACATTTAAAGAATTATCTTGCATATACAGAACCTCTGAAAGTTTAGTATTTAGCAGTTTGAGTGCGCATGCGTAGAAATAAAGGGAGATAATTTCTTACATTGATCGCCTGAAATATCACAATACAGTGTATCTAAGCGTCGGATATAAGATGGATTGAAATTGTTTAATTTTACTCTCTTTTGAAATGGTTTACACGTCGTGTCTTTTCTCCTTTTTACTGTTCTTAGAATTAATTGATCTTTAGCTGAATCACTTGATGCCGACCTCTTGCAGTTTCTAACTTCCCCTCGTTTCTACCCTATTTATTTCTTTCTTTCCTAATTCGATCTTTCGATTCTCCTGCAGTAATCAAAATCTTAACCATTGCCAAATGTCAAAAGGTTAACATTTGACCACCGCTCTAATAGTCTATAATTTATATAAAATGACCACCAATTCGTCAATGAGCCGAGGATCTTGACTTCAGCCAACGAACTGAAATGGCTTTCCGAATGAATTAATGCCGAAACAAGAGAATCAATGTTCCAGTAACAGGTTTACATTAGTCAGATATTCAATTGGTTTATCTAATTGGCTGGTTGTAGTCTCTACTCTTTTTGACCAGATTTAACCCACTTTGTAAAGACATTAGCTACTCAGTTGTCGTTAGCTATTCAAATCTAAAACGAATGCAAAGTTACAAGTTATTCTAGGCTATTAAGGTGGAAGCACTTTCAAAATGTCCGCTTACAGCTTTTAATAACTATTATGGGAGAAGCCGGAAAGGATGGTAAAAGTTCTGAATTTGAAGTCATTTCAAGTTATTCTTGGTCACACTAAAGTGACTGTTATTTTTGAGTTTGAAAAGGTAAGGAAGTGCGAAAGAGAGAGAAAAAAAAATAATAGAAATCAGAAAATAAAAATAAGCGTAAAAATACACTGACACGCCAAACGACATCGTATAGCCGTAGGTGAATTTCATTTTATGCGTCACCACTGTATCTTGGCGTCGTGAAAATACACAAATTTGTATAAGTTATGTTCTTCCATCTAGTGATTCAACAGCGATTAGGCTATTGATGTTTAATGTCCGTAGATCGTCGAACTTAAAATCCAAAGTAGACAGAACATTAGTGCTGTAACCTAGGGAAGCTTACTCAATAGAATAATCACATGAAGATTGGTAATGAACGATAATACTTAGTACAAGAACAACACATATAAGACCGCCAGCGGCGAATAGAAGTAGTCAACTACTAGAAGTGAGTCAAGTGAATTTTTCAAAAACTGCAGAATATCTACCAACCTCACCATGCGGTCAGATGTGACACAAGGCCGAATTTAGTATAGGGTATCCAAACCCGTAGGTTTGGCCAAAGAATTCCAGTAGACCCCCTTATAAAATAGGTGTGAGTAGCTGTTTCCCGAGACGAAACTCTGCCCGGAGGTATAAGCCTCGTTTTGCGGATCCTCTCTGCCCGGGGCAGAGTGTTTGACCAGCAGAGCTGGAGACGAATCTCCAAATGTAGACCAACATACAGTATTTACTACTGTATTTATATAGATGGGGACATACCCATTATCGTCCGTAGGTACGCTAAACCAATTAGCTAATCATAGATCCTTAATAATCATAACAAAGACGTCTTAATAGCATTGTGTTAACGGACAATCAACATTGACTTAAATTACATCAGTATTAAACGCAAAGTGTACTAGATTTTTATCGAACAAATCAGTTGAGCGTTCTTGGTAGTAGATATTTGTCAACCAATCACAACAGACACAACGACTCACCTGAGATCACAGTGTCATCAGGAATAATTCTTTACTACGTTAATAAAATATCGAAAACCGAAAATAAAAAATAAAACATGAAAATAAAAAAAACGATATAAATGAATCCAAATAAATAAACAAGTTACTCCCGCCAAAATAACTGCTAGAATGGATTACCCACAGTGCAACACTGACCCATATATATAAATAGTCGAGACAAATCCAACACTCGCAGCCTGACGATTGCGTCTAGCATGAAACAGACTGTCGCCTTTGAGTGTTGACTTCAATGTTCACTATATATATATATATATATATATATATATATATATATATATATATATATATATTCAGTAGGGAAGTTTTTAAATAAAAAAACTTTTTTGCCAATGAAGGAAGTGTATATTCAGGAAAGCAAACGTATTTCATTTTCATAAATGAAGAGTTTTCTTGTTTTTCTTTGTCCTCGAAGCACTCCTCTATTTGTAACATTTGAAATACTACATTTTCTATCTGAATAAAATGTAAATAAAAAAAATATAAAATATAAAATATACGACATTTTGCCTAAACCGTCTTGACTTATGTCAATTCCCAAATTCTTACCAAATGACCAAATGTCAGAATTTCATTTATTTACTTATTTTCCTTGATTATTTTTTTTTCCAAAACTGCTTCTTTGACAGGAAAATACATTTTCAGAATTATCTCTTAAAAAACAGTTATAAGTTTGTTTTTTTTTCTAAATAAGTCTGTTTTTGTTTTTTTTGTTTTTATAATTTACGAGAAAGTGGCTTCTCTGCAACACAGACTGCCAAAAAAGTATTGACCACAAATTTAATTTACACTTTTCCTTTTCATTTGTTTACAAACCTTCAATCAAGATTGCTGATGCATAATCTTCAGTGGCTAATGGAGTCTTGGATTCTATTAAGACCATCCCGTTTGGTAACCTCTTAGTCTCCATTGACACCAGACTAGCATTAAATGTATTTTAACAAGTCGTGTAAACACATGCCATATTTAAGATTTTACCTGCATGCAATCAATAAATTAATAAAAGTTCACGCTATCAAATAATATCTTGAGGTATCGCGGCGAAAAAAATCTGTTCAGGTTACCCGCCGTCACGATTGTAACTCTTCTAAACATGTAACTATAAAAGGCGTCTACACGGCGCCATTTTGTAGCCCGATAAAGCTTCGTAAAGCACCATGCTAAAATCATTATCGTTGTCCATGACAGATATATTTCACAATGGGTACCCAAAGTTCCTGATTATAAGCAGAGTTCTTAATAACAGGGGATCGAAATATGCAATACACGAGAAAGAGAGCTGTCATAAAAATACGGATCCGAAAATCATTTAGCTTGTCAAGTCCTAAATTAAACCTTGGGTACCCATTGTGAAATATATCTGGAATGGACAACGCTTGATCGCTTGATATTTCAAGGAACTTTTTTTTTTGTTGTCATGACTCTCGTTTCTCTTTCCGCCATGTTTTGGTACCAGCTCATCAGTTATAGATGACTAGCTGCACTTTAACTGTCCCTATTGCCTTCGGTATGTCCTATTAGTATTAATTTCTCCAATGCCTCTGTTTTCATTATATTTTTAAGTAATTTCGGCTAACTTTTTTCTTATTCTGAATATAAATATCATTTTTGCTTAAATTTTCCTTAAAACTTCATCAATGCTAACGCACCTGATACATGGTATAATTGCATTAGACACTGTAAAGTATATAAATGAACTGAAGTAAGGTTTTTCTTGTTTACACTATATTAATACTATTGTACTCATCGTTGTTGTTATCACAAAATTCCGGCCGCTGTGCCTTCAGGCCTTCTTCAAATATACATACTGGGTGTAACAGCAAAATTGTCAAATCGAGTAACAGCATAACTGTCCATCCAACAAAATGTTTAATATCTTAAAAAAAAAAAAAAAAAAAAACTAAACAAATTGAGTTTCTCTTTTCAAGTTTTTACCTAAGACGATTACCATTCTTGACACCTTTTATGGTAAGAATATATGAAAAACATTTTGACTTATTCAGCTAGAAAGAGAACATGTTAAAATCGTTTTGTGTCACCGCCACTTTCTTTCCAACTGAGCAATGGTGAGAGGAAAAAAGATCATTCGGGTCTTCAGTAATGGTACCAACGTACATACTCTGGCTTCAATTCAGAAACCTTCAAGAAAACAGTTAATAAGTTTTAAAAAAAAGTGGGACAGTAGAGATGAAAACTAGATCAGGAGATCACAACGGGAAGAGCTAAAGAGATCAACTAGAAAATCTTATATCCGGTAGATATATATATATATATATATATATATATATATGCGTAACGTACAAGGAATACTGACCGAATTTTAGACGCTTGTCGATCTCGTAGATTTCCCATTCAAAACATATCTATGTCACCCTCTCTCTTTGACATTCTTTCAAATCAGACCTATTCCTCAACTTTTTCAACTCTCGTCCAAACTTGACCTACGTCTCTCTTTTCTGATTCTCATGCAAACCGTACCTATGTCTACCTATCAATTGATTATGAAAACGACAAACGTTGTCATTAAATAACCTGTAAAAGTTGATATGATGTGAAACAAAGTAAATCCGCCTGAAGTATTTTAATCTTATAATATAATATAACAATTTAATTCCTTCATTTATATTGCGATTTGCGATGTTTTTAATCTCTTGTTCTGCCACAAACTTTCCTTGGGAATTTGTATCTTGGCCCCTTTAAATCTATATTCGCAAATTATACAAAGTCACAGTTATCGTCACAAGCGAGCTGAACCGACGCTAACCTCGCCTTCCTATCTTCGCTTTCAAATTTACATCCCCATTTAAAAGGCAAGACACAAATATCCTTTTAGTTATTCTCTCTGTAGGCGACATCGAATTCATTCTGGAACGTGAAACGATTTCCCGCCGCTGCCCGTGGTGTCGAACAACTGTGCAGAAATCTCCCGGGAGGCGAACTGTCGCTCAGCGACGATTGGCCTCTGACTGCTAAGAAATTCTTGCTTTTGGCTCCGTGTGAGTAGACTTTATTCATGAAAGGCATTCTCTACTTCATACATACTAACTATGCATTAGTCTGGCACAGGGATTATGTAGATATGTATGAATAGTTTATTTCATTATTTATATCCAAGAGGAAGAAAAGATGTCTAACTTAAAGTAGGCATGCAGAAAATGAGTTTCGTGACCAGGAATTCGCGCAGTACATCGGACACTAACAAACCGACAAGTAAGCTTGAACCACTAACGTTAAATAAACAAATGAACATTAATTTCACTCAGAGACAGATTAATCTAGTGCGAGAACCGGAACAGACATTCTAGAGAGTTTCTAAAAAATACAAATATTTAATTATAAATACACGATTATATCATAAATACACATATTAAATCATAAATACATTATTAAGTCATAAATACACCATTAAATCATAAATACACATACAACCTCACAAATACACATACAAACTCACAAATACACTATTATATCATAAAGACACATATTAAGTCATAAATACATTATTAAATTATAAATGCACTGAGAAATACATTAAGTCTTAAATGCACATATTATATTATAAACTAGCAGCATAGCCCGGCGTTGCCCGTGCTTGATTAAAAAATCGTACGACTCATACAGCAATCGCTATCACTTGACTTAAAATATTTTGGCCCTTCCTTACCTTTAAAGGAGTGCCCTTTTCCGTGCTGATGTTGCTACATGCCTTACTTCTCACACTGCGAATTTTTTCTAAGCTCTATACTAAACATTAAATCTGTTACGAAAAAAGAACTAAACAAAATGAACACAAAACGATGAGCTTTAAAAAAAGGACTCGTAACTGGAAAAACCAAATGAAAAAAGAATGTTAACAACAAATACTTTTTCACACCCAACCCAGTTCTGCGGAATCAGAATCGACGTTGAGTTTAAGCAAGCGAATGAGCCAATTGGAGTAAAGTGCCATGCAGATTTAAATTTTTCCCACTTGTGACGAATGCAGCTATCGATTTTTTTGGCATGCTAGCATGCTAGTTAACATCCGTGTCAGTCAGCTGTTGGCTCTCACGCTGGCCAATGGAATCTTCCTTCCGATTCGTGGCAGCCATTTATAGGCTCTCACTCTGGCCAGTAGAAAATGGCCACAAACTACATGAAAACTGCCGTAGAAGCAGGAAAAAATCGATTATTTCCACTATCGATGGGAGTTGGGAAATGCAAAGTCGGTCTTGGCCTTCCTGCTAACTTGGAGCATGTGCATGTAAATTTTGGTGCAAATCCGTCGAAAATTGCGGCCGTGCATTCGTTACACACACATACACATATCCTGACTTTTATAGATAGAGATAACTTAGATTTGAATATGTACACATTTTTTTAAATGTCAGGAAGGGAAATAGCGCCATTTTTCAAAATAAGTGTGGCGCTCTTTTCTCGTTAATTGTCTAATGTCAGTTTAAATTCTATCAGCAAACAAAGACGTGCAGCAATGAACTGCCACGCTGATATCGACAAAAAAAAAGTTATTCCTGTGGCCTATAGCAAAGTCGGTCTTGGTCTTCTCTCTATCTTGGAGCATGTGCATGTAAATTTTGGTGCAAATCCGTCGAAAATTACGGCCGTGCATTCGTTACACACACACACACACACACACACACCCTGTCTTTTATAGACGGAGATAAAAATATGTTTAGTGGTACAGAACTTTATCACTGCCATAACCAGGCAAAAATCGAGGTTAATAAAGTAAATTATTTAAAAAACGAAAAATGGACAAAGTGTATAGTAGGGGGATAAAAAATTAGATGGTAATTAGTTGGAGGCCTAATACAAAGTCCGTCTGTTTACATAGAAAAGGCTTTAATAATAGAATATATATGGCCTCCAACACTTTTAGGTGGTAATTAGAGTGGGACCTGCTAACGATGGTAAAAGAGTCAACACTAAAACTAACAGCACAATTATGGCTATTTATTAGGTGTTCTGCGATGGAAGACCCGTATGTATTGG
The DNA here is from genome assembly GCA_903632075.3 of Acanthosepion pharaonis. Taxonomy (NCBI): domain Eukaryota; kingdom Metazoa; phylum Mollusca; class Cephalopoda; order Sepiida; family Sepiidae; genus Acanthosepion; species Acanthosepion pharaonis. The sequence continues at coordinate 176,818 of CAHIKZ030000045.1, read as the reverse complement.
TCAAAATGTCCGAGGGAATGTACTTAGGGTTTCGGGTTTTCACTGGAACGTGTTTATGCTTTATTCGAGCATCCAGCTTTTGCGTCGTTCTCCCTATGTAGTGCGAACCGCAACTACATTTAAAAGAATAAATTAAAGAACTATTATGATGTGGAGGGAGAACATCCTTACGCATAGACAGAAGTACAGGCTTGTCAGAGAAGACAACACGAATGTTAGCGACAAAGTAACAATGTCGAAATGCGGTAGCAACCTGCTTAGCAAACCTATCACTGATACTACCTAGCCAAAGATGGCGTAAGTACACAGGCTATCTTTTTACTATAGCAGGTTTGACTTTGTTGAATTCAGCAATTTTATTCTTAATAATTGCTTTAATAATGCCTAATAGGTAGGCATTATTGCAGAGAGTATAAGTAATAAACCTAAGTTCATCATCCAATTTGATTTCAGAATAGATCATAAGAGCCCTATGGGTAAGGGTCTAAATTAAATTAATTTTGCGCTTCATGGGACAAAAAGAATCCCAATGGATATACAAACCAGTAAACGTCGGTTTACGATAAACGGAAGTAATAAAACCCGACGCAGATCTGCTGACCAGTACAAGGTAAGAGACGAATCAACCTCCCTTTCCTGTGTAAATTCTAAGACTGGATGCATATTGTTAAGGGACGCAAAAAATTGGTCCGCTTTAATCTCGTTATCGAAGAGACAAAAAGTGTCATAAACGTAACGGAAATAAACATTCAGGTTTATCAGATTTTATTAATAAACTTTTTTTATTGGAACCCAACAAAGATATTTGCTAAGATGGGCACCAAAGGGGAACCCATCGAAACACCATCAATCTGCCTGTACATGAAGCCGTCGAAACTGAACTCAACTCACATCGTGGCAAATTTCATCAGTTCAACAAACACGTTCTCTGGAATCACAGGCAGAGACAATTGACTACAATATAGGGCATCAGCACATATATCGATATTCTCAGCAAGTGGAACGCAAGTAAATAAACTGGCGATATCATATGAACACATAAATTCATCCGTCGGAGAATAACGCTGCATGAAACGGGAGAATTCAAATGAATCTTTACTGCAAGCAAAGTTATATAGCTCCAAAACCGGTTGTAGTATAGTGGAAAGCCATTTAGCCAAACCATGTTGAGAAGACCCTATTATAGATAGAATAGGTCTCAATGGTGTTCCAACTTTATGAGTTTTGGGTAAGGCATAGAGACGAGGATGAATGGAGTCCGAGGGTTTAATTAAATTTGAAATATCAGTGGGCAATTTTCCACTTTTTACCCACTTAACCAGATGTTTTTTGGAACTCGGCCTCGATAGATAATGTAGAATCAAATTTATCTATTGGGCCTAACTGGACAAATTTAGAGGAATCCCCAAGAATTGTCATCATCTTGATAATCAAGAATAATGACGCCAATAACTTTGTCGGGTTTCGTAATTACTAAAGATTTATTATTACGAAGTGTTTTAATTACCCGGAATTGCTGCTTGTTCCACTTCGATTCATTATGTGAAACTGGAGTGTCTGCGTAGCATTATGCTATATTACAAATATTATAAATACACATATTAAATCAGAAATATTCTATTAAATCATAAAATACATTAGTCATAAACATATTATGAAATCATATATACACATATTAAGTCATAAATATACATATTGTAAATTTTAACGCCTCTAAAACAAAACTATTCTCATTTAACCACCATAGAAAAAATCTTTTTTCTGTCCCATCAACATGGTTGACAGTAGGCTCCTGGAAAGTGTCACTGTATTTTCTTGGCTTCATATGTTCAACTGATTTGAAATTGGGAGACTACATCGAATCAATAGTTGCATCTATTGCATTTCACGCTTTCGTCTACCACACTGTGTAGGAGGTCCTCTAATTATCTGTCCGGGTCGGCAATTAACACAGCGTCAGATGCGTGACTTACATTGTGGAGATTATGGACACCGATAATAATTTATGCAAAGGTCAACAGTTACCTTAGGATAATCGCTGTAAGAGAGCTACTTCCATAATTTTTTGCCAGAGGTAGTAATAGCAAGTCTTCCACATGACAGTGAATTTGGGACAGTTTCCCCACAGATGAAGGGCGGCTTCAACCGCTTGAATTGGTTTGTTTCGTTTTACGGCATATCAACACCTTAGTGGATTATTTAATACCGACAAAGTTTTTAGGATAAGTTTGTATGAATAGAATATGTAGTCTTTGTAAGAAATCAGTATGTAGATCAGGTATCATTGACTTATTTTAGTAAAGATGGTATCTGTGTAGATTCTGATTTGGTTTGGCTTGGTTTATTTTTTTATGCCATATCAACCGCAATGAGTGATTTAATGTCAACTGAGCCGTCATAGACGAGGTTTATCCGGGGAAACATCCGAATAAAACGATCATAGCATTTGAGCAACAGGCTATGCTTTAGGAAAGCAAAGGAAATGGAAACCGATATTTACAATTCGAAAGAGGTAGTTGAAATTTCTTGTACGCATGATGAGGAAACTGTGATTGTAGAATTTCACACTCGAAAGATATGTTCAAAGCGCGAGTGACCGATTGAAAATACGAATAGAATACCTAAAGAAATTATAGATGGGAGATTGAGGATCGGGAGGAGAGTTAGTAAGGGTCAAAAAGCCTGACGACCTGAAAGGTTAGGGCACATAAAGTGATGTATATCATGAAAAAATAAAAGTTTTATTGCTATAATACGAAGTAATACACTCACACTGTTTTTATTATCTAAGATAGCGTTTCTTAACCAGCGCGAAGGGACGGAATACACGCCTTGAAAGGTATCCAGGTGCGCCCCAAGTTAATCAGGAGTAATCTATGAATTATGTTTATATTTTTAAATATTTATTTTTAAATTGATACAGACACGAAACTCATAGCATCAATGTCATAGGCAAATATTTATCATTTGATGTTTTAAACTGGATGCTAAATTCTTCAATTTTAAAGGAGTGGATAAAACTTTCAATTATGCCTACCCCAAATCAGTCATTTAAATTTAAATCATTTATCGTCTGAGAGATCCCTCTGTGCCTTCCATTAGCATGGCTGATGCTAACCTAAGGGAAAGGGGCTAGTTATGCCTTCTCAGGCTATCATTCTCAGATGACATGAAGTGGAAAGACTATATTGGATCCATTTCTAGGTTAGCTGTTAAGAAAATTGTTTGTCTGTGTAGTGCGAGACATTTTTTTTCTCTCTCTAGAATCAATCATATATATATATATATATGTATATCATTCGTCCATAATTAGAATATTACTGCCACAGATAGCCCGCTGTTTCTGCTTTTACCTTGAGATTCTTGAAAAAAAATTCCTAAGAAGAATCAGCAATATTATTGGTCCTGATCTGGCGGCTCGGCTTCAGTCACTTTCACGCCTTGGTAATGTTTCCTCTCTGTGACTTTACTATAAATATTTTCATGGTAATTGTTCGGATGATCTCTTCGTCATGGTACCTAGGCTTTATGAATTTAAGCGCAGTACTAGACTGGCATCGAGATTTCAGTAATTTACAGTTGAGCTAACAAGATGTAATCGTAAATTCTAAGTAACAGTTTCCTATCTCGGACCTCTCGCTTGTGGAGCTCCTTAACCAGCTCCATGCTTTCCAGCAAACTTTAATCTTCAAAACTTTTAATTCAGTATCACTCGCTGTCCTCCTGATTACTCTTTTCTCTTCCGGCTCATTATTAATGTTTCTGCTTCTAATTCTTCGACGCACTGTAATCTCTTGTGTCTTAGTGGCTTTATTGCCTTGTATGGGGTGTAACCGATTAAAAAAAAGATGTCATCATCGTTGTCTCTAAAAAAAAAATGGCCGTTTCTTCATGAATCCCTTTAAATGGAAACTGTAGTGCTAATCATCTTTGGGGATGCTAAACCAAAAACGACAACCATTAAATGTAATTTTCTTTATTATTTTCACACTTTCAGATTTTAAATCTAATTTTTACCTAGTTAAAATCTAGGTTGTGCCCAAGAGTTTTAGATTTTTCACGCCATGGTTGAGAAACACGGATTTACAAATAACACAAGATTTTATTTTAAATTCCGTTAGTGGTCAGTTCAAGACAAACAAAACCGATAAAAAAAATCTCTCCTATCTGTCCAAAGTGTGGCTTTGGCCTATAATCCATAAAAGTGTATGAAGCCTGATTAAGATTACAAATCCTTTTAAATGTTTGTCTGGAACTCCTGTTGTTTGATTTGCTATCAGACGTTCTGACATCTGACCTATGAACGGTGTCTATTTTTGGCAAACTTCCTTTCCCTACTGAGATAACAATCAAAGCCAGGACGATCTGTAAGAATTGACTATCTTATCTCCACTTTTAGTTCTTAGTTTTAGGTTACTAATAATTGTTTTTTTGACGAGAAGTAACAAAAACAATATAGTTTTGAACTATAGATGAAAGACGACAAACGTAAATAAAACTTACACCACATTTAAAAAAATTAAATAATAATTCCATGTGTATTTTACATGTCAGTGATGGTTAGTGAGTACTGTACAATATCCTCAAAGCTGTAGAGGAGAATTGAAGCAATAGAAGTGTAGTTCTACAGAAGGATGATTAGGATACCGTGGATCGAACATGTGAGTAACGACTAAGTTTTGGGAAGTGTTTTAACAGAAGATGAAAAAAGAGACACTGAAATCCGAAGGCGTATTAGGTTATCCAAGGAAGCATTTTAAAATCTAAGCAGAGTACTAAGAAATAGGAACATTTCACGCGAAACAACAAGAAGGGTAGTAGACAGCTATGTAATATCTATCCTCCTATATGGCAGTGAGTGCTGGACGATCTCCTCAGCGATAAAGGGGAGACTTTAAGCAACAGAAATGCAGTTCTACAAAAGGATGCTGAGGATACCATGACTCGAACATGTGAGTATCGACGAGATTTTGCAGTAAATGTAAACAAAAAAAGAAACTAATACATAACATCAAGAGGAGACAGTTGGAGTTCCTTGGGCAGCTGATGAGGAAAGAGGGTTTGGAAAATCTGATACTCACGAGACAGATATAGGGCAAGAGGGACAGAGGAAGACAACGTATAAAATACTTAATGAGCGTGAGTAAATAGCTGGCTGGCCAGGGTTTAGGAGAATTAACAGAAAGAAAACGTTTATTAAGTTCTAGAAGGGTCAGGAAGTTGTGGATAGTTTTAATAGACTACATCTTTATGGGATACGGCTCATAAAAAAAAAATGGTTGTCAGCAAGTGGATGACTCCAAGTGGGGAACTACAAATGAGAGATACCAAAAATCCGACCAATTTTTAACAGGACAGAAAATGTGGCGCCAAAATCTGAAGCCGCGTTGAAATAACAAAATATTAATTTTAAAATCTAAGTATTAAAGTATTTTAATTATTTAAAAGCTAAGTATTAAAAGCTAAGTGTTAAAAGCTAAGTATTAAAGAACAAGAAAATGTCATTGAAAACAATCTTAAACATAAACACTTATATAATACCAGTAATTTTTATATGACTTACGGACATATCACGTTGGAATACCGGTTCTCATTACCAACATTAAGCAACGCCGAGTCGGGTCAGTACTAAGAAGGGTAACCCCTTGGGAATGTCAAGAGTCTATACTAAGTGGTAGCACCTGTTAAGGTCCCAGTTATGGGCAAATAGTTAACCCCGAAACTGAAGTAAAAAGCCTATAAAAGTGTAAAACTAGGTTTTAATACCAGAAATACATTGTAAAAAATTATTATCAGAAATAAATTTTTGAAGAAAAAAAACTATTACCGGCAACATATTTTTGAAAAAAAAAATATTACCAGCAATACGTTTTTGAAAAAAAAAATACTTTAATTGCTGGTGTCCCAGAGTCAGTGTGGACCTGGGAACACCAGCAATTAAGGGGTGGTTCCACGCTCCTCAAAACCTCCTGATCAGAGGCTTTGCTGCTGGACGTAGTTTATCGTCTTACCTTAGACTCAGCTTAGAAAGAATAGAAAGTTGTGGTGAGCCATGATCATCCGCGTCCTGAAAGCACATAACTTACATCGTAGTGCATGAAGGTTCTGACCCACGTTGTGGAACTGTATAAGAGACCTGACTCAGTCTCTGGGGAGGGGTGCGTGTCCTGTCTCAGGTGGGGGAGATTTAAAAAAAAAAAGTATCCTTTCATTTTCAGGCAAAAATTCCAGAGATGGTACTTATTTCTATGCTAAGTCTACTCGGAAGGTTTTCACTGACTATCATTTACACTTATTTCCCGACTCGTTAACCTCCCGTGTTGTTCTTTGTTTATTGAAGTGTTACTAGCAAATCTATCGCTGTGGATTGTGGAAATATTGGGTTCTAAATGACAAAATATTCCGAAGAAACTCGTAGAGTACAACAGCCAAAACATTGTGCGTACACCAACAAAGCTGAATATGTCAGTAAGAATAGCAAAGCTTATAATATATATTTTAATTAATTACTATTCATTATCCATTATTTTAACGTTTGCTTGAAAACTAATATTCATTTCAAACGTTTCCTTTCATCGTTTTCTCATTAATTTTTTCTAATTTAAAATTCAGTATTTTGACTTGCGTTGCTTCCATATTTAATCTCATACACACGGGCGCGTTCACACACACACACAGACAAAAAAAATGTATGTATATAAGTGGACATTGAAGTCAACGCAACGAGGTGACAGTGTGTTTCATGCTGGCAGCAACCGGCAGACCATAATATTTATTTTTGTATAAATACAAAAAATGTGGCAAACATGGTGATGGGGGGGTGCCTCGTCTTCATCCGTATTATCTTAAAAACTTGCCACAAAAACTGATCCAAACAAACTATATATTCGTGCATAACATTCTTACTACATTATAACTAAAGACCATTATAACTAAAAATTCTATGAATTTCTAACTAGTCCCATATGTACAATTTGTTTGTGGGGAGTTGTGAATAAAAATAACAACTTTTAAAATTGAAAACCCCGATGAATATTTACAATATATATAATACTATATATATACAACAAACTAAAAAAAACGGTGTTAATAATAATAAAAACAATAATCCTTAATTGTGGCAGAAATATTAGTTAACTGGACGAAATTTATGTGGAACTTGGATAAATTAAAATCAGTCATTTGACTAACCATACATATAATTACACACTCATTTAGACACGACTACGAAAAAATACCCAAAAAACGAAAAGTGTCCCGCATAACCACTAGGGAACTAAAATTTCTGGTCACCTAACGGGGGAAGGGATAGACAATAAAATAAAAAAAAAAGTTGGGACAGAAAATAAAAGGGGCAGTTGCCAATGTTAAATTCAGATTTCCCAATAACCTTATGCCTAACCGGCTTCAAAATCCCATTCTAATTCGTCTCCTTTTAATCGACAGATATGCGCAAGACTCATCCACTTTTGCCAAATTCTGATGCCGGGTATCGTCGCCTTTTCGTCCTGATCTTGAATTTAAGACGATGCTTAAAGAACATAGAACATTTGGTAAGACGTAAACTTCTTGTCTCCATAGAATACTTTCTGTCGCGTTGTCCACACCACGTCTCGCAAGCAAAAGAACACATTGGTACTCAGCCTCAGTTAACGATGGTACCACATTGCTACAAACAGAACTGACCTTAAGGACAAAGAACTGATGTCTTCAGTAAACTTGCACAACGGGACTACGACCCTACGGTGGAAGAAGGCGTGAGCCAGGTATTCACCGACTCACCGCAGCTGACGCAGTTGGGCGAAATCCCAAACGTTTTTGCCGACCCAGAAGGCCATTCGCACTCAGCAACCAGGTTGGTGATGCCTTATCATTAGTGAGGCATTTCAACCCAGGCACCCAAAACCATAAGTAGCGATCCTCCAGTTAAACCGAAAGTCTCCAATCAGACCATTTTGAACGGGCCCTCTCACTATTACGTTAGGAAATTACGCCTGGACGTTGGAGCTGCCACCCCTCACCAGTAAGAAGAACTTTAGGATTAACAGATATTCACATTAGGAGTAGGTAAATAGTGGGCTTCCTCCTCAAACGAGTACACACGAGAAGTCGTTATTGGCGTCTCACTTCCAGAATTTGCTAGTCTCATCCGCTTGCAAGCAGATTCGATCTAGGAATGCGATGAGAAATGTCTGTTGACGAATCTCATAATCAGTCTGCCTTCAGAATGCTGGAGATAACAGATCTCCAGACATACCTTGGGAGCCTTGCCTCCCCAAAAGAAGAAGAAGAAGTCCATAACTGAATGCCTTAGTATGGCATACAAGAGTGGAAGCAGGGAATAACGATAAAGTAGAATTTGATACATTTGCGAAACATATACTTCCGCCTTGACCTTTAAGGAAAAATTCCTTCAGACGATTTGTGCCCTCGACCTTCTCTTGCAACTCCGACCAATTCATTTCCAGTAAGAGATCGTGACCGAACTAAGCAGCGAGTATCTTAATCGGCCCGTCCCTCTAGAGGAAAGGCCCAGGAAGAGAAACTCCCTCCCATGCGTCCAACCGCAAGCCAAGAGACATCGCTGTTGATCTTGTTCCCTGTCACCGTCCCGTACCCTTTGATCTCTTTGCCGACTACGCCACTGTCAGTTCTGCTCAATACATTAACCGAAACGTCATCAGAATTGGTTGAGTGCATGGCGGAGGTGCTAGCACATGTTAAGGAGATACTTCGTAAGACTGGATTCGCCTTTAACTTAGGAAGGAAAGGCACGAACGCAAGAACGTAAAGCAGTCGAATTGAAAGGCTCTGATCGTACCCAATTCACTTTCACCAGAACACTGGGTGACGCCTTCTGAAGCCGGATACAAGTCGAAAGTATGGCCTGAAATCGACGGCCGAAAGGACAGCCACCAGAAAACGATGGTCAACCGTATCGAATATCTAAATTGATCAGTGCGGCATCACTATCCGTTTCCTCGATGATCAAGCGTACCGATAGAAGGTTGTACTGAATAGGGCCAATTGCTCAGGGCCAATTAGACTAGACAGGACAGTCTCCAAGTGGCTGGCTAAGATCTTGGCTAAAATCTTCAACTCTGTATTTAATATCGTCAAAGACCGAAAGTTATTATCCCGTCCTCACTGTTCTTGTTTATGCGTAGCAAATTGGTCACACCCCTGATGAAGCGTTGAGGTATACACCCTTGCTTCATCCAGGTGTTGTAAATCATTTCCAGCAAAGGAACAAGAAAGGGTGACTACCTCAAGTGTAGTTCGTAAGGAAGACCATCTAATGCTGGAGTTTTGTCCTGGTCAACAAGCTTCAGCGCTTCCCAGATCTCAGACTTTGTAATGGGTCCCTCGCACTCAGACGCCGTGAGACGGAGAAATTCGGCCCAATAGGCGCACAGTTCCGACTGGGATCCCTGGTGAACAGATCCAGAAAGTAGTCACGCAAAGGTTCACATATGCCTGCGTTTGTAGTCACAGACTGCTTATACGGCAATGTGACGCACGCGGCATGCATATTGAATGCCTCCCTAACTTCCTCCGCATGCAGTTCGACGGCCATAATCGTTGCCTCTGAAGACATACTTTTTAACCTAACCCTAAACAAGAGTTTGATTCTTCTCGATAAGCAAGGAGCCCAGCTTCGCCCGAGCTAAATCTACTTTCCCACTATCACGGGGTTTAATCGCCCGATCAAATTTTGTTTCAAATGCTGTTACTGTTGCTAACATAATTAGGCTGAGTCGGCGACTATAATCATCAGCAAACGATCTAGCTTTAAAGAAATCCAACTAATTATTACCAACCACAGTCTCCTTCAATTCCCGATATAGCATTAATAGCAAGTGGTTCTGGAAATCACGCTCTCCAAATAATGATACGTTTAATCTCTAATAGCCAGCCATCATAACCTTAGGCTTATCAAAGTTTACACGAACACAGACAAGTCTATGATTCGAGTAAACTATAGAATGGGCACTTTGACACTCAAAGCGAGCTACATCGGCTCTCTTAACGAAGACTCAATCGATGTTGCTAGAACAGGAAAATAGTCAGTTCCCAGTACAGCTCTAGTAAGTATCTGGCTTCAGACGCTATACTATACATTTACAAGAGACAAATCACTCTGAAAATGGATTACTGCCGCCATATATAAACAGGATATGCTAGCTAGTTTCCATTCTCATACCCATATCTCTGCATCCCTGTGGATGGCAAATTATTTTTCATCCTACAGTCGATTTCTGACAGAAAAAACGTCGCGAGTCTCTCGCTGATCTATCTCTATTACAATGGAGTAGTCACACGAACTATATTCCATTCTTCTACCAGTTCTTCCTATCATGGCTGTGAATCGTCACGCTAGGCACATTTTATTGAACCGGCCTCATTCTCTTCGCATTCTATTCTTCTACCAGTCCTTCCCCATCATGGCTAAGACTCGTCATGCTAGGCACATTGTAGTGAACCATCCTCTTTCCGTTCGCATTCCATTCTTCTACCAGTTCTTCCGATCACGGCTAAGACACGTCATGCTACGCACATTTCATTTTAGCGAACTGGCCTCATTCCATTCGCTTTCCATTCTTCTACCAGTTCTTCCTATTATGTTTAAGAATCGTCATGCTATGCACATTTTATTGAACCAGCCTTATTCCCTTCGCAGTCCATTCTCTATCCTGGGTATGACGATAAACTACATCCGTGTCCTGGGTAAGACGATAAACTCCGTCTAACAGTAAAACCTCTGATCAGGAGGTTTTTAAGAATGTGGAACCAACTGTTAATTGCTAGTTTTCCTGGTTCCACTTTGACCCGGGGTGGTAGCACCTGTTAGGGTCCCATCTATGGGCAAGTAGTTAACTTCCAAACTAGGTTCAAAACACTATGAACGTGTAAAATAGGTTTTAATACCAGAAATACTTTGTAAAAAAAAAAAAAAATTGAGGGAAAAAATTTGCAGCTATACTTTTGAAATAATATATTACCAGCAATACAAATAGCTATGCATTTTTTGAAAAACAATATTACTAACAATAGAGTTTTGAAGAAAAAATATAACCTGCAATATATTTTTGGAAAAAATATTGCCAGCAATAAAAATTTTGTCGGCATTCAATAACACATTGAGGTTGATATGCCGTAAAACCAAACCAAACAAAACAACGAAAACTAAAACCATAGCCTGTTGAAGACTAGGGTTAACGATTATCTTCCCCACATATTTGCATAAATTATTCCGTCGCTTACTCTGTAAACCTCTAGCTAGAGTGGCTCCCGGCGCTGGTAGAGGGTGAATAACTTTTGTAAGAAAAAGTAGAATTATCCTGCCAATATGCGTCGGAATCTAAGACTCCTTCAGTAGAAACAGATTTCTATTGCCTCATGTCTTTTCTTCTTTGCTATTCCATTACTCCTTCTGGTTACGGCACCACATTTTACGTCATCTTTTAAAACAATTGCCAGATATTTAAATATCGGTTCCTGTTTGATTAGCCTATTTCTAGATCATAGCTAACATCTTGGCTGTTTAGCCTACTTAAATCAAGTGAATTGACGAAGCGGGTTATGTGGAAATGTAAGTCATCCAGTGGATAATGAACAAGGGCTGCGCATGCTTACGGCGTGTGTGTGTGTCGAGGCAAACGATAGCGAAAATATGCTGCTTGGTTTGCAGCATCGAAGTCAATCAATTATTTTGTTCTCACCTATGGCAAATCGGGTAATAATAAGCGCCATAATGACTACGCAAACAGCACCAAAAATTGCCAAAAATTCCTTAACAACTGAACGAATCATAGAACATTTAAATAAGCCTGTAAATGTCTATTTCGTCTGGAAAGGTATTTTTAAAAATGATTTTCATAATTTATCTTGGCAAAGCAGGATATATTTACAAATGTATTTATTACGTTTCATTTTTTTTTATTATTGAAGAAAAGATAGGTATAAATTATGGGAATTGACTGCTTTTACACTACGTATACGCCATCAAAAAAGCAGATATTTTTTCCCTGATATTAATCTCGAAAATTTGCATAAAAGAGAAAATCAGTTTACCGACTGGAATAGATAAACTTCCTCTGCGGTTAGCGCAGACCTGCGATAAACCTAACTTCGTACCACAAATTTTCCAGACATATTTCAGGTAAAGAAATTCATCTTTAACGACTGCGAATACAGAACATATTAAACGGATGAGCGGCTAACGGCATACGCATAAGAATCGACTATTGTTATTATTATTATTATTATTATTATTGCTGCTGTTGTTGTTGTTGTTGTTGTTGTTCTTCTTCTTCTTCTTCTTCTTCTTCTTCTTCTTCTTCTTCTTCTTCTTCTTCTTCTTCTTCTTCTCATTGCCAATCATGGATCTGCCGATTCTGACCTTTGAAACTGTTAGTCAATTTGGTCTTTCCGATGTTTCCCTAATCCCCTTTCTTTCCAGGCATTTATACAAGCTTCTTCTATAGGCGTGGCGAACGCGTGTCAGTACAAACGCAAAAGAGGCGCCGAGTTGCGTGTAGACATGCCTGTCGAATCTAGTTCGTCATATCAGCGTTTCTTTGTTAGCAGCAGAACAGCTTGGCATGCCCAGACACAAACCTCTCTGCAACTTGTCCAGATCCTTGTCGCTTGTCAACCGTCCCAAGTCAATAAAAGCAACGGAAAAACCAGCAGTCAGCTTTTATCGAAACTCGCCTTGCAAAGAGGCTCCCTTGGCGCCTTTTGTTTCGGAAGTTATGTATTCTATAGTTATACATTCCGTCATCCGTTCTTCTCTTAATAATCATTTCTCATCTATAATTTAAATAACAGCTTTTGCCTGGAGATGGCAAACTTCTTCGGTGAAGAGAAATTCTTAATTTGAAACCTGCTTTGAGATGCATTGGCTTCGTCAAGATGACTTACTCTAGAGACACCACTGCTATGGGTGTAGTCCGTGCAGTGTCCCTAATGTGGGACGTGATGCAACTTATTAACAGAGTTTCCTCGATTCGGACGAACAAGCAATGGGGAAACGTGTTTCCCCAAGGATATAATCAAGATCTGTTTCGTACGTTAAGATTTAAAATATTTGGACGATATTTTAAAACCAATAATATAAGAACACTTTTTTAAATATTTAAAATGCAGTTTTTCTCAAAGAAGTAAATCTCTTATTTCAAAAATTATCTGCCATGTAACGCTAACCCACTCATAAGAAAGGCTTCAAGAATAAACTAAATATAAAATATAACGATTTTCCAAGCGTAGCTCAGATGTGGCACAAGGCCGAAAGTATGGGGCACCCAGTGAGGATCGAACTCACTACTCATTCGTAATTGTTCTAGCGAGACAAGATTGCTAACCATTACACCGCCTCTATGTGCCCAACTAAATATAAAATATACCAAGGTATGTGTTAAATGGTAGACCAGACACTTTAGATGTGAATGGAAATCCTCCTTGGAAAAATAAGAAGTTGAATTCAAAACTGTGGAGAAGGGAAAAAGAATTTGGTTAACTAGCTTTACCAAGACATTACAGTGATTAAAGTTGAGGGGAAAGGACTCTGTGTAGAGTCATGCTACTAAAAAGTTATTTTCAGTGCACTTTGAATAATTAAGTATTACTTGTCTGCAAAAAAAAAAAAAAAAAAAAGAAAAAAAAGCCAATTCTGATAGACTCAATCTTCTTGGAGAAATAATGGTTTTCATAATCATTTCGAAGCAATTATTACCAATTAATGAAGTTAAACCAACTTACATAAGGAAACCTCTGATTTCAAACTGCCTCTGCCCTGCGGCTGTACACAAGCATGAGAAAGGTCTTCAGGTGTCTTCAGAGTAAAACCTGAAGACAGACCATGTAACAAAGATTCCCAAAGGCGCCTCGACTTCAGTCACTGTCTCACAGACTTGATCTGACTTCCCTCTGTCTTTTCAATGGCAACACTGACGAACTATTTATTCTGGTGCCTCCATTGCATGGATTTAAGCGTGCTACTAGGCTGGCATGCAGGTCCCACCCTTTTACTGTTGAAACAGTTAAATGCAACCGCCTCTTCTACTCCAACAGCTTCTTCTTTCGCACACCCAGACAATGGAATTCCATTTCATTTACTTTTTTCCCCAATAACTATAATCTTCAAAAATTTAAATGTAACGTCAATCGGCATCTTATGATTCCTTGATCCCCGTTCTTTTTAATATCCTTTTCTCAAACCCCTGGTCACACTTTGCTTAAGTTTACCGTGGAAAAAGAGTCTAATTGCTGTCTAACTTTTTTGGATATTCTTGTCCATAATTGCTGTCTATCCTTTTTGGATATTCTTGTCCATCTGACAAGTCTCTGACTTCTGCTTTTAAAAATGGTACTTTCTCGGGACTCTTTACACGTCGGGACTCTTTTTGTTCCCGAAAACGTAAGATTAACCTAATTAAGACCCTTACCCTGACGGCTCTTATGATTTGTTCCGATGGCTTTCTGTGCGGGGTGATTGATTTTATGAAATTCACAGTTTCCAAAAATGGATATCATTTAGATGTTTCGGATGTAGTTATTTTTTTATGTTATCAGTAATTTTCATAAGGATAAGTCGCATCTAGTAACAAAATGTCCTGTTTATTTGCGTCTTCATTCTATTGCTCAAAGGGTGTGTCTTTGGTTAGTGGATTTCATTTGCAATCAGTAGTTGTTATTTTTCTGCTGATGTTCGATTAAAATTTGTTAATCGAACTATTCTTTCTTTTATTCGGAAGGATTTTCTTCCTTTCCATCAGTTATCTACAAATATGAATGGAGTTGTGGACTCGACTACATAGGGAGGATTCCTCTGCGTTTGGATTGTAGGATAAAACAGCATTTATCGCTTAGAATTTTAAATCCGGCCAAATCAACTGGTTACTAAATCCTGGTCGTCTATTGGTAAACATATAATTAATAGCAGGATCTGTGTTACAGACTTTCCTGTGGAACGTTACTGTGTCTTGTCTCAGTTACAAACTGAGAGATCGCATGCTGGGTCTAAATATTATTGCTCTCTAGTTTCCCTTGAATTTTTCCTTTTTTTTTATTCTTCCCTCACATTGCTCCTCCTATAAATGAATTTACATATTTGTCTTTTCAATTCCGAGAATAAAACTTGATAAGCCGGAGAGAAAACCTGCTGTTTTTTTTTTCATTAAATTTACTCCAGTATGCCTTGTAATTAAAATTTAAATAAGAAATTACGCTTGTTTTTTGCTGCTATTATAAAGTTATGTACTACAAGAAATGTATATATATATATATATATATATATATATATATTAAGACATTTTTATGTTTGTATTTTCTTTTCATAGAGACAAATATTTAAGTAAATGCTCTGATTATAATAAACGGTATTAACAACATTTACCGGTCTGAATGTCCGAGAAATTTTTCAGACCTGTAAATGTCGTTAATACTGTTTATTATAAACAGAGCATTTACTTAAATATTTATATCTATAAAAAGAACGTATAAACATAAAAACTGTCTTAAAATAATTGTCGGACTTTGTCCATTTCATAATGTGTGACGTCATTTTTTTAAATTTGATACGCCATGAGCCGATATGAATGTACGTGAGAGATTCATGGAAGATTGAAGTTTAAATACAGTAAATTCGACCTTGCTCTGGCCGAATCGGTTAAAAGGCACGTCAGGCTATATCACGGTTCCGTATAGGATACAGGTTCAAATCCTGTCGGAGAACGAATATTTTCTATGAAAAGTTCTCGGACATTCAGGCAGGTAAATGCCGTTAATACTGTTTATTATAAGCAGAGCATTTACTTAAATATTTGTATCTATAAAAAGACCGTATAAACATAAAAAATGTCTTAAAATAATTCTCGGACTTTGTTCATTTCATTATATATATATATATGTTTGCGTGTGTAAAGGTATGGATTTGTTATTTAATAATCCAAGAGCTTTTTATAAATAAAAACGTAATTTTCAATGGATACACGTATTTGAGTAGACTTACTGTTTATTTATTTAACAGGATATGCATTGATTTTCTTCTACTGGCCTGAATATTAAAAATGAGAGGGAAAGAGCACAGTGCCGCGGAGAGACAAGCCATTAGAAATTTATTTTTAGAGCAACTACTCGAATAATTATTACTTGTTTCAAATAAACAATTCTGATAAAATTAACTTTCTTAGAGAAAAAGTAGAAACCGCATATCATTATTTAACAAGATTTCTCGAATATTCAGATCAGTAGAAGAAAATAAGTAAATATCCTCCTTAATAAACAAATGGACTGTATACTTAGTATCCACCAAATATATTTTTTACATACACACATGCATATATATACGCATATATATATATATATATATATATATATATATATATATAAATATACATATATATAAAAGGCATGATATATTTATTTCACTGAGGTCGGAAAATTGACCAACTATTCAAATTTCGCAATACATTTTTCTATTACGAGATCTGAAGATTTGGGGTCAATTCGTATTACAAGATCTGATGTTTTGAGGTCAATTTTCCGACCTCTGTGAAATAAATATAATCTCATGGCTTTTTAACTGTTCGTGTTTTTAGAATATTAATTATTGCTCTGTCTCACATAGAGGTCTCCCTGAACCTATATACTTTTGGAATTATCCACGCTGATTACCAATATTATCATAATATATATCTGATTGTAACATCCTTATCGGGACTCAAGAGCTCATGGGTAGATAGCCATTTGCATAAAAGGTATTAGGCTTAACAGTTCGTTTCAATAAGCTTGAAATCATAGACAATAATCAAAAAACTAAAACAATGCCCAAAATAATACGTCTAAATTATTTAACCAAACTTTCTTGAATTAAAATATGCTGCCTAAATATTTATCTATCTATCTATCTATCTATCTATATATATATATATATATATATATATATATATATATATATATAGGTAGTAGTCCGTTGTTATAATACAGGCGAGTCCTATTAACACAAAATAGAATTTGAAATATGGTAAAACTGATTCAGAAAAGAAAGCTCAATGTTTATTTTTATTAAACAGAGCAAAATTTCTTTAAAGTTAGAATTAAGATACCTTTAGTTAATGACCATTTAAACCTAGGAATTTTAATTTTAAAATTTGCAGGATTTTTCAAACTCTTTATGGTATATATTATAATTTAATAAAAAATATGATTCCATCGTGACACAGAAATTTCTCTTTCGAAACTTAACTCAAGTCCTAAATTTTGATTTTAATATTAAACTTAAAATCTAGAATACCGTTTCATTCTCAAGCGATGTTTTAGAACCTATAAATGTTTTAGAATATATATATATATATATATACATATATATATATATATATATATATATATACTTTAAAATCAGAGTTTCAGATAGATAAACTGCGGATTTCCACATTTTCGTTAACTTTATACTAAGTTTCCTATAATTACTTTATGTAATAGTTATTGCTGTTAGGTTGATTTTTCCATCTTTTGTGTGCATGTCCGTGTGCGCAGCGCGTGTGTATGTGCTAAATATTTTGGTTCTTTCTCTTTTGTCTCCTTTTCGTGTCTCCTCATACTCTCTCGCTATTACTTGTCCTTCATTTTTTTTCTTTCGTGACAAAAATATAATTTTGATCTCTGCTATATTTATATACAGACGAGCACAATACAATATGGAGTGTGTGGAAATATAAAGCCACATGGCCCGAAGATTGCGTTCAATTATGAAAAAAATCGTCGCTCTAACTAATTTATATATATAAATATATATATATATATATATATATATATATATGGTTTTCGCTACACAGTTCTAACCATGTTTCAAAAATGGAAGCTAAAAGCCACGAATTTAATTAAATTAAATACATTAGTTCCATGTCTTTAATTTAATCACAAAATTAAATTCGTTGCTTTTAGCTTCCATTTTGAAACATGGTTAGAACTGTGTAGCGAAAAAACATATTTTAAATCAATTAATTTATAATATTAATGCTCTGTAAATTTACATTGAGCACTATTTTGTTAAAAAAGAAATATCTAAACACCGGATTATATATCTTGTTGTTCTTTCTTTATATATATATATATATATATATATATATATATATATATATATATATATATATATATATATATATATATATTCTTAGTAACATCAGCAGATATGGTTTTGATTCTAGTAATGGAAGGCTTTGTGCAGAACCAACCACACTTTTTGGAGAGCCGAATACAGAGACCCGGTGCAGTTGCCAAAAAACGACCTTTTTAATTTTTCCTTCTGCTAACCAGTTACCATCCAAGGTTAAAACCCAATGTGTCCTGCTATTTACCCATAGCTGGAGGGAAAGTATAGGATTAATATTATATATATTATATATATATATATATATATATATATATATATATATATCCTTAATCTATTTCTTTAAACGTTATTTTTAATGGATACTCATATTTGAATAGATGTTCTAGTCTTATTTATTTGACAACAGTGTCTTTAATTTACATCTATCGGCGTAAATATTCGAGAAATCTTGTTAGGAAAATATGCGCCTTCCGACAGTATTCGAACCTGCGTCCCCTAGAGGAACCGTTATGACATCTGCCTTGCCTTAACATCTCTGTCAAAGTTCGAATAGCATTTTTGATCACATATCTTTCCCGATTCCCGAAATATACATATATATCTGTTTCATAACCTAACCAAAACAATGACAGTTTTTTGAGGAAATGGATTAAATCCGGCATATTTCAAATTTATTTGTTTAAACGTTATTTTTTTTTTTAATGGATAAATTAAATTTAAACAAATAAAGAAAGCACTATTTAATATTAGACGCTCCGTTTATATATTAAACAATATAATTATATATCTTCACCTACCGGCCTGAAATTACGGAAAAACATATTTTTAAAAAAAAATTGCTCTTTGGCAGAAATCGAACCTGCATCCATAAGGCGCGTCTACACGGATTTTGCCAATATTAATGCGCTCACGCAAAATTTCCTTTGTCAACTGGTCAGAGCATCAAAATAGAGCATCTACTTAAATATGAAGAACCATCAAGATTAACGTTTAAACAAACAGATTAAAGCTATATCGGATTTAATTTATTTCATATATTTAATTTATTTCATATATATATTTAGGTCAGAATACTTTTTATTTAACTACGATTTGTATATATTTCGAATCGTAGTTAAATAAAAAGTATTCTGATAAATATCCACCAAAAAGAAATCTTTAAATATATGTAGAAAAAATGCCGTAAAATTTTAGCCGTTAACAATATAAATTTTAAAGAATAAAAAAAAAAAATCCAGACGACACACTTTTAACGGAAGTTAGATTTCATTGAAAATACATCCCTTTACCAAAAACGTAGCAATAACTGATACATTAAAATATAGACATATTGAACACCTAGAAACCCCTGTCTAGAAAAAATAGATTTATCTGTAACCTTGGAAACATGAATTTTGTTTTAGCTGTGTATTTAAAACCCAGTTTTTAAAAGTTTCTCCAAAATTCCTTAAGGATGAAATGGAACTAATATCTTTAATTTAATTACAAAATTAAATTTGGACCTTCCATTTTGAAACATGGTTAGAACTTGTAATTATATTTTTAAATCCTTAATTTATAATATTAATGATCTGTAAATTTACATCGAGCACTATTTTGTAAAATAAAAATATCTATAAGAACACCGGATTATATATCTTACTGTTATATATATATATATATATATATATATATATATATATATATATATATATATATATGATATCTCACACTGGGTGATGGTACTAATAAAAAATGATGTTCGACGTAGAAAAACAGAGCTATAATTTATATATCAATAATGAATATATGTTTTTCTTCACCAGTGGCGCAACTTAATCCTCAGGTGCTAATTGATTGGTTATCAAGAATGCGTTGGGTAGTCTTCAAACAAACCCAGAGTTGTGTTACCTGTGTGGAAAACAAGAAAACAATGTATATTCATTATTAGTATATAAATATATATTTTTAGCATTGTGATCGCTATTATTATAGGAAACACGTATTTGAGTAGACGCTCCGTTTATATATATTAAACAATACAATTATTTATTTTTACCTACCGTGCTGAAATTTCGGAATTTCATATTAAGGAAAGATTTGCGCTCTTCGGCAAAAATCGAACCTGCATCCATAAGGGTAGAGAGAGTCATCGTGAAGCCAGGCGCGTCTACAATTTTGCCAAATTTAATGCGGTCACTCGAAGTTTCTTTTGTTAGCTGGTCATATTAATAAAAATCCATTTTAACACACATATATACATAAAACACACATATATATATATATATATATATATATGGTTTATAATGGCTTCCCATAATTAATACTTCTCGAATTCAGTCTCGCGTGGTCATGTGACGTCACGAGCTGCGGTGCGATTTTGCTTCCAGCGTCTTATATGCACGTGTTTATCGTTGCTTGGAAATCATCCATGTAAACAGAAACAGACTATCATCACTGACTTGTCCGTGTATTAAATTAACATATTGTACTGTAATTGTCATCTTTGATAATGGCTTATGTCTTTAATTTAATAAAAAAATGTATCAATATTTTGATTTTCTTTCGTTTAATGGTAATGTTATTAAGCTTATCAGACGTTACGAAAAGAATTTACATAAAATAAACAGACAACACTTGTCTATATTATTTAATGAAACATGTATGAATGAAAAAATGTTGCCTAATACACATATATATATATATATATATATATATATATATATATATATATATATATATATATATATATATATATATATATATATATATATATATATATATATATATATACTTCTTTAAACAATGAGCGGCTTTTCATACTTTTGAAAGTTTTAAAGCTGAAATATTTAATGATATCGGGAAATTTTGAAAGGTATTTTATATCGTAGCACACGGAAGGGGCTTATGTAATTATTAACTTACGAATTATTATTCATCAGAAATTTCAATTAGGAAAAACGTTAAATTTTTACGGATATTTATACAACGTATAAATTTATGCACAGTCAATGCATAACTTCATTTGCATATATTCACTATTAATTTATTTCCTAGTTATTTGATATTTAATTAATATTCAGAGATTATAAAATATTTTTCCCTCGAATTGGATATTTTAATACATAATCGTCACAATGTTAACCAAGCAGTTAATTACTTCGAGCATTTATTAAAATACGGGAAACATTTTCGCTTTAAAAACGAAAGACAATCTCCATGCAAATAGAACTACATAGTTTATTTTCTATAACAGTTCGAATGGTCACCATTAATTTGGAGTGATAATAAAATTTCTTTCAAAGTAGTTGCCTTTTATGAAATTGGTTTCCATGACAACTCAGTGACTGCCATTAAAAGTCCGACTTAATATTCAAAACTCTACTGCATCACCAATACCAAATTTATAAAATGCGAACTTCATGGAAAAAAATGAATACATATCGACGCCATTACCTGATTAAATTACACCAGTGAGAATGTAGTATCGATCATAATATTGCACGGGTAATCGCTTTCGGACCACACTTAACTGGTTGGGCTTTTAAAGAGGCGATGTTACAGACGCCTGCTCAGGTATCTTTGTGATGGTAACACGCCTAATGAGTCAACCTGTCGTTTATACTGTAACAATTCTTAGCGGATTTTAATTACAGATTCTGGAAGAGAGAGCATAATCAAGTATGTGAACGTATTATTTCACAATAACAAAACCAATGACGATATCGAAACAGTTCTATCTAACCAGTTTACCTGTCTAACGGTAGAAGGGCTTTAAGGATCTTTTTTTCTTTTTCTTTTTTTTTTTTTGTTGAAGATGACGGACGCTCGTATTAGATTCCCCGACCGGTAGCATTAAGAATCCTCTTTCTCATAAATTGACCATGATGCAATTCGAACACTGATCTCATAATCGTCAATCCCGAACACGAATCCCCTAATCGCTGAGGGTCGTAGGGGCAACACATCTACTGCCACCAAAAAAGGCAATGGTGATTCATAGGCAGGACATTTCTCTCCAAGCTGCTTTAAATTCAGTGTTTCGCTTCTTCAAGACTGGCAGCAATCCGAAGCTAAAGGGTCATATCTGATTATTTGCGCGTAAGACAATATAATGATCCCGAATGTAATTTGAACTCGGCTCTCCGATTCCCCTGTCCGAACCCGTTACTCCATGTCTCTTCCTTAATACACAATATTAGTCATTAATTCACCATCTTTAAGGTAACACAAAACATTAACCTATTTTTATTTACCCTATACACATTCGTACAATTGTCATCATCTTTGAAGTTGTTATCACAGCGTTCTTATAGTGTAATAAAGCGTCGGTTCGTGCATTTGGTGACATAGTAATAGCGCGTTCGATCCCTGGACCGTGTAGTGAGTAAATGGACTCAGTGGAAACAGTCGATCAATAAGTGAGCAGTACTAAAAAAATAATATATAAAAGAGATATGGCTAGACACGGCAACGGAACGAGAACAGTCGATCCCCGTAGATTAAATAAAGGGTTCAATTTCAATGAGAGTAGTTTGTTTCACAAGATTAGAGGCCCATCCCTTGTTCCCTGGATTGGTTTTCCACCTCCTTCTAAGAATTTGTTATTCAATTTCACTCTCAGCAGCTTCCTTGTGTCTTAGTGACATTACCGCCTTGCTTAATGTGAGTTAATTAAAAAGAAAATGTTTAGATTTCCCGAATTTATCCAACCAGATATAAGTCTGATGATGGCCAGTGGATACATCGGCCGAAACCTTGTGATAACGGCAACAAAGACAAGGACAACAGTCCGAAGGTAATTAGTGTATTATGAGGCTGGGCTAGAATAATCTCGCCATTTGCTCTTATGGTACAGTGGTTTAATTTAATTCAAACTCCTTTGTAACTTACACACTTCTTCCGACGTCTCATTTAGCTTTCAAAATGTTCAGAACGTTCTCTTTAGCGACGGGTACCGGATACTCCATTTTTTCCCTTATTCACAAAATTAATTCTTTTTAATGGTGGGAGCGACTTGGGAAACCAAGATATTGCAAGGAATCAAGTCTTGTGGTGAGGAGACGGTTGACCTGATTGATGTCATGTATTTTCAAATAAGTAAATTAATAAATACCTAAATAAAACAAAAATAAAACATAGGAGGCGACATCTTGAAGATGACTAACGAGAAGTAAACGAGATTTCAGTATAACTTCACTGTCAATAACCGATTTCCCGTGATGCATCTATCTCGCTTCCAACGTTTTCCAGGTAAACGTTTTCAAATTTTAATTGTTGGTACCTAACATTTATCATGTTTCCCTTCAATGTCTCCTCACCAATTCCTCGAATTGTTTCCACATAAGAATGCGGACATTTCATGCAAAGCATGATAGAATTTCGCTAAGAAAACGAGGCAAACAAAACACAAAGTCAGTGCCATCTAAATGCTGACTGAGTAACCCAAAATATATTTTTTCGTGACAACAGGGTACACTAGAAATACCTCCTATATATAACTACCAGAAATACGTCCTACCTAGCGGTAACACATTGGTGGCAATGGTTTCTTCATCTAGCTAATGTCTTCTCATTATGTGGGGGGATATTTCTAGGGGGTATATTTCTAGAGGGTATATGTGAGAGGTATTTCTAGGGGTTATATATGGTAGGAATTTCTGTCGCACCCTGTCCTATATCTTATTGTTGTTCGTTGAGTAATTTCTCTGATTCAAAATGTATATTCTTCTACGCGGTCAAAGATTTTTGGTAATTTTTACATCGAGATTCCAATGAATATGTCAATAATAACCGTAATTGAAAAAAATCTAAAGACATAGAAGAAATAATAATCTATATATTATTATTTATCTGAAAAACCTAATAATATTAGGTTGGTGCAAAATAATGACGTAAGAATGTCGTTTTTTGACGTTAAAAAATACGTCAAAAAACGACATTATTACGTCATTATTTTTGCACCAACCTAATAGTTATTCTTAAATCTACTTTCTTTATTGTACTGTCGTATCCTGTTAGCATTGCCATAATTTAAAAATAAATTGGAAGAAGAAACGTCACCATCCTGGATAAGTAATTGTTGCAAAACTGATTCGGGATATAAAATGGTCTCAGAATCGAGGAGTTCCTTCTGCGCCCTATACCGGAGTATAATTATCGTCTCCTAGTTTCGTCTCTGCGGGCATAGTGAGATTCAGTTGTGGTTCTGGCCGCGGCCGGAGACACAGTTTGGAGAAAAGAATACTGTGAGGTAGCCGGTCCCGGGAAAGAGTTGTCCGAGGCTGAACGCGTCACCTACTTATTACACTAGAGATGGGGGTGATCGGTAGTTATACTGATACCTGGACAACTGACAGTTGCGAGGAGTTAGCAATTTTTGTCCTTGACCCGAGTCGGGATACCCACATTAAACCCGACTTTGTGTCACATGTCGTATCAGCGGAGAGCATCCCAATTGCCGAGTAGAGTTATCATTTCTCAGTTGTTTCTCTTTCCGCGGACAGAGAGGCGGCTACGGAAAAATAATAATGATAAGTACCCGGTCCCTTGGAGCAGCTGTCCGCTGCTGTAACCACTTCATTGCCCTGAGCTCGGTAGTCATACGTTTACTAGGGCTGGTTATACTTTTGGCCTTGGCCATGGTTTAGGCAATAGTGTTCCCCCACATTAAACCCGAACTTGTCTTACATTGCGTCTCATTAGGGAGAAAGGGTTATTACTTGCATTCGTCAACACGATGCCTCGGTTTAAAGTGTAGTATCTCTTCCAGAATCAGACAGCTGCCCCACAGCGCCAACCATCAGAAGCAGCAGCTCCACCTCGTCATCGGCCAGCGCTCCAGTCAGCTCTTCCGCCTGAAATCTGCAGCCTGCCTCCAGTTCCAAAGAGCCATCCTCGCCAGCGGCAGTGATATGCAATAAAGTGTCCTCTTCCGGAAAACAATTCTCAACGGCTAAAAAAAAAACTCTCATGCCCTGTCGACTGGGAATTCATACGCCGGCTGCACGTCTGCTGAGAGGTAAGACCCCCCGCACACACACACACACACACACACACACACACACACTAACACGAAATGAGGCGTACTGAGTATGACGATAAACTACATGCCTTTCCTAGATTACGCAAGATTGTCTCGCTAGATCAGGTACAACTGAAAAGTGAGATCGATTCTCACTAGGTCCACCATACTTCCGGCCTTGTGCCGACTCTAAGCTATGCTTACAAAATAACCATCGCTATCCTGGATATGACGATAATCTGCATCCAGCAGGAAGGCCTCTGATCCTGAGATTTTGAGGAGCGTAGTACCACCTCTTAAGTGGTGTTCCACCCTGACCCGGAGTTCCTGGAGGAAACACCTTGTACGTAGTTTCTGTACCCAAAATAAACACCAAATACTTGAAATCACTTTAACAGTGTGCTAACAATGAGTTCTGTTCACTTTAAAAACAGTGCTCTCTATAAACTATTCGTTTTCCAACATTTACATATATATATATATACATATATAAACGTGATTTGAAAACGAATAGTTTATAGGGAGCACTGTTTTTAAAGTGAACAGAACTCATTGTCAGCAATATATAGATAGATACATATATATAACGTCATCCACAGACAGACTGTTTCGCAGCACATCAGTGTGGCAAGACATCCGTTTGCCTCTAGCTAGGATCGAAACCTGACTGAATTGGTGTCAGTCGGAGATTCTAACCATTAAGCTGTCGGCGCACGGTAGGGATGAAAGCGGATTTTTTAGCGTATTTATTTTTAGAAACACGCCCAGTGATCGACAGTAACTCAACTCGCATCTGCGAAGAGTCTCGCTATATAGCTATAATAGTCACTGTTTACCAACCCACACCTCGTCCCCAGAGAGCTCAACTGAAATTGATATTTCAGGGGATATATATATATATAAATGTGATTTGTTTAAAACTCTTTATTATAAAAAGAGCATTTACTTAAATATTTGTATCTATAAAAAGAATGTATAAACATAAAAATGTCTAATATATATATATATATATATATATATATATATATAAACGTGATTTGAAAACGAATAGTTTATAGGGACCACTGTTTTTAAAGTGAACAGAACTCATTGTCAGCAATATATATATACATTAAATGTGATTTGTTTAATACTGTTTATTATAAAAAGTGCATTTACTTAAATATTTGTATCTATAAAAGAATGTATAAACATAAAATGTCTAATATATATATATATATATATATATATATATATATATATATATATATATATATATATAAGACGTGTGTGTTTAAACTGTATTTGGCATTAAATAGGTCACAGGGTTGATATGCCAAACAATCCACCTAACTAACCTACTAACTAACAAAACTGTCCTTTCAAGACATTACATTTCACCGACAGTAAAATAGTCTTTTCCAGGACCATACTTTTCAACAACTACCAAAACTTTCCTTCTCAGGGCACCGTTTTTGTCGCCCTCTACATGATCAGTGTACTGTAATTTTATTTATCTAAACGCATTTTTTTAATGAAAATAAACATAGCATATATATATATATATATATATATATATATATATATATATAAGTCTTCGTTGTGATGATTGTTGTTTTCTGTAATCCAATATCTTTGCGGTCCAGTTTACTACCCTCAACACTACAAGGTCAGAGGATGAGTATCTTTTAAAACTTTATAATAGTTGGTGTTAAATGCATCACCAACAAATTATCTGCTATGTCACGTTCGCAAGCCAAACCATGCTTGGCGCAATGACCAATGGGCAGGCACAAATCATTCAGGCCCCATTGGGCCGTGTCCTTTCAAGCCGCTAATCGAATGTTCTTATTGATATTGATTCGTATGATTGCTCTCGACCAGTTTACTAAGCTTACCGTTCCCAGTAGAATTTCCACAATGTGCATGTGTAATTATTGCAAGCAGTAATTTGTTGAAACATTGTTGAGAGTATCAGTTCATATAATCGCCATTATCTCTCAAGTTCTCGTTGAGCATGGTTTTTCCATAACATCATGTTGTTAGTTGCTCAAAGTAACTTTTGAATAAACCAACCAAGTTCCATTTCTTTCTCTTATGTTTTCCTTACGCTATGCAGCATTGCGTTGTCATTGAGAAGAACAACAGATTTCATTTTTTTTTTTTAAGCATTACGCCCTAAGCAAGGCGTGAAGCCACTAGGATACAGGGGGTTGCAGAAGATTTGGAGCGAGAGCAGATTGATAGAAGAAAGGATGAGGAGAAGGATAGTGGGTAGATCAGGGTAACTGGAGGTGTCGATTGACATTACATTTGAATAGTTGGAGATTATAGCTATTCGGGAAACAGGAAGATAGGATGGAGTTCCACAGACGAGAGCTGTCTTTACTCATATACTTTATTTGAAACCCTTTTCTTTTTTGACTTTACTGTTATATTTTACCGAGTAAAGAGGGAAACAGTAATTGGGAAGGGTGTTCCACAGGCGAGAGGTGCGAGGTATGAAGCTATTGGAGTAGAAGAGATGGCTACATTTAAAAGTTTCTACAGTGAAAGGGTGGGAGCGGAATGCCAGCCTCGTAGGGCGCTTGAATTCATGGAGTCTGGGAACAAGTGAAAGCAGCTCATCGGAGCAATTACCATGAAAGTATTTGGAGAAAAAACAGAGAGAGGCGACAGTGCGTCTGTGAGAGATCGACTGTAGACGAGATGCCAGATCAGGGCCAATTATATTACATTTAATATAATTCGACTGTGTATTGAATCCTGCTGCCATATCTGTTGCTGTTTATTTCGAGATTCTTGGGGAAATTCCACCAAACGTATGTAAAGAAATTGACCATGATCTGGCATTTCAGTTTCATTTTTTTTTCTTACCGACGTGTTCTGGGTTCCATTTGTCTCTTCTACTCCGATATTTATGGCTGCCGTTCTGAAGTTTCTTCCTTGATAACCTGACTGCATGAATCTAAACGTGTTACTAAATTGGCAACTAGGTCTAATTGTTTTACTCTTCACCGATCTAGATGCAATCGTCTCTTTTATTCTAACAGTTTCGTTTCACGCTGTGGAAGGCCCTTCCGCTTTCTTGTTTTACCTGCCGCCTAGGATCTTCAAAAATTTAAATGACCGGAAAGGGCAACAGTATTCGGTGCACGAATGAAAGATTTAACAAAATGTGTAAGATGGATTTTGACGGGAAATTTTTCTGGCACAACACAATAAACTGACTTTCTTTACAGTAGCCATAACAAATATGTAAATACGAAATGAAGTTAGAAAGATTGTACATCAATGCATATACACTGCGTGCCAAATTATTATAGATATTTTTTTTCTAATATTTCAAAAACCGTCCAATCAATTCACACAAAATTTTCACACAATGTTGGCAACAATGACCTGCGCAATCACTGAAATTTTCGTACTGATCTGCGCAATGTAAACAAACTGGCGCCATATTTGTTATCAGCACGATGATTTGAGCGTGCCAAATTATTAGAAAGGTTTAGTAAAATTCCCAGAATTGAGCAAACAAAACGTTTATTAATGTTGCACGTGAATGTTTATGATCAAAAGAAGCTAATAAATAAGATACAAACAAAGGCAGAGTTTTAAACAAATTAATAGGGAATTTGCTTTCCCTGTTTTGAAATTACTTGAAAAAGTCGACGATCCATACAATTTGTTAATTGTAGGATGTCATCTGCTGTCATGCCGCGAGATATGTCAAGAATTGCTTCCCACAACTCAGCGTTGCTCCTGAATTGTCGTCCGTTGGCGTACAGTCTTCGCTTTATAATTTGGCACGCAGTGTATTTATTAAAATGCAGGAAAAAATATTTATTTACGCGAGAGCTTAAAATAATAATAATGGACAACAACAACAACAACAACCATAATAATAATAATAATAATAATTTTTCAGCTTTGATAAAGTTCAAAAGCGCCTATATCGACTTGTGTATGATAGATAGTTTTGCATTCTACAACCCCTTTCCCGCAGACGAAACTTCCCTAGCCTCTCACTTACACGGTAGTTAGATCCATAGATCTTACGAGCAACACTATTGTTCTACCAGTTCAGACATTCACATCTAGAATCTACCATGCCACGCGCGCTGGAACGAACCATCTACATCCGCTTTGTATTCTGCTACAAAGAAGAATGTTCTACTCGAACGGCTTCCCAAGAATCGTCGCTTTTCATAGACCACCATCTTAACTTCTTCAATTTTAAAGTAAACCGTCATTTTAACTCATAATCTTTATTTCTTACCCCCTCTTCTATGTTTATACAACAAATTCGTTCAGTAATCCTCTTGCATTGATGGAACAATTAGTAAATGCTATAAATAATAATAATAACCATGGTAAAATAATTGCATAATAATAATAATATCATTAATAATAATAATAATAATAATAATAATAATAATAAGCACGACAAATAATCGAGCTATGAGTTAATATAGAATCATAATAATGATGATATCATTAAAATTAGGTACTTCCACGAAATCGCTGAATAAAAAACATATCTATGACGAAAAAAATGCCCCAAACCTGAGAATAACTAGGTTTATCCTGAAAATTTTTATGTTATTTTTAAGAGGAAAGAACAAAGTATTTTTTTTAAATATTTAATTAATTCTTTTTAATCCTTGTTATAACATTCGACATTTTGGTTAAAGATCTTATTTTTCTTGCGTCAACTGATAAACTAAATTTGCTTAGCAAATTTTAGCTTCATTTTTTTTCTTTACAGGGAATGAACATTGCTTTCGAAATTCTTTCAAAAATCAAATAATTGTCGAATTTTACTGAAAGTATCAGGAGATTAATAAATAAATGAAATTATTTTAGAAATGTTTTTCTTTTAGAAAATTTTGGAAAAAATATAATTTTTTTTAACATTTGTTACATCCCACTCTCTAGATTTTATGAAAAGTAGAGAAATTCAACGTGATAATTTTAGTGACTATTTTAATAATAAAAAAAAAAGCAGAAATAATTGAAGAATTTAAATCATTAATTTGTTTTTGTAAATTCGGACCACGTCGTATCGAAAATCTGCTCTGAATCATAAAATAAAAAAAAACGCAATAAACTTAAGATATTATTTAATTAGAAAAGCTTTTAATTGCTTTTATGAATATGATATAAGGACACTATTGACTTAAGAAGAAAACATCTTTTCGATGAATTATAAATTTTTAGAAAATTTATTTTATTTTTTCTTAAATAGAATAACATTTTTAATTAGAATAATTTGTAAAGTTCATAAATCTTTTAAAATTCAGTTTCAATGGTGAACGCTTAGAGAATTTTGCTATTAAGTAAATCTATATTAACTAATCATAAATCGAAATGTTTATTACAATCTGTTCAAAAATAATTTTGAACTGTTTTTGTATGTGTATAAATGTGCCACGTTTTTTGGATACGGTTGGTCGTACAAGACATTATTAGAGAATAAGAGCGATAAATATAGTAAATTTAAAGCTAAAGTATCTAAAACACAAATATTAGATTACGGAGAATATTTCCCGAATTTTATATGATTACAGAGGATATAAAAGGCGCTCACGTTATATCCAATTATTTTTTTACGGCTAACACTCTCATAGTAATGTAGTGATCAAAAACAAGATCTAGATTTAAAATCCAAATGTTAAGCACAAACTCGGTGATTTTGTTAGAAATTAAAAAAAAGACCCGAATTTGCAAACTTTGCTTAACACACACGCAAAAGCGAATCCAAAACAAAACTCGTAAAATTTCACACCTTGATGCGAAATGTTTTCGGTCAATAGAAAACTAGGAAACATTTAAAAAGACCCTCTGCAATCATCAGGTGCAAATGAACTGGTCGCAATCTGGTTAACAATTCAACTTTTCATTTGTACCTTATGATTGCATAGTGCAATAAATTCCGAGCCGTAATGTTGGTGTAGGATTTTATGCATATTTATTATTATATACTTAATAGCTATGTTATTTTGAATAGACCACTGTTTTATTTACACCTATGGATACACACGCACACGTATATATTTGTGTATGTGTGTTTGTGTGTATGTGCCTATGTAAACACTTGCACGTACATTTATTTATATTCATTTATTTGATTATATATATAATATGTACATTATATATAGATATTATTTACACTATATATATATATATATATATATATATATATATATGCACTCTCTCAGTCCCTCTCTCTCGATATATATATATATATATATATATATATATATGCACTCTCACAGTACCTCTCTTTCGATATACATATATATATATATATATATATATATATATATATATATATATATATATATATATATATATATATACCAGGAATGCGATTTGATCGCTTACGCATCCATTATTATTCTGTTTACAAAGCCAGTAAAGACCAATAAGATATGGAATATAGTATAGCCCAGGAGAAAAACAAACAAAAAAAACAGATCGAATGTATAAGTATCAACATTCAGGATTGCAGTTTTACAATACAAATCATATCCAAGTGCCGACATTGTAAGCTCTCCCTTCCCAGTGATATGTATGTTTATTGTGAAACTAAGGCTATTGAAAAGGACTAAGGCAACATCAAAACTGCAATATGACAGACTCTTGAACAACTCGTATCTGAAGGGCAAATAGATGGAAAATGTGAAAAGCAGTTGCATAGGAAAAATGAAAATGGAAATTCGTTGTGTGACGCATTAAGAATAACTTTTTAACATGACCCATCGAGATAATCCCACAGGAAAGTAGACGGAAAGAAAAAAAAAGAATGCATTACAAAGGAAATTCTCGACATGATGAGACAGAGATAAACAAAAACTATGACCAGACACGGAATAGATTAGAGCACAATACACAAAAAAAAAACAAATGTAGGCCGACTAAAGAGTAATGGCGCAGTGAAAAAAATGTGCATAACTCGAAATCACAATACAGCAGATATGCGTAAAGTAAGAGATGCCCGAAAATATTAAAATCTGAGGCGGAATCTGCACTGACGAAAATTGAACAGAAAAAAGGCGGCAGGGCCAGACGGAATTGTAATAGAGACGCGGGAGGCCTTAGACGATTTTGGCATAGACAACATCTCAGAAATACTAAATGAAATCTACAACAGTTGTCATATGCAGGAAGACCTAAGTAGATCAATTTTCAACGCACTATCTAAGAAGCCACGTACAAACGAATTCGAACTCTATCAGACAATCAGCTTGATTAGCCGTATAACGAAACTTATCTCCCCATTTCTGACCGGAATTAGAAAAGATAGTGAGACTTCGTCAGAGACACCGGAGATTCAGTAAGACTTGGATGAATCTAATGGTGATCGCGAAGTTGTCTGGAGTGGTCATTAGTCTTGGCGTGGTTATGCATTCATTCATCTTCCAACAGGACCTCAGATTCAACACGTCGGCCTACATCAAGTTCCTTGAGTAGGTAGCGCTAACCTGGTTCAATAGGGTGGCTGTTGTAGCTATATCTGGCAACAGGATTCTGCACCATACCGCACAATCAAGAGGATGTAGTCATAGCTGTCAGACAATTTCTGCGAACACATCAGCCCTTATATTGGGCCACCGAACTCCCTAGACTGCCACGTCTTGATTAATACGTGTGGGGCGCAGTTAAGCGAGAGACCTACAAAACTCCTTGTAACATCAAAGAGGAACTGAAGACAAGGACTGTGATAGCATTTACCACCTTAAACAAGGAGACCGTCCTGAAGAGATGCAGGAGATTCCGATGTCGTCTGGTGGCCGTGGTTGAAGCTAATGACGATTTTTTTTGGAATAAATTTACTCTTTAGTATTTAAAAAAAAATGCGTAATTTTGTTAAATATATTCGTTAAAATGAGATGTCAGTGTTTCATTTTCGCGTCATTTAGATGACAATTTATCCATCACACCCTGTATGATCACCCCCGTCCTGAACACATATGTCACACTGGAAATGCAGAATGCTGCTCGAGAATGCGTAGGTAACAGTTGTTCTAGGACAAGCGCCAGTTTCACATAAGAAAACTTGGAAACAAATTACACTTTGTGAAGACATAGAAGAGTTTGACAGGGGAAGAAATATAAAATTGCTGTTCGATAGCTTCGAATTAAAAAAAAAAACGGAAAAAAATATGTTTATCAAAGATATTAAGTGAATTTAAATCTCCTGGAAATCGGCGAATGCTGTTCACAAAGTAAACGTGGAACGAGTTAAAATGTAAACATTCACACATTAGTCAATGTCAAAAAGGCGTTCAATTTGATCGGAATTGAAATTTGCATTTGCTTTCGTAAAAGAAACTGACAAAAAAAAAAAAAAAAAAACAGAAGTGCGACAGAATGATCAGTTATTCATTCCCGATTTGTACTACATTTTAAAAAAGGTGACATTTAGATTTAAAAAAAAAAAAACACCCAAAAAGCAAGACAAAGAATTTATAAATCTTTTTTCATATTTTTACAGATTTTCTTTTAAATTCTCAAGTCACCAGAAAATGATTAATTGCACAATAATGCAGCATTTTTTGATTTTGCATAACAAAATCTTTCTCTTGCAACATAATCCCTTTCCTCGTCAATATACTTTGAATATACGCTCTTTAGCGCTAGAGGGCGTCGTCAGTGATGTTCTGAATTGGATCATTTGGTAGTTTCGGGTCTTCCAAACATCATACTACCCTCACCAAGTCGATCCCCATTAGAGCTGACTAATCTCTGATGCGCGTCCATCTAAATTAACAGCCTGCAGACACTGACTTATATTAGGCAAACCATAACTCGCTATCATGCATTTGATTGGAAGTTGACCAACAGCCAATCACAATGGTGTGAGCTCTATTTAAGTTGTTTACGGGGGATTTTTTTCTTTTTTTTATGTGGATAGTCATCGGATACTCGGAAGGTAATTATATATATATATATATATATATATATATATATATATATATATATATATATATATCAAATTATTGAGCTTCACGATATAAAAAAATTCTCAACGAAATTTGGTTAATGTTGCGTTGCAGCTCAAACCAGACACCAGCTTCGTTGACATGGGGTACTTTATTCCATTCAACCGGGTGAAAAATCAAAAACAATTTTTAGTAGAAACCAAATTTCATTCTTAGTTAGTATTTTACTACTATAAGTGAGCGATGTCTGTGCTTCTGTATAGCCCGCGTCCTTTTGTCCTCCTTTGTACGGAATGGTCATTTAATAGACAACAGTTTTCTTTGTCCTGTAATCTTCGCCTAAAAAGACAATTTCCTTCCATCACTTTCTCTAAGACTTTGAACTTCGATTACTGATAGCCATTGGTCGAAAGTAAATGTTCCATATCGAGTTGTCTTAAATTTAACTCATATAGCTACACTAAAAACTGCACTTCAGGTAACTAATTTATAATCCCCCACACCACATACATACGTGAAACATTTTCAGATCTAACTAAAATATATATTTGTAAATATAACCATAGCAATTATTATTCCGAATACATTGAGGAAACTTACAGAAATTAAAAAAAAATCATATCTATGAAAACAAAATGGATCTTTCCCAAGTTAACATATATGACTATAAAAAAGTTATATTTAAAGACAAGGGTTAACTTCATAATGTCCTTTCATTTAAAACTAGTCAAGAAGACGCCCATTAGGCGGACTTTAGGCTAGCTCCTGCGGAGTATGTTTAAGCATTCGGCCTTTTACCTTCAGTGTCATATGTAAATAAAGATTATGAGAATATAAAAATTATTTTATCTTTATTCGACAGCGTAATTCGACATAATCTTTCTTCGTATACACAACCGATCTCCGTAGTTTGTTTTCATTTATTCTGCGCGCATTTTTTCTATTTTCTTTTAAAATCGCGAATCTTCATTATCCCTTTACATAAAATGACACTCGAATGACATTAGGGAAGCTGAATTTTGTAATATTTCGAATACCTCACGGTACGCGTTCTAGAAAAGAAAACAATTCCATATGAGCAACGTACCGTGCTCCTCTTAATTTTTAATTACGATGTCAGTTGCAATTGCGACGAAAAGTGAAACTAAACTTAAACCTGTAATAAAGAATTAATTTTCAACCTTTTCACTCTGTTCGATATTTAACTTTAAATGGATTATTTATTTAATTTTTGATATGCGTGTAACTACAGTAGTTACTACCTGTTAGTAGGCTGTTTATGATTCGCAGAAATCGAAAGGTGGACGGACACAGGTACACTGCGCTTTATTTATAGACATATAACACATAAATTAACTCTTATATATATATATATATATATATATATATATATATATATATATATATATATTTTATATAACATACATTAACCCTAAACAAGAATAATATACATATTAAATTAAATGCATTATTTTTAAAAAATCAACAAAATTATTTACTCACTTTTGTTAGACATAGAATTGGCTTCACTTGGCATCGTTTTTAATTTATATTTTCAGCTGGCCTGATGAATATTTATGAGTGTTTCTTAAATTTAAAAATATTGAAAAATAACATTTTAACATTCTATTTTCATTATCTGTTGTCCTCATCTTTATTTTAATATTTTCGGTCGTTGTACGCGCCGGCCATCATCAGGTAATGTACTTTGGAATTTCGAACCTAACTGAAAGTCCAACGTGTATCACCTGAAGAAGGCCGAAAAAACTTACGTAGTAATTCGAAATCTCTTTCGATTAGTGTTAAAGTTTGAAGTATTTTTGTCCTGCATAGAGAGTCTAAGCATTGAGTATTTTAATTGACTGCATAGGTAGGTGTTTGCCATTTCGCCTATGTTTTTTTTTTATTTACCTTGTTCGGTATTTTGGGGGGCTAAGGTATTAGGTCTATTGGCAAGTTGCCTGTTGGTCACACCAACATTGTTGAGTTCTTTAGCATATATATATATATATATATATAAATATAAAGAACTCTACTAACTTTAAAATCGATAACATTAGAAAAATATTATATAAAGAATTTAAAAGCCTGGACTTAAAAATTACGGTAAGTCCTAAATTAAAAAAAAGTTAACTTCCTTGATATAACATTAGATTTAATGAATAATGTATAAATAAAAAAAAACAATACCAATCCTTTATATATACACCCTACATCAAATCATCCTCTATCTATAATTAAGCATATATCTTTATCTATCAAAAAAAAGAATAAGTACAAATTCAGCAAATGATTAGATTTTCTATGAACATATGAATTCCCATAATAAAGCACTAAAAGATAGTGGCTACAAAAAACCAAAACTAACATATATATACAAAAAGGGAAATGGAAAGCATAGAAAAAACAGAAGTAGAAAAATAATTTGGTATACACCCCCATACAACCAAATGGTAAAGAACAAATTAGAACAGAAACTCTTTGCATTAATAGTTAAGCACTTTCCTAGAGAAAGTAAACTAAGTACTATTTTCAATAAAAATACACTAAAATTAAGTTACAGATGTACTGAAAACTTAGAAAAAATTATGAAGAAACATAATGCTAATATCTTCAATAAACACTTAGACAAAAACCAAAGACATTTAGACAATATAAAAATAAAAATAAAAACAGATGAAGATAAACAAAAATTATGTAACTGTAGAAACCCTCATAACTGTCCTATACAAAATAAATGTTGCACAGAATCATTAGTATACCAATGCAATATCTCATCTATTGAGAATCCCGAAAACATAAAAATCTATATGGGATGCACAAGCCATGAGTTCAAAAAGCGGTTCAATCAACATCGAACTTTATTTAGGATAAATAAATACAGAAATCAAACATCCCTTTCAAAATATTTCTGGCACTTAAAGAATCCAAAAAAACATCTGCAGTAAAATGGAAAATAATAAGAAAAGCTAGAATATGTAGGTCAATAAATGACCCATGTCATTTGTGCATACATGGGAAACTATATATTACTAAGTTTATAAAAAAAGAAAATTTACTGAATCAAAGAAATGCAATAGCTATTCTTTGCCGTCATTTTCAAAAAAAATTTCTTAAATAATATTCAAAAATAAAACAAAAATATGGGAGCTGGTAACATACATACTTATATTTGATATGAAAAAATAATTTTAAATAATTTAAGTAATTCTATTACATTTATTTGATTTAAAAAGAAATATAGTCTATTAGCAATTAAACATAAAAATATTTTAAAATTGTAGTTAAATATAACGTATTCTAACCCATACACCCCTTTTAGAAAGAATCTTGAAGTATATAAGTACGAAAAAATGACGAAAAAATTATTGTTGTTAATAAAAAAAAACAGACGATATGCGTTTAATGGATATCAGAATTCGTTGAAAAATACACCCCTACCCTCCCTAACTTTAAACTCTTTTTCGAGCGTAACTCATAATTGATACAACAATAGTTAATAAAAATGAACAGGCTACCGCCCTTGTCTGAATGATTGGATTTCTCTGTATCTTTGGAAACAGGAAATTATGAATTTATATGTTCGTTTAAAAGTCAGTAAATTTGAAAATAAGTTATTCCAAAATTCGCTTGAAGATGAAACAGAAGTAATGTTTTTAATTTGATTATATAATTAAATTCGAAGTTTTTAGCTTCACTTTTTGAAACATGGTTATTACTGTGTAGCGAAGAAACCATATTTTAAATCATTTAATTTATATTACATATATATATATATATATATATATATATATATGTGTGTGTGTGTGTGTGTGTGTGTGTGTGTGTGTGTGTGTGTGTGTGTGTGTGTAAATAAAAAACAAAACAAACGTGGAGGCATACCCTCCCTTGAGTCTGGACATTGAATGTGATAAAGTAATTTATTTTGATTTATGGCTTACACTTCTCAATGATCCCAAGTCATTTTCCTCGCATTCTGTTTTTTTGTCTTTCTTACAACTTAATCCGAGGAAGAGAGTGCAGATGCCCTCGGCGAAATTTTACGTATATGGATTTTTCCACTTTCTTTCAACATCTCCCTTTATCTTTCAGATATTATTATACAATCTACAAACACGAAAACTAGTGACAGAAAACGACCCGTTAAATAACACAGAATATTGAATCCTCAACATGGATACAATCTGAAACTTTTGAAACTTAATTTACCGATATTTTTTTTAAATTAATAAGTGTCGTCGATACAGCACGAGGAGTAACATTAAACAGATGTTTAAAGAAATAAATGACAGCTGTACACTGAACCAGGTTTCCGATCCATTCGAGCAGACGATAGCATTCTTGTGCGGAGAAGAACATGGGCGTCTAAGGATTCAGCCTATCAAGAGAATGGTGAGCTATCTGATGATTATTCTGTAAATGTTTCAAATGTTTTCAGTTAGCGTTCACATGAGCCGTTTGCAAAACTGGTCTCTCTCTTGAAAGACAAATACAGGTCTTGTGGCAGAAGTCTTTCCCTTTTTAAGCTATCCATGTTTGCCATCTGGAGTTTGTGACAGCAAAATAACTATAAACCAAACGTTCATAGGTGACATCAGAATGGTTGGAGGTACTTCACGAGCTCTCGTGGTCACCACAAGTAAAACCTATTTAGCATGTATGTTACAAGACTACTCCAAAAGATGACTCACTTATGGACAACATAGAACATGATTGGATAGATCTTCTTCTTCTTCTTCTTCTTCTTCTTCTTCTTCTTCTATGTACCGTGTCCTTTCAGGACGTTGACGATCATGGCTCTACAAAATATCCTGTCCTTAAAAGATTTTAGCTCTTAATATAATTTCTTTTTGTTAGCTCTCCTAAAGCTTGTTCCTCAATCTATTTACTCAAACTTCTTCTTCTTCTTCTTCTTCTTCTTCTTCTTCTTCTTACCGTGTCCTTTCATGACGTTGACGATCATGGCTCTCCACAATTTCCTTTCCTTTGTAGCTCTTAATATATTTTGTCTTTTTGTTATCTCTCCTAAACCTTGGTCCGCAATCAATTTACTCAAGCTCCTCCTCCTCCTCCTCCTTCTTCTTCTTCTTCTTCTTCTTCTTCTTCTTCTTCTATGTGCCGTGTCCATTCAGGAAGATGGTGACATTGGCTCCCCACAATTTCTTGTCCTTTGTTGCTCTTAATAAATTTTATCTTTAAACTATCTCTCCCTGTTCCGCCATCCATTTACCCGAGCTATGGTATGCGTTCTTTTCTTCTGCTCGCTTCCCTTATATCTGCCATGTGAGTATCAAAATATCCCAGCCCTAGATGTTTCAACTGCCTCTTTACGATGTGAAGTATATACCGGGTGTAAAAACAACATTGTCCAAATGTTATATTAAGTGTTGAGACGTTCTTTCTTAGAAATGATTAAAGATATCATACTGGAGTTATCTGAGCTTTTTATAAAACTATCGGACTCCCCTTTGAACAATAATAATATATTTATCTCTAAGTTGAAATGATGATCCCTCTTGCTGATGTGACTCCTTGATCCAGTTTTCCTCTCTACTTTTATCGCTTTTTAAAATTTATTCACCGTTCTCTTGATGGTTCTTGAATGGACTTTGAAGATGGAAACCAGAGTATGAATGTTGACACCATTACTGAAAGCCTGATGATCTTTTGCTTCTCACCATTGCTCAATTGGGAAGACATATCTGGACTAATACAAAACGCTAATACAAAACGATTTTTAACCTATTCTCTTTCTGGCCGAATAACCAAAATGGCCTTTTGGTGATTCTTACTAACAATGGTGTCAACATAGCTAAACGTCTTATCTGACAACCTGGGAAAAATAATCTCAATCAGTTTAGTGGTTTTATAGATATTAAACATTTTGTGACACGGACAATTATTCCATGCTGTTACACGATTTGGTCAATTTTGCTGTTACACCTGCTCATTTTTGTTTCCATTTTCTCTAAAACTTCAACGTTGCTCACGTGTTCGGTTCATTGCATTCTGGGTATCTTTCAGTATAACTGTATTTCTGTTACTTCAAATCTCATTTTCATCTGTGTGGTGATTGTCCAGCATTCACTTTCATATAGGAGGACTGATAACAAGTAACAGTTCATTATTCTTTTCTTTGTTTCTAACAAAATTTTCCCGTTACTTAATACTTTACTTAGATTTTGAAATGTATCTTTCGGCGATTGAAATTGACTTTTAATATCTGCAATTTGTAATTCTAATAGTGGGTTGTTCCGTTTGTTGAGAGCTATGCTTTGTCTCTAAATGTTTACTTTGGTTTCGTTTCTTTAACGGTATATCAACACTTTATGGGTCATTTAAAAAATTATTTTTTGTGACCATTAATATTTTTTTTCAAAAATGTATTGCTGGTATTTTTTTTTTAAGTATTTTACTATGAAAATATATTGCTGGTATTTTTTCAAGGGCACATGGTACAGTGGATAAAGGCGTTAGTTAGATCCAGTGACAGAGCCCGAAGAGTTCAATACCCGGTTAAGGCAGTGGAGAACTTGAAGAGGGGAATTAACAGGAGATAACTGATAACTGACATCCATTAAACATGGCGCGTGGAACTAGAACAGTCTACCCCAGTGAGCGTAATAAAGGGTTAAGTTTGACATTCCAACCACTTGAAGAAGAACGGAGCGTGCGAGGGCCGAAACGTTGTAATAAATATGGCGAGAAAGATGAGGACAATAGTCCGAATAATGTATATAGTGTATATTTTTTTATATTTTCAACTTTTGACCAGAGTTTAGGTGTCCATTCTTTGCCCATAGATGGGAACCTAACATGCTACAATTCTGGATCAGGGTGGACCCGAGAACAACAACCGTCGTTAAGAAGTTGTTCCATACTCCTCAAAATTTTCCCATCAGTGGCCTTGCTGCCAGATGCAGTTTAGCGTCATATCCAGGAACGAGTCAACTTTCAATTGATGTTTACTCCTTTCTACTCGCCTACCTTCATTATCTCCTGTAGGGCTTCTTGTAGATTCCTTTCAGTGTCTGGAGATATGCGGTATTAATTAGCCGCCTCTAATTTTATAACACTTCAGTTTCATTACTAAAAACCTAGGCTTGCACCATGAGGCTGCATCTAGATATGTAATAACGTCCATGCCGGCCATATTTCTGTAACTGGTAGCTATTCTTTTTATGTTACTTAGCCGTTCTCAGTTTATTATTTCCCTACTTTTAACTCGCGTATTCAAGTTGTTATGAAGACTCCAACCGTGATCTTTGAATTTGAAATCTATTTTAGAAGCGACAGCTTGTCCAAAAGTCTTCGATATGTAAGAGAGGTGCGTACGGCGTTGAGATTTCTCCTGTATAGAATGTCATGTAAAACTGAGTGATTGATGGGAGGCAAAATGTGAAGCAATGGATGGCAAATACCAATAATAATATTAAATTCCTACGTCATATTCCGGAAAAAAAAAAAAAAGAAAACGGATGAATAGAAAAAAAAAGAAAAGAAAAGCAAATGAAGAAAGAACCAGTCATTAAATAAACATTAGTAGAGTGACATAATTTTATCCATCTTATCTCTGGAATTACTGATTTGTAAAACCGACTCCCGAGAGGATGCTTCCGCTATTAAAAAATTTAACCTGTTCAAGCCTACGATTAACCGTTATCTTCCCCACATATCCGTATTAAGCATATGTTGTACACTGTAATAATCTACATCGAGTGACTCTCGGGCTTTGTATACTGAGTACCATTTAAAAAAATTACTGTCGAATTAATGTTCTAATATCTGTTATAATTATCAATACTTTTCGGTGGTTGTCTCTCCGTCCTGACGATTCTGGTATCATTCAGAGAATTTTGAACTGAAATGTAATGAATTTCATCTACAGGAATGGATTGTTAGTATTCCGTTGTTCATATCTAAGGATATCTCGTCGTATTCTGTTCTCATTCTATTCACTTCTTGCTAGTCTTTTTCGCAAAATTTCTGTTGTGGACTCCGAGATGAATTCGGTCTCCAAGGAATAACAAATGCAATAATTAAATATAAGAAATAAAATGTATTTACACAATCATACAAAGAGTAATACTGTTAGTAAATCCAGGAACGAGGTTAGTAGCAAATACAGTTAGATATATACAGTCTCGAAGTAGGACTTCCTTAGAGTCTACGTGCTTGTAATTGACTTCTACAAGAGGTTACCTCTCTCTCTCGCTCTCTCTCTCTCGCTCTCTCTCTCTCGCTCTCTCTCTGACTCCCCGACACCCCTCACTGACTGTAACTCTGGGTATTTAACGGCAGCAGTCCAGTTACACTTGGTAGAGTCCACTTATATGAAAAAGGGGTGGACCCCATAACAGTTTCAAAGTTTGTATTAGACACCCGCCCTCAGGGATCGAACTCACAGAGGGAGACATTCTATTATGTACCGGGTGTAACAACAAATTTGTCCAAATCATTATAACAGCATGGGATAAGTGTTCATCCCATAAAACGTTTAATATGTCTAAAAAACACTAAACAAATTGACTTTCTTTTTTCCAGGTTTTCAGATAAGACGTTTAGCCTTCTTGATACTATTCTTCGTAAGAATCTCTGGAAAACCCTTTCAGTTATTCAGCTAGAAAAAGAACAGATTAAAATCGTTTTTTTTTTTTTTTTTTTGTCAGTCCGCCTGTCTTTCAAGCTGAGCAATTGTGAGAAGTAAAAGATCTTTCGGGCCTTCAGTCATGGTGCCAACCCTGATACCCTGGCTTTTATCTTCAAAGTCTAATCAAGAACCATCAAAATTGGTCCAAGAAATAAATGAAAATTGACATTTCTTTAGGAATTTTCAAGGACGAATCTCAGGTTATACTTGATGGACCGGCTAAAGAATGGATTTTATCTGATGAAGATGTACCTGTCGATAAAGAAGGCAACAAGAAGATGGCAGTGTGATGATATGGGTTGTCATTATCATCTAATCCATTATTGAACTATTCAAATTCGTGGAAGGAGTTAAACTGACCATCGCTCATTAGTGTAATTTCATGGACAAGACTTTCTTTGAATGTTACAATTTCAAAGTGAATTGTTTATTTGTGCATTACAATTCTCCTTCTTTAAGGTTTCCGTATTTAAGGTTCTGTAAATTTTTTGAGTCAAACTGAACCCTTTATTTCAATCGGTGTGTTAGACTATTCTAGTTCCACGTGCCATGTCTAATGAATGTCTGCTACCAATTCTCTCTTTCTCCACCACCTTAGCACATGGAACTAGAACAGTCTACCCCAGCGAGCGAAATAAAGGGTTCAGGTTTTGAATATTCCAACCACCTGAAGAAAGCCGGGGTGTACAACGGCCGAAACGTTGTGATAAATATGGCAACAAAGATGAGGATGATAGTCCGAATATTATAAACAGTGTACATAATACCTCATCTCAGAAATATAGACAGGCATTGTTTGTTGTGTTTTATGTTGTACACTCTGTTCATTCTATTCTTTTTCAGTTAAAAAAAGAAAAGGAATCCTCTATCATCTACTAATATATGTAACACAGGGTAACTTAAATAGAAACACACAATATCGCGTAACAATTCTATAAATATTTACATAAAATAGTTCTTGGGAGATTTCCTCTTTGGTACCTCCACCATATGAATCCAATCGCTGTTCATTCTATTAATTTTCAGTATAAAAAGAAAAGGAATCCTCTATCATCTACTAATATATGTAACACAGGGTAACTTAAATAAAAACACACAATATCACGTAACACTTCGAACAATCACGCGGTCAAGATAAACACTCACTTGTGGAGCAAGCTGAGTGAATAATGATTCAACATTGAGAAAGAGAGTTATTTATGGTGCAATGGAGCATCTCATTATGCTAAAGTGGGATAGTCCATTGCTTGGGCTGTGATTGGCTGCTGGTACCTGAGTGGAAGTATTTCTATATAAATACCAGCTTGATTTCTCAGTTAGTTTGCAGGGTTTGTATTAAGTTACAACCTGCTTTATTTTTGTCTGCCAGCTGGACGCTAGCTGGAATTCTTACGCCGGTAAGTGTTGTTTATTGTATTGTTATTCTACATATAAATATTTACATAAAATAGTTCTTGGGAGATTTCCTCTTTGGTACCTCCACCATATGAATCCAATCGCTGTGCTAGATTGGTAGGTGGGTGTTAGGATTTTACAGTTTAAATTGCTAGATGTAACCGAAAGTTCGATGATAACAGTTTCTTCTCACGCATATCTAACCTCCAAGTCAATTTCCCGCCATGTCACTTACATTGTAGCAAACCAGCGACCCCCACCCTGTATTCCCTCGGTGAAAAGAAAGTTCCACTCGGACAGTTTCTTCTGGCAAATCACTACTCTGTGGAACAGTCTCCCAAGAGGATGTTTCCCCGATCGCTAAAATATTAACCCGTTCAAGTCTAGAGATAACCATTATCTTTCTCTGACATCCGCGTATACTGCCTCTTTAGTTAATCCTCTACCTCCGGCGGCCCTCTAGGCTTATACAATGCGAACTTTACCCTTGTGGAGCTCTTTTTCAGCTTCTTATTTTTCCAGTCAACCATTACCTTCCAACATATAAGCGCAACATCAGGCATCTTTTGTCTTCTCTCATTCGTTAATAATTTATTCTCACATACTTTCTGCTTACGGCCATATCACGAGAAAACACCGGTTCCTGTACGATCACCGCGCTTAAGCAACGCCGATCCTGGCCAGTGCTTAGACTATTGACGGCTTCGGAATACCA
Source organism: Acanthosepion pharaonis (assembly GCA_903632075.3). Taxonomy (NCBI): domain Eukaryota; kingdom Metazoa; phylum Mollusca; class Cephalopoda; order Sepiida; family Sepiidae; genus Acanthosepion; species Acanthosepion pharaonis. The sequence continues at coordinate 132,010 of CAHIKZ030000045.1, read as the reverse complement.
GGTGCTTGAATGTACAGAAGGTGTAATGGTTAATGTTCCTGAATTGTTAATCGGAGAGCCGATTTCCAATTTCAGTTGGTCTTATGTTCACACACACACACAAATACACCTGTGCAACGTATGAATGCACCTCTTCTACACCAGCTGTGTTAATTAGTAAGACTTAAATCGCTAAATCATTATTATCTAAAACATACAATATAAATATATTTTCTGTCTTTAAGAACTTGCAAACGTTTAATAAAACGTAGAAAATGAATGAATAAATCAATCAGATACGTTCAAACCCGGTCTCTTGCGTCATAATGGGTTTATTATTGCCTTGCTTTAATTTGGAAAAAAAGGCCTTCTTCAGCAATCTGTCTGTCCGAGCAACCTTCAGGTTACTGCGAAGAGAACCCTTTATTTAATCAACTGGGAAAGGGAATCTCGTCCATCTATATAGGTTTCCCAGAATCGACAGGTGACCGGAGATATAGTCTAAAAGCAAACGATAATAACTTCTCATCTCAGAATTTCATACAGAAATATTACAGAACTTTGGAAAAAAAAACACTGTTGACAAATGCTGGCAAACAAAAAACAAAAAACAAAAAAAGAAAATGCAACGTTCGATAATGTAGATTAATCGTCTAGTCTCAAAATCACTCCCAAGTTGCCTGAAATTATCTTTGACTTTTAGGCCAAAGACATAGCCTCCCCTGATAATTCGCATCATTATATACTTCCATATATATATATATATATATATATATATATATATATATATATATATATATATATATATATATATATATATATATAATAGCCACGTTCGTTGTTTTACTAAAAGGCGATAAAATATGAAATATGTTTTGGCTCTTGTTACCATGTTGGCATTTGCTGTCCATTAATGCCAGTTTTCAAGAACATTGATGACGCAGTTTTTTTGTCCCTAGTTCAATTTGGCTGCCAAGTTTTCAGCAAAGTGAATTGAACTTTCCTTATGTCCGAATGTCCTTACCCTATTCTTACTCCCAAGACATCATAGCAGGACTGCAAATCTTCTCCACAATATATTTTTTCCATGTACTTATAAGAGTGATATAAAAAAAAATATCGCCACTTTTAAATGTTTCAGTTAATCAAGCTTTTTCTAGAGAAAACTACACACAAAACAGATTAAACATAATAAATAATCGACATTCTCTCCCAACTTCCTCTCCATAAGTAGGAGCCACTTCTATAAAACGAATTTAAGAAATTAAAGCGAACTTTGGACTAGTGAGAGATAAAAAAAAAACGAAAAAGTTTGATGACTAGAGATAGTTCGATTAGGAGTAGCCAGTGAGACGTGGACGACAGATCATGTAAATTGTGCTTCAATCAGATAAGTTTACACTTAGTCATTTTTGAGAAAATATTGTTCTTATTTTCCTCACAAGAGGTTAGAAGTTAAATTAGGCCTATAAAAATTTAAAAATTCGAGTAGAATTATCAAAACATTATTGATTATATCAATATAAATTTCGATCCGTGTGATTCTGCTGTTTGGCTTTTAACCTTATTTCTTTTTACAGTTGTTGTCTTCGTTTGCTATTTGTCTAAAGATCTTTTTTAAAGGCCTACACTTTTGCTCGGGTTATTGGGTAAGCGTCAGCATTTTAAAGACATACATTTTTAAGAATTTCGATCTATATCATGCAGAGATGTCTTTTGAAGTTACCGTCTATCTCGTGGTTGTTTGGCTTTTGTTGTTTTAATGTTCCTCACACACACGTCAGTAATTTATGGCGTTTGCTTCCTATTTGTTTTTGTTTTCTAACACGTTATTTGATATTTGGCTCAGGTATTATGACCTCTCGATAGATTTGTTATTACCAAATGAACACTTGGGTCTACAACGACGCTTATATTATGATAACAACAATAAAGCATGTAAACAACGAATTATATTTTTAGCGAATTTCCTACTTATAATGGCTCTAATGGGGATATTTCGAGAGTTCACGAGTAATGGCTGACCGCAGAATTAAGTGAATTCTATTAAAAGTATTAGAAAATTAAGTACAGACCAACCTCCTTAATCTGGCACTTCCTCATCAGGGGAATTTTTAATCGGTCACTATTAATTCGTTGAGCGGCTACAAAGCTGCGCTACAAGTTCTTTACAACTTTACGCAGCAGCCGACTGCCGCAGGGCGTTTTAAGGATACGGCCTTTATAATTCTTATATATATATATATATATATATATATATATATATATATATATATATATATATGTGTGTGTGTGTGTGTGTAGAATATATACATATAATATATATATATATATGTATATATATATATATATTTGTTGTGCCGTGGCACAATAGTAAAAATAAGAAAATCAAGTCGAAGTTGGTTTAAGGAACAAGTGTATTTAACATCACAGATACAAAGGTAGGAAACGGGTAATACTCAGCTAGGCAGTTGTAGTACTGTCGCTGCTTACACCGGGTAGGTATTACTGGCACTACATATAGTGAGAACTGGTGTATAACTTGTGTTAGAGGCCGGTGCAACATATATATATATATATATATATGAAAAAATATATATATACACAAAATGTAAAAGATCGAATATAATATAAATTCAAACGTTCATGCATTAATTTAATAAAGGGCTCAATACAAGAGTAGAGCAATTGTTATTTATTAAATAACTATATATATAAATTTATGAAATACAACCGCACACACACACGTGTGTATATATATATATATATATATATATATATATATATATATATATATATATATATATGGAGAAAGAGAGATGCATATAGACACATTGAGTATAGTCACTCATTTATGTGCCATGAGGGATACACATTAGGCGATCATCTATCTTTCGATACATGACTGACGAGGCAGATTTTTTCCGCAGTAGGTTGTCATTTCTTTTTGCAGTAGACAAGTTGCCATCCAAGTCTATAGGACCCAGTCTATTTTGCTATTTGCCCACAATTTTTATTTTTCTGTTTTTAGCCCTTGTATTGCATAGAACAATATAAATCTTGTTTGGAAGTATCAATGATGGTTTTATATCCTGTTTCAAGCTTTGCTCTATTATTGGTTACACAGCAATAGATATGTCTAATAAGAAGCTAAGATTATGTTTCCAGAGTTTTTTTTCGGGGGTGATATCTGTTATCCGGTACTTTCTGTGGTCCGGTAGTGACCTAGTTTCACGGATGGCAAACTAAAGTCGGACAGTATACTATTTTGAACATATAGGCAGTATGGATTTTACTAGTATATAAAATGTACGTTGCTAAAATAAAGAAAAGTAACTGAATTGATTTTTCAAAGTTAAAGTAGATAAATGCTAACCTATCTAAAATTTAGGGTAGTTCAAAACAAGCGGGCATTATTGATAAGTGCCGCAAATAAAATAAAAAGTCAGCAAGACATTGTCGGGTAAAAGGCCAAGCAGAAGTAAGATCAGTGTTGGCTGTATGTTGTGGGAGCAAGGTCAGGGTCATTTATATGATCGACATGTCACGGAGATTAAATGACATTGGAGAAGGAAAAGGAGTTGAAAATCATCATTTTAATTTCATAAGTATGATCAATAAAAGTATAAACTTGGAGAAAGCCAAAATTGGCTATGAAGTGAGGTCTGCCCTGTTTCCCAACCCAAATGATAAAGTTAGGATCCAGCAGAATTAACAGTTAAAGACATTGACCCATTGCAAGAGCTGAAAAAGAAAATGATGGCTGCTTCCGATAAAAAAAAAAAAAAATTGACATCATTTGTTGTTTCTCGTCAAGATTATCCTTAATCATCCATTCTACGTCCCAACCATGACGCCAATTTGGCCGTAGATCCGCCCGACCGTCAATCATAGCCGGGGAGTCAATGTCAAAATGTTAAACCAGTTTGAACCCAGCTGATTAAATTTTCAACCAAGTCTATTTTCCATTCTTGATGTTTCCGACATAATTTGTGGCTTTGTTTTGTGCCTGAACTAACTCACATTAACTGGGTTTCAACAAATTCCACCTACATTCAAATCAAATTTGATCTTCATTATTCAATGACAGTTGTTATCTTCTGTCTTCTTATTCTTTTATTGTTCTCCCTCCTTCATAGTAGGTTTTTTTTTTCTCATATTCTCTAACGCTCAATAAGCTCTTGCGTCTTAGTGGCTTTATTTCCTTGATTTGTGCGAAATGATTAAGTAACAGAAATTGACAGGAACTTAAAATTTAGAGACACGCTCACTGCACTTGTATGTCACTGAAAGTTTCGTGATCACGATTTTCACCTGGAAAATGATGTTAAAAAAAACGGGTATATTTTGCTCAACTGTAGATTAATTGAAAGTGGCATGATTATTTATTATGGGTAAATAGCATCAAAAAAGGGTTCTGTAGCTTTGGGTGGCAACCGGTCTAGGAGAAAGGAACCCTAATTTCAAAACTGTATGCAGCCCTGGGGTAGTACATTATATACAGCTAAAGGAAAGATCATTCATATTAGCATGATAATCCCGACTCCGGTCGAATGATGATGATTTCAAATTATCACCTGTTCTTACTGAATTAGCGCTAAATTAATGTGAATACAATGCCAATTGCTATCTTCTTATTCTTTTATTGCCCTTTCTCCTTAATAGTAGTTTTTTTTTCATATTCTCTAACACTCACTAAGCCCTTACATCTTAGTGGCTTTATTGCCTTAGTTGGTGCGAAATGATTAAATAGAAGAATATGACAGGGACTTAAAAGTTAAAAACACATTCAATGCACTTGTATGTCACTGAGTTTCATGATAACGATTTTCACCTGGAAAATGTTTTTTCAATAAAGAAACATAGTTTTCTTAAATTTATATTAATTGAAAGTTTCATGATCTACGAATCTCATGCAATTAATATCCGGTCGGATTGTTTCAGATAATCGCTTATTCTTACGTAATTGTATTGTTCGTACTGATCTACATTATTTTACAATGGAAATGGTCTAGATTTAACTGTAAGTTCTATCCTAGAAGTTTCTTCTCTCACACTTCTCGCTTGTGCGACACTCTTCCGTCTCTTTGCTTCCCAGTCAACTTTGATCTTCATAAATTTAATGCAACATCAATCATTATATTTTTTCTTCTTAATTCTTGTGTTATTTTCCGAAACTCTTGAATAGTACTACTTTTCTCATATTCTCTAACTCTCAATAACTCTTTGCGTTGTAGGGGTTTTATTGCCTTTCTTGGGGGGGGGGAATGATTTAAAAAAACACATTGTATATATCTTTAAACATAGTCGGGTCGTAGATATTGGCGGAGTGAAGCCAATCCAACGTGATACGATCGGTGTTACAACTGGGTTTCGATAGCAGGTACAGTCACAGACATCAGGGCCAATGTGGAACCAATTGCCGAAACAAACAGCTACGTTAAAAATAAGGAGATGCTAAGAAATTCAGAAGTTAAGAATATCCTGAAGTCATCAATAATTACTACCTAAGGAAGATATGACTGTTTACACCAATAAACAGAGACCATATCTTATATTCCAGCCAAATTAAACCATGTAAAAACTGCCGTGTCAGGCTAAATGTAACCAAATATTTTCGTTTCTTTCCATTCTTCTCGTGCGCAGATCCTGATAAAAAAGAAGAAATCCGATATGGCGGACGCCTGCAAGTCTAACATGAGTCACGTTCATTGTATTTATCGAATTGTCTGCGATGTCTAACAAACGGCATTAGACTGCCTGTGACCGTCCATAGATGCAGGTATTATAAAATGGTTACAACTCCTAAAAATGTGTGTTCACAAGCTTTTGCATTGGATGGCAGGAAGCAATCCTAGGTAAACTCTGCACCCAGCTTTACTTAAAGGTCTGATGACAAATATGAACGCACTTTAATAACAAGGCAACTATTAGGTTGGTGCAAAAATAATGACGTAATAATGTCGCTTTTTTGACGTATTTTTTAACGTCAAAACGACATTCTTACGTCATTATTTTTTGCACCAACCTAATATTTATTGGCAGATATTGTAGTTTTTAAATTTCAAGGCGACGATTTGGAATGGATTGGTGTGCGTTATTCTAGTCCTTATTAATTTTTCCAGGCAGTAATAATTTTTCAGAGGTCAGGGGTGACCTTTAATTGGACAGAACAGAGCATATGTTTTTGATTTCCTTTCCGACGGATATGTCAGCTGAATATTTTGGGGGTTTTGAAGCAAAGGCTCTGAATGAAATGGTGTAAAATCAAAACAATATTTGTTTTTTTTAACTCCTACTAAACAATGGAAAATTTAGTTATTTGTGTGTCTGATGTATGGATGGGGAAATATGTATTAATTCACCTCGATTCTGAGGAGACAGACAGATACGAGCTGGGACGTCAGATAGAAGGGTCATCGGTTGCACTTCCACACGAGGAAAAGACGCAATATTCATTTGAATTTCTGATTGAACTTTGCTGCACAAATTGATCGGGATTCCAAGTCGTTGCCTTCTTTTCTTTTGTGTTAATAGATTCAAAATATATCCGATTGTAAATTATTATATTCTTCTTCATTAAATCGTTTATATTTAAACAAAACCGGTATAATTATTTCTTCGGTGACAGTTTGACTTTATTGCAAGTCATCCCGGTCGTCAAGAAGAAGTCTACCACGGTTTACTGACTAAAAGAAGAAAGAAATCTTTCTTTGTCAGGAAGAATCACAACACTTGAAGAACGAAGATTGGCCGATCAACGACTTATACTGCTACCAATAATTAAATAAGTTTTAAAGCTTTATAACTTTCCTTATCCAATAGCCGTGCGAGGGTTGAGATATCGGAAAGAGCGGGGTTCGACCTGAGCGTCTGCTCGTAAACAGAAAGCGAGACTAGACCAACAGGGCCCAGGGGACTTGTACAAGAAGAGACGGGGTTATAGGGAACATAGGTGTTGTAAGCTTGGATGTGCAGATGGTGTAAAGGATAATGGCTCAGAATTGTCAATTCGATAGCCGGGTTCCTATTCCAGTTGGCATCGTTATATTCACTTACTCGCAAATACCCTTGAGAAAGGCATGAATCCACCTTTTCATTAAATCGTCTATATTTAACCAAAACTGGCATTATTATTTCTTCGGTGGGGGCTTGACTTTATTTCCAGTCAACCCAGTCGCCTTCAAGAAGTTTACCACGGCTTACTGGCTAAAAGAAGAAAGACAACTTTTTTCGTCACTAAGAGTTAGAACACTTGAAGAGCCATATATATATATATTACCATAATGGACATATATTTGATTTTAAACTACTCTCCAAAAGCTGTGCATACGTCGGGGTTCCAATAATAACACCGTCCTGGGTATGACAATCAACTACATGCGTGTCCTGGGTATGACGATAAACTACATCTGACAGCCAAGCATCTGATCAGGTTTTGAGGGGCTTGGAATGACCTCTTAATTGATGGTTTTTCCAGGTCCGTCCGGACCCGGGATAGTACCGACTGTTAAGGTCCCATCTATGGACAAATATTTAACCCCCCAAACCGGGTTCAAAACGTGTAAAAACAGGTTTTAATACTAGCAAAACATTTTTGTAAAAATTTTATTACCAGCATTACATTTTTGAAAAAAAATATTATCAACTATACATTTTTTGAAAAGAAAAATTACCAGCTATAAACTTTAAAAAAAAAAAAATTACCAGCTATACATTTTTTGAAAAAAATTTGACCAGACATACATATTTGAAGAAAAAGTATTACCAGAAATAGATTTTTGAAAAAAAAATATTACTGACAATAAAAATTTTGTCGGCATTAAATAAACCTATTGAGGTTGATATACCGTAAAACTAAACAAACCCAACCAATATATACTGAGATAGATAGATAGATAGATAGATAGATAGATAGATAGATAGATAAAAAATATTAACAGCAGTAAAAAATCTTGTCGGCATTAAATAACACATTGAGGTTGATATACCGGAAAAAAAAACCCAAACCAAACCAATAATAACAAAGGTGGGCATAGATCCTGTTTACATTTGATTCAAAAGTTAGACATACTGACTGTAGAGACTTGAAAAGATCAGTTTAAACTGTAGTTAATCAGGTGTACATTTCCCTGTATTACACTCCAGGTAAAACGCAGACACAGATCAATTTTAAATTAAATTCAATGAGGTAGACATAATCACCATTCAAATTCGCCACTCACCCAGGTAGGTTTTACGAACTGTCAGTCTAGAAGCAATTTCACATATCGAGGTTTCCTGGTAGTATAAGTAGCGAGATTGTATCCATAGCCGGCTCGCTAGGCTTGTCGCGTATCTTGCAACACTTGGTATTCCGCATCGGTCACTCATTTGTGTAGTGACCAGGCCCAAGCTGCTTAACTCCGGTGATCGCACAAGAACTGGTGTCACAACGTCGATACAGGCGTAAGCCTCCCATATGGCTATAATAGGAAAACAAATATACAAAGATCCGGGTTGTAGGAGAATCAGAACAGTAGACATTGGTCCGGTTTAGACTATAGAAAAAAAAGAAATCGGTATGGTTTTCACGAGATTACAAACGATAGGTACCTGTATCTATCGTTTGTAATCTCGTGCAATCTCGTTTGTAATCACTTATTTATGTCTTAAGGGCTGTAGATGATACTCCCATCAGAGAATGGTCCGAAATCAGAGGTCTTATTCTTGCGTGTGTTCGATCTATTGTACTAATTCCAAGGCATACACTATTTTCTGTCGTGGCTAATAGAGGAGGCCAATTCCATGAGAGGTTGATTTGATTTTGACGTTACCATCTTCTAGCCTTTACCTATCAGGTGGTTTCAATTCAGAGTTTTCGTTCTCCCAGACTGGTTACCAACCAAGGCTACAGTGTCCAGTGTCCTGTTATTTTACCGATAGTTGAGGGAAGAGATAGATTCATACCTTTCACCTCACAAACGTATTAGCGCGTGAATGAATCTAACACTTCGCCTTACTTGCCACCTCTTTATACATTATTTTAGAATGTAGAAAAAAGATTTGGTTAACAGTAGAGTATAAAAGACGTATGGCAGACTTTAAATTACAGAGTGGTCCGAAATTCGTGTCACGGCTACATAATATAATTTTCTATTTCAGATGGCTGACACGAAAAGGCAAGCGGCTTGCAAGTGTATGGAAGATACCAGAATATCCATCAGTTGAAGGACACTGTTCGGAGAGTCTTTGCAACACAGCATGGCTTCGTGAAATATCACACAGGACATGGTGCCGCATAATTTTGAACCACGAAAATGATGGTGTTCATACAGACCTTCACAATGGGAGGCAGAATCAATGAAAGTGAATAAACTGAATTAAGTACATATGACTTGTATTACAGTACCACTTATTATACTTTCTTTTTCTTTTCTTTTTTTTTTTTTTTTTGGTATTGGGTGACAAGACTTTCGGACCACCCGGTACTCTGGCCAAGGAACGTGGGATGTGTTTAATACTAATTTTATAGCTTTAATTAACTATCGTCGTCACATAATTATTAAAAGCGAATATAGATATAGAGTTAAAGGGCTTTCTCTTTTTAATGCATACGTAATTTGATTTCATTTTAAAATATTCTTTGAATATGTTCTTTGTATCGTCCCTAGAATCGCTTGATCTAAGCAAAATAATCTCGGGTTCAAATGCATTAGTTTGTGATCCATGGAAATGCCTGCGACCTGCTGAGCCAGTTTTGCTAAATGTCAGTGTCTCTTAGTTCTCAAAGTCCAGTTCGTTTCGTCTATTTAGTGCCAATTCTCTTTCCACGGAAATGTCCCTGTCATACATAGATGAGCTTAGAAATCTTTTGAGCGCCTAATGTTAAAAAGGTCAAATTATGAATTTTCACAGGTGAAGAATAAGTTAAAATGACAAACATTTCGAACCTGCAGACGAACACAGAAAATAACATCACAAGACTTTTAGAACGACGAGGAAGATTTCTTTTTTGTAAAAAAGAAAAACAAGAAAGCCAAAATATAATCAGAAGAGACAGTTGAAATCTGAGACACATGATTCTAATATAATCAAAATTCTAACAATCACATATCCTTTGCTGGAACAATGGTTAGCTCCTTCTACCACTGACTCCTCCTGCCATTCCTTATTTCTACAAGAGTCAGATTAGAATAAGAGTCTATCATCGCTAACTTTTCGTGGCTGGTGCTGCACTTCTCCTGTCTTCAAAGATTTGACAATCATTGACGACTTTTTTCCCACTCTACAACCTCTTTCCCCAAGACGCAAAGATGCATGAGTTTTTCTAGTCTATTAGCTTCAGGTAGCCGCCAGGACGAGTTTTTTTTTTTTAGAAGCTGGATTTTATAGTTTTAATTAACTATCGTCGTCTCATAATTATTAAAAGCGAATATAGGCATAAAGCAAAACGCCCTTCTCTTTTTAATGATTAAGTAATTTGATTTCATTTAAATATGTTCTTTGTATCGTCTCTTGGAAAATATTCAAATGAGCTCTATACTTTAATTCCACCAGTTAAGACCTTTTTACAGCACTGAGTCATAAAGATACATCCACGGATTATAAGCACCCGCATTTCCTCTGTATACCTATTGTAAGTTAGATGATACCCAAGACAGATTTTTTCTCACAGAACTGCTAGATTGGAAAACAAAGCTATAACATGATTCCTTCTCTGGGCATTAGAATTTTGAAATCTTAAAGATACATTAACTATCATAATCTTTAATTTCATTTTTATCTCCACGTATTTTCATATCACGCATTAAATGGCTCTTAGGCATTGTATAGCATGAATGTTTGTAAACAAAGTCACGCTGAAGACAGGGGAAGAAGGAGAAATTGCGAATCAAGGGCGTAGGAAGGAAAGACAGGACAATGCAAGGGTTGATAATGATGTTGCGATAGTTACTTAAAACAATTGTAAAGTTATTGTCATACATTACAAATAAAAGCACGTGACTAAATGACGTAATTTTATTAATCTCTAACCTTTGTCAATGATTGTCGATCCGCATATTCATCAACCTGTGCACATCTCTGAACTTATATTTTACATCTCGTCAGAATGTGAGAAAGACTCTTGTCCCTCTTGGGTGTATGTTTTTATATATACACCTGTCTTACGTTTTTCCCCTCGCGTGCATATCCTAGACGCAGGTGGGTCGACCACGGCTTTACATATCGGAGGCATTAGGGTTCTGCAAAGCACCCACGCAGCTGGCTTCTCCAAATCTCTGGTGTAACACTGATGATAAAGAATATTTAGGACACATCTGGTGTCAGTACCATACAAGAAAAGACAGAAAATTACATAGATCTATGATAAATTATGTGATAAAATGACAGAGCTCATTAAATATCAGAGCGACAATTTTCTCAAAATCTCTTTCCTTTTTTTATTTTTTAATTCGTTCCACACTGGGTGGTACAATCTTTTGGCATTGTATTAGATTAATCTAAGCAGAGTTAATTACAACAGTTGCACGTTATTTTATCACCTCACTTTATCACTTCAACTTCCGCAACACAATAAATCCAGAAAGAGACAAGGGGTCACTGAGTGTGAGAGAATGTGATAAAAAACAAACATTGCTAAGGTGGAAGAACAATAAAAGAGCAAGAATTAATGTCATGGGTCCTTACCTATAACTACAGAATGAACTCTTTCTAACACTATGTATACTGCGCCTCTCAAGAGAGAGGGACGAATCAAGCCGAGCTTCTCGGCTTGACGGGCGAACTCTCTGCCTCTGAGCAGAGAGGAACCCGGACGAGGCTCCGCCGAAGGGCAGAGTCTCGTTCGGGAAGGTTGACCAACCCAATTCTGTTTTTACAGTTTGTACGGGCATTTTTTGGCCGAGCCTACGGGCTCGGGGAACCCACGTTAAACTCGGCCTTGTGCCATATGCAACCCTCGTGGGGGGGATGGCTAGATACCGAATAAAGCCGAGCTTCCCGGCTTGACGGTCGAACTCTCTGCCTCTGAGCATAGAGAACCCTGGACGATGTTCCGCCAAAGGGCAGAGTGTCGTGCCACATCTTTCCCCTCAATTAAATATCGAATCGAGTCGAGCCGATAGTAGTTCACTCCAAACCAGACTGACAGTCATACTAACACCTTCCACATCTTGTATTATTATTTCGTGTAATATACCTTCGTTACTTCTACTCTTGTGTTCGTGTTGTTCTTCCTTGGTCCTAACCTGGACCATAACAATTAAAAAGACTGATGGTAATGATTGACATTGCATTTAAATCTTTCAAGATCAAAGTTGACTGAGAAGGAAGAAACCAGAAGAGAGTTTCACAAGCGAGAAGTGCAAGAGAAGAAACCGTTAGCATAGAACTTACGGTTAAATCTAGCTATTTCGGCTGTAAAATGGTCATACATTGCTGCCAATCTAGTACTGTTCTTAAATTAATAGTCTCGGTACCATTGGGGAAACTTCATCAGAACAATTACCATGAAAGTGTTTTGATTGAAAAGGTACGGGGAAGGTACATCACGGCGATGGGAAAGTGACTGAACCGAGATGCCAGGTTATGACCAATAACACTGCAGGTTCTTTTTTTTTGTATTTTATATAAATACATAGAAGAAGCACCAAACCAGAAATGGCAGCAATATTCAATATATAGACGAATGGTAAACTTATAAATGTGTAACATTGTAGCGAGAAAATTGTCTAGCACCACACACGGAACCAACTTCAAAGAGGTGTTTGAAAAGGGCAATTTTGTTTAAAATTAACAAGCACTTTCTTGTCCCAGTTAATAACTGAGTTTAAGTAATTCTTTTAGAACAGATACCAATTTACAATTATAACAGGAGTAAATAATAGCGAGTTAAAAATTGATCATATCAGGAAAGTCGTTAATGAACATTGTGATCAGCGAAGATCCAAGGATAGAGCCCTGGAAGACACCTGCATTAATGCAAAAATATCTAGAAGAGTGGCCATTCAAGACAACTTTCATTTCGCAATAAGATAAGAAAGATTGTGTCTGTTCGAAAATTCATTCAGAAATGCAATAATCTTTCAACTTGTGAAATGCCTTCGCGGTAAAATGCCTTCGCGGTAAAATGCCTTCGCGATAAAAATGTCTTCGCGGAAAAATGCCTTCGCGGTAAAATGCCTTCGCGATATCCAATGCAACATCCCGAGCTTCACGATTCCTATCTACAGCTTGATAGACTCGTTCAGCAATAATCGTTAATACATCAAAGATTGACCTAGAGAAGAAAAAGACATATTTAATATACGGAAGCAAATCCTTTAAGGTGATATATTTAAACAATCGAGAGTTGATTAGAGCCTCTAGTAGTTTGCCTTAAAGAGGTAGAAGGGTAATGGCTCGATAAGCAGATGAATCAAATCGTTCGCCTGAGTTCTTAAAGACAGATACTCCAGAAGCGTATTTCCTAAAAGCGGGAAAGGAAGAAACAACAATGCATTTATTGTTTAGTTTAGAGAGAACAGGAACACATTTCATAAGGTCTATTGCATGGATACCATCAAGACCACATGCGCTTTGAGGATCTAGTTTACAGATGGTAGCAGAAACCATGAATGGAATTATATAAGTACCACTCAAGAAAGACTCAGTTCAAAGTGTAAAGTCCCACAAAGATAATCTAGATAAATCCGGGGTTGAATTTGGAAGGAATTTACGGGGAAAACAAGCTGTTTTATCAACAGATGTTAACGCTTCAAATTGTGTAAAGTGGAAAAGGGTAGAAGACTTACTCTTATTTAACACACTATTACAGAACCGCCGGTATTCACGAGAACCAAACTTGTTAGAGGATATAATGGGCCTCTTTCCGTCAGTCAAGAAAAACGTAACCTCTTTGAGAACACAGTCATAATTATTAAACGCATACACATAGTGGCATCAGTTGTGATTGGAGCTATCACTTTGGTACCGTCAGAAAAAGTTATTTCTGTGGGCTATAAAGACTTAACAAACTGGTATGAATTAAGGAAAAAATCTGTCTTCAAGAAACCTCTATTTCGCATATAACACGTCGAGCGATATTCTTTTAGTTACGTTTTAATATTCTTCTTCTTCTCACGCATAATCCACGTAGCGAGCATCAGTAAATGGATTTTGAAGGCAAGAGGAATGTAGGAAAACAACGCACAACATACTTAGTAAGCTTGAATAAATGGCTGGCGGAACAAGGTTTACGAGAAATAACAAAAAGATAAAATTTATTAAGGACTACGAAGGACAGGAAATTGTGGAGAGCCATGATTTCCTACGTTCTGAAGGAACACACGCAGAAGAAGAAGAAAAAATCCGTTGCAAAATCTTAAATTTGTGAGGTGATATGCTTAAACAATTCAGAGTTAATTAGAGCCACATGCGCTTTGGGGAATCCAGTTTACAGATGATAGCCTAAACCATGAACTTTCTTGAGTGGTACGTATATATGTACCACTCAAGAAAGACCCAGTTCAAAGAGTAGAGTCAAAGATAATCCAGGTTGGGTGCGGGTACAATTTGAAGAGAATTTACTCGCAAAACAAGCTGCTTTATCAACAGAAGATTTTAACGCATCAAATTATGTGAAGTAGGGTAAAATAAAAGACTTATTCTCATTTAACACACTGTTACAGAGCCGCCAGTATTCATGAGATCAAACTTGTTAGCGGTTATAATGTGTCGTCAGCCAAGACAAACTTAACCTCTTTGGGGACATAAGTATAATTATTAAGCGTATACACAAAGTGAATTCTGTTGTGATTGGAGCTATCACGCTGGTACAGCCGGAAAAAATTCCCGTGGGCTATAGAGGCGTAACAAACAGGTGTGAATTAAGGAAAAAATTGTGGCTTCACCTGGTATTTTCCGAGAAGATACAAATTTTTTAAACAAAGAAGAAATCTCTGTGGCACAATTCTCAATAGGTGACTCAAGAATATAGCTTCGAGGGTCGTATAGATTAAAGTCAAGAAATGAATCTCAAGCGTCGGTAACAGAAAGAAGTCTTCTGAATAGGCGATTCCTGTATAAAAGACGAGTCAAAAGAAGTATCAGCAGATACTATACCTTGATCAAGAATTGCCAAGAGGACAGAGATACGATGATTGAATGTTAAACAAACGTATCTCGATAGTCACTCTTATAGTAAACTAGCAGCATGGCCCGGCGTTGTCCGTGCTTGATTCAAAAATCGTACGACTCATACAGCAATCGCTATCGCTTGACTTAAAATATTTTTGCTCTTCCTTGTCTTTAAAGGAGTGCCGTTTGCCGTGCTGATGTTGCTACATGCCTTACTTCTTGCCTATCTCACACTGCGAATTTTTTCTAAGCTCTATACTAAACATTAAATCTGTTACGAAAAAAGAACTAAACAAAATAAACACAAAATGATCAGCTTTAAAAAGGACTCGTAACTGGAAGAACCGAATGAAAAAAGAATGTTAACAACAAATACTTTGTCACACCCAACCCAGTTCTGCGGAATCAGAATCAACGTTGAGTTTAAGCAAGCGAATGAGCCAATTGGTGTAAAGTGCCATGCAGATTTAAATTTTTCCCACTTGTGACGAATACAGCTATCGATATTTTTTGCATGCTAGCGTGCTAGTTAACATTCGTGTCAGTCACCTGTTGGCTCTCACGCTTGCCAATAGAAACTCCCTGCCTATTCGTGGCAGCCAGCTATAGGTTCTCACTCTGGGCAGTAGAAAATGGTCGCAAACTAAATGAAAACTGCCGTAGAAGCATGAAAAAATCGATTATTTCCACTATTGATGGAACACTCACACACAAACTTATTTTCCAAATTACATGTAGACTCCATATTTGACAAAAATCAATAGGTTAACAGGAGATATACTTATTTGTAGTTCGACCATAACCCGAACCACTGGGATACGTAGTGTTCTAGAAAAAGTATTTTGCCGGATTAATTATTTATCCCTCTTCATCTTTATGCTAGAAACAGGAGATAATCCAGTGCTGTATAAATCACATTAGCTTTGCACGAATATGCCGATGGCAAGTTTTTTTTTTTTTTTTACTTTCATAAATTCTACCTTATCTGTTATGAGAAATGTATTGTCTTACAACAAGCACTCACTGTTTTCATTGAGGCCCTAACTGGGCCTACAAATCAGCAGGCTTACAATGCAAATGAAATAAAGACATGTGGAAATATGTTACCATTCTTTTGAGATTGTTCAAAAGCATCAGATGCAGCAGCTAACACCAACAAACAGTACAGTCGAGTTTGTTTTACAGCCTGGGAAATCGTAAAGTGGTCACGTGGTAATTAGTCGAGTGTAAGTGATTGAACCAGATTAGCGATTGTCTGACTGGTGAGGGATAATAGGTACTGAGACTTATCTAAAAAAAAAAAAAACAGTTGCGATGATCGGGAAAGCTTAATCAATGATGTTTATTCCTGATTGCATTGGTTGTTTCGTGAATCTATAAACATGACGCCCATTCAGACGATTAGCTGCTGGTTACATTTCACCCCTCTTTCTGATTAATCCGCGATATTTGGCCTGAACCTATATTGGCTTGATTGTTTTTCTAATTCATCCAATGATTTTTTTTGTTTTACATTTGTTTTCATCTCAATCTGCCTACTTAATGATATTGAATGTTTCCTGCTAATTATACAGGTGTCAAATAGACAGAAGATGAAGATTGAAATTGCATTTAATTTTTTTTAATTTTAAATATTTTATTTAAATTATTTTTTTTAAATTAATTTTTTTTTTTAAAAAAACAAAAATTAAATTGCATTAACGGCATTGAAATTTTCCTGCTAATTATACAAGATTTAGTGAATTAAATAACTTGGTCTCTGAGTGATTTTTTAAAATCATTTCAACAAAGTGAATCCGATAAAGCCACAATAAAAACGGCAGTTACTAAGAGAAAAGGAAGCAAAGAACACGCTATCGAGGAGAATGGACAAAAAAAGAACAGGTGTCAAATAGACAGAAGATGAAGATTGAAATTGCACATAAATTTTGAAACATCGCCATTCACAGGAAAGAAAGAAGACGACAGAGAGTTCTCCAGGCGAGAAGTACCAGAGAAGAAGCCTTTAGAATAGATCTTATGTTTATGTTGACTGTTAAATTATGAGAGCGAGATGTCAATCAAGTCGAGGTGGCAAAGAGGTAGCTCGTCTCGTGGTGTGAAGCCTTCAGCTTATTTTCCTTATGTTGGAAACAATTATTTAAGTGTAATAATATAACGGTGATGTGTGCTTAATATTAACATTCATGTGCAAAATGAAAGCATTATCCTGGCAATAAGCTGTGGACAATCGAGGACACGCCCAGAGGCGAGTGTTTCATGCTTAAACCAAATCTTCAGTCTCTGTGAGTAGTGTGTTAGCTCTCACTATTTACATATGCTGGTCAATGATGCATTATGGGTAGAATGTTTATTTTATTATAGTATGATAACAGTTTGTATAATAATTATCCTAACCGTTGTTGGGTAAATTATAACGGTTATGCTTCAAATTATTGTAAACGGTATTGATTATACATTATTGATTTGAGTTTGTTTACCTATTTTATAGTGCTGTTCGTTAATATTTTTAGTGTTTATTATGTGACCAAAAGAAATTAGCGATTCTGTTTTTAGACGTAATTTCATATTGGGCTTTTCTTCCCCCTACACCGGTTTCTTGGTATTAGGTTGGTGCAAAAATAATGACGTAATAATGTCGTTTTGTGACGTAGTTTTTAACGTCAAAAGACGACATTATTACGTCATTATTTTTGCACCAACCTAATATTTATCTTTGCTCTCTTCCCTGTATCTGCTTCGTTGTTCGTTCGTCCTATCGCAACTGCCCGTAACCGTATGATGTACCCCCAACAGAAGACCTCTCTCATCTCCACGATGGTCTAACGATAATCGCGAGTCACCAATCACTTGCCCGGATGATAAACATAATAGATATCCAGGCACCTCAGAATGGAGTACTAACATGCCCGGATGTCCCTGCTCGATTCCATCCAACTACGCTATGTAAAGTTGCTAATGTCCGAGTTTCTTTTGGGGCAACAAAGAAGGCTCGCTTTTGATGGAAGTTCGCGTTCACCTTCTTTCAAATTGAAGTCCTACACGCCAGACAAAGACGAACTCTCTTTCGTCGATAGTAAGGAAAGTCTTGTTCATCATTTCCGCCATTTGTCGACTACATATCATTAATTACTTTATTACTGCTTGATTATTATTATTATTATTACATTTACTTGTATTTATGTATGCATTTGTAGTTTGTTAGTTTAATTTGCAGTGTAAAACCCGCGCTCAGTTCGCATTAAACATTTCCAGAATACCTCCATTCGAATCTGGCTTGATAAATTTGATAAGATCTACCGTTTTGGAGTTATCGACAGTGAAATTTCGAATTCATTCTCGTCGCGGGCAGCCATGACTGGTGTTACTTGTATATATTCGCTGCAGGATAGCTATCAGTGTAGTATCATTGCACAAACTGAGGGTGTGTACGTAAATAGTTCTCTTGCGCAGTAATTGAGAGAATTTTAGACAAGAAAGATCAGTTCCGAGCTTAGCTTTCTGTAGTCTTCCGCGTTTAGCTTTCCGCAGCGAATATATGCCAACGACACGATTGAATCCGAAATTTCACTGTCGATAATTCAAAAAAGGTAGATTTTATCAAAATTATCAAACCAGATTCAAATGGAGAATGTACAATTACACATAAATGTAACTATTTTGGAAATTTTAAATGCGAACTGAGCCCGGGGGTTACACTTCAAATTTACCGTTTGTCAATTTGTTTATTATTTTTTACATTCTTTCTTTATTTATTGATTTACTTTTTTTTATTATACTTATTTATTTTTTATTCGTTTTTTTTTTGGGGGGGGTATTCGTTTTTGTTTTAGAATTTTAACTAACAGAGTAAATATTTCTTTTCGTGACTACCATTTGAGATGAGTTATGATCGTTTATTTAGTAATTTTTGTTGACCTGGGAATGTCGCTGCTGGGTGTTGACTTCAATGCCCTCAAAATAAATGTTCATCAATCAATTATAAGTTCACAAGATTAATTAAATAAAAAGCTTAATGGCTGTAACTTATCAGTCATTTTTAATGAAACATGTATAAAAAAGTGAGATTGCTGTCGATATATGCATATATATATATATATATATATATATATATATATATATATATATATATATATATATTTTCAATTGTAGGTGCAGTTCAATTTATAATTACATGAATTATTCATAGAAAAAACAAATATAGAGATTAATTATTTAAATGGCGAGAATACATCTTCGCAAACAATTTCAATAACTAACCCCGAAGCTGTGTACAGGGATTATATCATTCATATACAGGTTCGGGGTCAGTGTACCTTATTGAAATTGTTTGCGGAGATGTATTCTCGCCATTTAAATCATTAACCTTTATATTTGTTTTTGTATGAATGATTCATGTAATTATATATATATATATATATATATATAATTTCGATTTATATATATATATATATATATATATATATATATATATATATATAAATTTCGTTTTATATATATATATAATTTCGATTTATATATATATATATATATATAAATTTCGATTTATATATATATATATAATTTCGGTTTATATATATATATAAATATAAATTTCGATATATATATATATATAAATTTCGATTTATATATATATATATATATATATATATATATATATAAATCGAAATTAACTGAGCATAAATTTTAAAATGTCTTATATTTCTGTTTGCTTAAACAGGCAATTCTATATCTGAGGAATGACACAGAGAATTAATTATTTGTATCTGAATATATTTTATTAAGCAATAAGTAATGGCTCTCTGCCATAATGGCCATAAAATCTCCGTACGTTCCAGTTTCTTTCGGGGTACAACTTGCTTCACGATCGATATAGACTAAAACAACACGTTAGACGATTCTGTATTTTTCATAAGTTACCCAAAATGTTGCCAAAAAGCACTGGGGAGATAGTCATTCATTTTTTTTGGCATTCATTTGAATTCGTTTGACGCATAAGAATTATAAAATATCGTATGCCTTATAACCCCCACTACCAATAAAATAATTAATTCACTTTATTCCCGCTAGTTAAAAGAGTGTAAGTTTTATATATTTGACATCAATAATGCTAAATATTAGAAACACTATGTTTTTTGTCCCTCCAGATTTTTATTCCTCTATATACAGTTTCAGATATTATATTACTTGGCTGTTCTTGCCATGTTTTATTTTTACAAGAGTCAGACCTGGGCAGTATCTGGGCTGGAGCTGTCAAAACCTCACACTCGGACTTTGACTGAGATCAGAAGTGTTTACGCGGTCGTGTAGGCGATGATATATTTTAACCATACGACCCTTCTCCCATAGACACAACGTAGCAAGCCTCTCGCTATAGTATCATTGTTTCCATGACAGATGCCCAGACAATCTGTATTCTTTATTTCAACTAGTCCAAACATTTCCAGCCAAGACCTGCATTGGTGCATCCATCCTCACAGAGTTGAATCAACCTCTTCCCTTCATATTTAGCTGCTAAGTAATATGTTTACTTCATTAAGGACAACATTAAGGAACTGACTATTTTGTCGATGCTTCACTAAATACTACAATGTTAATTTATCCATTAGATTCACTTCAGTTTAGTCTTGTTTGTTTTACAGCATATTAATCTCAATGGGTTATTTAATGCCGACAAGTTTTTTATTCATGGTAATATTATTTTCCAAGAATGTATTGCTGGTATTAAAAACAATTTTACAATTTCATAGTGTTTTGACGTCAGTTTGGGGGTTAGCGCTTTGCCCATAGATGCGACCCCTAACAGGTGCTACCACCCTGCTTTAGGGTGGACCTGGGAACAACAGCAATTAAAAGGTGGTTCCACGCACCTCAAAACCTCATAATCAGATAAATATTAGGTTGGTGCAAAAATAATGACGTAATAATGTCGTTTTTGACGTATTTTTAACGTCAAAAACGACATTATTACGTAATTATTTTTGCACCAACCTAATAATAACACGAACTATGTGTTATGATTAATCAAGAGTGGTGTCCTCTTGTCTCGTTATTCTCCTCTTTGAGAGAGCTATTTCTGTTTACTGGGACTATAAAAGGACACTATATGCGAACCTTGAATTCTCAGTTGAATAAATCTTTCTTAAAGCATGCAGCTGCCTTCTTTTGTCATTATACTATGCTTTCTTGTTGCTATTTATTTAGACACTAGTAATTTTAATGCATAAAGTGTCTTATAGCAAATTGTTCAAGCATTTCATTTTAATTTTCAATATTGCGCTTAAACCAGATTATATCTCTGCGTATTATCGATTTAAAACGACAGTAGCACTAGCTGTTCGGTTAATGAAAGCAGAACCTTTCTTTATAAGGTGGCATATAATATTAATAATACTATTACCATAAGAAGTGAGGAGAACAGATAATACACTTTGACTCCGATAACTAGATTTATTGAGTGATTTGTTTTCTACGGCTTATCAAGCCATTGCGGGTTAATTAAAGAAAAATATTTTTAGATTGTAAGTATTTTTTTGAGATAATTATGGTTTAGTGATTCAAGTCTTACTGTTCAATCGATAGCTGGGAAAAGAAGAAAAGGTAGATTCATACCTTTCCCAAAGGTATTTACGCTTAAGTGAATATAACGAACCCAGCGGGAATGGAAACTCGGATCGTCGATTAACAAATCTTAACTATTATCTATTACACCACACGCACATCCAAGCTTAGAAAACCTGGTATTCCAAGCGGTCAACGATCAAGGTGCTGACCAGACTCGGTTAACCTCGATGATCATACAGAAAAAGTTGATGTGGTCGTAATCACCGACGGCCAAGGAGTGAAGAAAAGCATAACACGACTGCTCGGTCAATGACTCTTTCCTTATAAGGAAACTGTTAAAATTATCATTAGCGTTAACTATGTAACACAGAAGAAATAACGTCACATACAGGGAAATAAAGCCTGTTCCAATAACTTGAACCGATTTTAAATGTGAAAAAATGTTTAAGCGTCTAATGATTTTTTTTCTTTTTCTTTCAAATTTAACAACTTCCGTATTTGGCAATTCCAACCATGGAATGATTAACAATCAAACAACGTGTTAAAGTTTCAAGAGTGCAATTGGAAAAATCTTCGTAAATTCGAACTGTGTCCGTGGCAAATGTGAAAACGCCGTTCAGTTGAAAACATTGTTGCAGTACATAAGAATGTGGCCGAAAATCCAGAAACTCGACTCTCCGATTAACAAATCTCAGTCATTATCCATTACACCACCCGCACACCCAGGCTTAGAAAACATGGTATTCGGCTGTTCGGTTAATGAAAATATACAGATTTGTTTATATAAATATACCCATACATCCTTTTATCTGTAATGTTAATATCTATTATAACTTAATATATATATATATATATATATATATATATATATATATATATATATGAAGAAATATAGTCTTAAGGTGTGCTATATTTATGGGATAAAGTGCTCAATATCAAAGATAGAGCGTTTGTAAATATAAAGTGAACATAAGTCAACACTTGCATATAGTCTGTTTCATACTGTATATAAGTTTGACTTATATGTTCACTTTTATTTTAAATATATATATATATATATATGGTGGATTCTCCCGTCGTATTCGACGTATCAGGGTCAAACAGCTCAGTTCTTAGGAACCGACAGCCCAGACATCAGCAGATATGATTTAATTCTCGTAATGGAAGGCTTTGTGCAGAACCAACCACACTTTTTGAGAGTTGAATACAGAGTCTGTTTTCATGCTATATGCAATCGTCAGGCCTGACGATTGCATATAGCGTGAAACAGACTGTCGCCTCTAAGTGTTGACTTCTATGTTCACTTTTATATATATATATATATATATATATATATATATATATATATATATATATATATGCCCAACAAATTGCGAAGTGCGCGAAATGCATTTCTGTTTGAATGTCTATTTTCTTAATAGGCTTTAATAACTTTAACACAGTGTTTGACTGTTAATATTTCCATGGCTGAATTTGTCAAAGACTTAAGTTGTTAATCCTAAAAGAAAAAGAAAAAAATCATTAGACGCTTAAACTTTATTCACATTTAAGTTATTGGGACACTCTTTATAACCGAATTAATTATTTCATAATTTAAAAAGAAAAAAAAAACAAGAAGAAAGAAACGCCTGGCTGGAATTGTGCGATGATTGAAAATAGTATCCACTGTTAAACTTCTGACTGACTGCTAAATCATTCAATCACTGTTACATATGCTGCCCTAAAAAAAAGGAAAAACAAAGACAACACATAGAAAGAGTACTGAAGTAAACACAGCCAGGATATAATCAGAAATAATTACCCATATTGCACTTGTCTTCCTGTGTTCCTCTTCCGAATGTTTGACTAGTATAGAGATCAAATTTTGTCACTGTTACCCTGTTCAGTTCGTAAGCATATTATATTTAGCGCAGATGTACCTAGCGAGTACTGAACATTGTAATAAGAGCCTGCTAACATTCTTTGTCGCATTACGGTAGATTTCGAAGTCCTTTTCTTGTCAGCAGCTAAGTGATTTGGATAGCAGAGAAACCGAAACAAAAGCCAAACTATGCTTTTCCCTTGATCATATACTTGCGAAAGAGAACAAAGCGATAAGCATTTTCCATCGTCTCCTAAAAGCTAGATATCCTCACAGATTCGCATCACTCCCAGGGGTCCCTTGATCTTTCCTACTGCTTGACCTTTATATCTAGGTTTACAAAGCGAACATCCTATGGTGAGATTCGCAATATTTTCTACTTGAAGTTCCTTTAGATATTATTTTCTTAACCCATTTTTTCCTTTCTCATGTCAGAGTTTTTTTTTTTTTTTTATTTATCACGTGTACACTTGCGTGTATATAATGTACACTACTGGCAAAATTTCGGCGACAACTTGCATTTCCGAAAAATAACACCTTAAAAGGTGATGTTTGCATTTATTAAAGTAAAAGATAAAATTTCGGTAATTATAATGCACTAGCAGTAGAGCCCGGTGTTGCCCGGGGATGTAACAGTAAGAGATAGATTAGGTATCGACCATCATAAAGACTGAAAAATAAAATTGACAAAGATTATTGTTTAAGTTTGATGGACACGCATGTTTTAATTAGTTTTTGTTTTGTTTTTTCTTTTTACGAATTGGTCAAACCCAAACTCAAACAAAAAACATTGTTTTCAATCGTTATGAGTCTACCGATTGAATAGAAATTTATTATAAACAATTGTCTTGTAAATGGAATTTTTAAAGCATTCTGGATGTAAAAATAAAGAAAAAAGTGTGCAAGACAATAAGAAACACTTCCTGCCAAAAAAAAGTGTAATTTTGTTGAAAACGGTTGAAAAATGTAGGAAATCCGATCCCATATATAAACGAACACACACACATACACACACACACACACACACACACACACAACCTGGGTTTTATAATAAGTATAACTTGATATGAGTTGTCCCCCTTTCATTTCCGTGATGCCTCTTAATCGTGTTTTCAAATTGATTTCGTGCAAAAACAATTGTGTTTTTCCAATTTTGGGCGCTGTCAGAACCAGCGCAAAGTAATTTTACGCAGTCCTGTGAAGTTTTGTTGAAATCGGTTGAAAAATGTAAGAAATCCGATCCAATATATAAACGTACAGACACACACAAACACACACACAATCTGCGTTTTAGATTTGCTTTTATTTTGACAAAATGTAAACACTTAAGTATAAAATATTATCATAAAAAGAGCACCATATTTTATTTTCATCAATAAAACCGCCACTTACCTTTATTACTGCTTTACAAATACTTGATATTATTACCAACAGTTTTTTTTTTGTTTGTTTTAAGAAAGTATATGGCAGACCTTCGCAAACACGGAAAACTCATTCCCACTCTTTGATTATTCTCTTTGAATTCTGTTATCTAATTCACCCCCTACTAAATCAATTGGGGGAGAGGTCAGGAGATTGAGGCAGCCAAGTCACAATTTCCAAAAGTGTGTTCATTATTTTGTAACTCGAGGTAATTATGACATCATTTAAAAGAGAGTTGTCCATTTTGTCTTGTTGAAAGGCCATTTTTTTCCATTTAAGCGTAAAGATGTTATACCTTGTTTCTGCAAAATTGAATACTTTCGTAATTTTTTCATGATTCACTTGACCTGAATCAAATCCCCGGCCATTTTGTTAATCTCAAATATCTACTGAGGGCTTAATGGTGAAAACAAAATATAATGTTTTTCATACAAAATATTCCTAATTTAACAAAATGTATTGTGGACAGACAATTCCAAATTTGAACTTTTTGGCAGTAAGAGAAGCTAGTGAAAGACTGTAAAATAAAAAGAAATATATTGTAGTTACTGAAAATTTATCTTTTACATAACAAAAAATAGAAAAATATATCCTTTTAATAGAGTTGTCCCAATCTATCGGCCTGTAGTACAACACGCACAGACATGCAAACATACATATACATATACAAACACACACAGACACACACACAGACACACACACACATATATATATATATATATATATATATATATATATATATATATATATATATATCCGAGCGAGTATAATTTCTTATACTTATAAGATTTCTATTAATAATATATATATATTTTCCGAGCGAGTAATATATATATATATATATATATATATATACAAATGTAAAAGAAAGAAGAATACAATTCCAACGTTCAAAAACATTAATTGAAGCAGGGCTCAATACAAGAGGAGAGCAATAAATATCATCATCGTTAATTACCTGAAGAAATGTTTTATTTAAACGTCAAAACAAAATGAACAATTTTGTACTAATTAGCTACATGTTCTAATGTAACAGTATATATATATATATATATATCTATATATATCTATATATATATATATATATATATATATATATATATATATATATATATATATATATATATAATGATAAGACATCGTTTTAAGGTATATGTATATTTAATTATTCAAGTATGTTTGGTTAAATAATTTAGATGTATTATGTCTATTTATTTTATTAGGTTGGTGCAAAAATAATGACGTAAGAATGTCGTTTTTGACGTAGAAAAGTACGTCAAAAAACGACATTATTACGTCATTATTTTTGCACCAACCTAATAGTTTAGAAAATTTCCAAAATTTTATTTCAAATAATTTTTTATTTTGCCCAAGTACTTTTAATCTAATCTAAGACCATCATCAGGGGTTGCATATCTTTGGATTTATTATGGTTAATTCAAAATCTTCTTTTATTTCTATGCTAGGGAGGCAACTTATGTGAGTTTTTTTAAAAAATCTTTTAATTTAGTATTTTTAAATAACACCTTGCTGCTTTGTTTGTAGCACAAACTCTTAAATAAAGCATACTAAATTAAAATACTGCAATTAAATATGGTGCGTAAAATATGCAGATTTATTTATATAAATATACCCATACATCCTTCTAACTGTAATGTTAATATCTATTCTAATTTACTATATATATATATATATATATATATATATATATATATATATATATATATATATATATGATAATCCTAAAATAGGCAAACCTACCTAGATTTCACCTAAACTGATCTTCAGAGAAGATCCGTTTATGTGAAAACTAGTTAGGTTTGCCTAGCTCTTTAGGATTATCTTAAGTTTTGCTCTACTTAGTGTATTGAGCACTTTACGTAGTCGTCTTTTTACTCGTTTTTTTTTTCTTTGGACTTGGAGCTTGAACACTGAACGATTGTTTTCGCCTTGTATAAATGTTCATGGTTCTTTCTTTTTTATTGCACATTTTTCCTCGGCAACCGATTTGTTCTACTGCAAGTTGAGCTATCCGAGATTTTTCCAAACGAGTACCGCCATTTATATATATATATATATATATATATATATATATATATATATATATAAAGCTATCATATGTACTAAAAGTCCCGTTTGGAATAATCTCTTCCAATTACAATTTGGTATTATTAAGCATTAACGCAATTTTTAAATGTCACACATTTTCATTCTTTTCTTTAATAACGGAAAACCTACTTTATTTAGCCATACAGAAATACACGCACATGTCTTTCTTTCGTTGTTGAATCTGGTGAAAATTGTAATCAAAATCAAAAGCGAAAATGGTAATCAATTCAAATCTAGTTTCACTGAAACGTTTTTCCATCTCACACACACACAGACACACAGACACACACACACACACACACACACACATATATATATATATATATATATATATATATATATATATATATATATATATATATATATCATAATGAGGGCTGGCCACTCGTATTCGAAGATTCCTAGCAGACGCTCGCTCAGGCGCAGTTTTGTTTGTTCAACACCCACGTAGCCAATCTGTGGTTTATAGTGCAACTATGCTGGGCAGACCTTAGTTACAGTTTCTGTAATCTTTCCAAAGGTGACGCATTCTGGGATATTCGGATAACATCGACCATGGTGAGATTCCAACGTTCTAACCACTTGGCCATGCATGGGGTCTAATGCGATTATTGGTCTTCTCACCGGACGTATTCAACCTGTACAGCGAGGCAATTCTGTTTGAACTGGAAATCCTACAAGGATTCATCATCAGCGGTCACAATCGTAACAATATAATATACGCAGATAATAGAGAGCTGATGGCAGACACGGAAAGGAAACTACAAAACCGCCCACAGAAGGTAACAATGGATAATGAGAAGTCAGAATGCATGGTTATCAGCAAGAGACGAGCCAACAATGCGATCTATATGTCAGGGATAGTAAAATCAAGCAGGTAGAGAAATGAAAATATCTGGGAAGTGTTCTAATAGAGGATGGAAAGTGCGACACTGAGATCCGAAGACGTACTGGGATGGCCAAATCCGAATTCCAAAAGCTAAGCAAAGTATTACCAGACAAAAAGGTTCCGTTGCAAACCAAGAAAAGAGCACTGAACTGCTACGTCATATCTGCCCTCTTGTATGGCAGAGAATGCTGGGCAATCTACTCAAAGATGAAGAGACTCGAATCTACAGAAATGTGGTTCTACAGAAGGATGCTCTGTATACTATAGGCCGAACATGTTTGGAAGATAATAGAAACAAAGAGGAACCTTATACTTAACATCAGGAAGAGGCAGCTGAAATTTCTGAGACATGTACTGAGAAAGGAGGGCTTGGAAAATCTGATACTCACGGGACGGATAGAGGGACAGCGGCAAGCAACGCGTGATATACTTAACGGTCTTGAGCAATTGGATGGCAGAAAAGGGTCCGGCAGAAATGACAAAAAGGCAACAATTATTAACAGTTACAGGGAACAAGAGGAGGTGACGGGTCATGATCGCCTACGTCCTGAAGGGACACAGCATATAAATGAAGAAGACATGTTGATCATTTAAATGTCCCTGATCTTAGTTCCAAAATATTTAGCTGAGATTCCACTTAAATGTTTGAAGATCAAATTCTTCTATTTTCTTTCAATTTCGGGATGATTTGCCGATGTAACTTTTGTTTTTCTTGGAGAGTGTTACATACTATTTGTTAGAATCCAGCTTCTGATATAAAGTGACAGCTCTATCATAAATCTGTTATATTTTGCCAATCGCTCTGTGTAGTAGTAGTCGTAGTACAGTTCTCTGTGTCCGAATAGCAAGCGGGTTTGCTAGGCATAGACCTCTTATGTTCGCCAGTTGTTCTCTATTTATACTTGTCTATCTAATTTGTATAGAGTACTACAGGTATTATATATATATATATATATATATATATATATATATATGTGTGTGTGTGTGTGTGTGTGTGTGTGTATATATATATATATATATATATATATATATATATATATATATATAAGGAAATTTACGTTCGTTAGTCTGGTGGAGTGACAGGACACCCCGAACAAGAAAAAAGCGACGAGTGCCTCCAACAACAACTGAGCTACAACTGCGCCACAACGCATGATACACCCCCAGGGAGTCAGGAGAGACGTGGGACGGAGCAAAAGAAAAAAAGCTTATAATTAGGAATTACAAGTACTTTCAAAATCTGGAGCTAACAAAACACCCCATATGACTAATGGACGATTAAATAGTTAGGTGTAAAAAATTAACAAAATTTAACAAAATCTTGATTTCATATATACCATAGTTTTTGTTGGCATTGGTAAAGTCGTATTAATATTACATTCCATAATGGGAAGAAAACGGGGGTCGGATTACTACTGCAAGCAAATAATAAACTGTTCCCCAGTAATTAATATATATTATTATAATAGATATATTTTGCCTTTCTTTCTGCGGAGTAGTAATCGCAGCAAGGCCTCTGATCAGGAGGTTTTGAGGAGCGTGTCCTGAATAGCAAACGGGTTTGCTAGTCATAACCATCCTATGCTCGCCTGTTGTTCTCTATTTATACTTGTCTATCTAACTTTTATACGATACTACAACATTGTTTATGGTATTGTTTTGTAATGTGAGTAACGTAATTATATATCTAACTCTACCAATATTTCGATGGAAAATGTTCAGACAATTTATATCCGTTGGTTCTACCGATAGTAACGCCCCGCCATGAATATTGAGGTGAACTACCCTCAGTCCCTTCGTATTCAATAGGTGAATAGTAAGTTCAAACCGAACACTTATTTCCTACGAGCCACTTTTTTTCGGGGACATATTCTCAAGAGGATACATTCCAAACCGCTACAAACGTAACCTGTTCAATTCTAGGATTAACCTTTATCTTTCCAACATTGCCTCCTAATCTGCGCCGCTTGCCTCTTACTTTTATAACTCACACAATATCCTTCAGTAATATCACTTGGTTCTGGAAATGAACACTAGAAGTCCATTTCTATATAAACATAAATATCCCTGGTATTAATCACTTTATACCCATAAATTTGCCATGCCTTAAAACCATATTTTCATATATATATATATATATATATATATATATATATATATATATATATGTGTGTGACGTCCCTCAACACAGCCTTCTCTCTCTCCTCGCTGCTTCGTTCGGCTGTCGCCGCTCCAAACGTGACGTCCGCCTGTTGCGTCAGTCGTGTTGTCCCGTCCTGTGACGACCAACTGGCTTGGTATCGGTTGCGGCACCCAAATGTGACGTTCTAACCTTTTGGTGATTTGGATGGGAATCTGGTTAGATTCGATATCAGCCTCGTCGTTCCCAACTCGCTTCCAACGTAACTGTGTTGATCTCCAGTCCGCCTACCCACGTTGTGAATTGATCTGAGGCAGACGAAATCAATCAGTCGTTGGGGCCGTAATGCAAAGTGAGTTCAAACGAGGGTAATATCACACAAATATACATAAAATAAAATAAAATGATAACTCAAAAGTTCAAGGTATCAAAGAAAGGATAACAATACTTTATATCTGGTTGCTGGATACATAGGACTGCGTCTATCTCCCGACCCGCTATATGGATTGTGACACGTTGTTTTTTTTTTGTTAGGCGAGTTTTAACATTTTAAGTTGTCTGTTCTTTAAGAAATTGGGTCTTGGTGTGTCTTCAGGCGAAAGTTGAAAAAACTTATTTTGGTTGTGTGGATCTAAGTCGCTCTTCAAAATAAATTGTTCTTGGATTGAAGATGAGTTCGGAAGTTGCGCGAATCTTAGTCAGCTGCGAGGCCTGCTTCAACTGAGCACTCTGGATTGAACTGAACTAAACTCTGAACTCTTCTCTGCTGAACTCGGAACTGATTTTTGCTCGCTGCGGCCTTGCTTATATCCTTCTCTTATTCTCAAATGGATATCTTACCATACTTCAGAAGGGTGTCAACGGTTCTCCCCACTTCTTCGTAGCAACTTCTCATACCTATAATCTAAATGGGCGGCGGCGGCTTCCCTCCTTGCGTCACGTGATCACCTCCGCCTGACCCTCGTTATCATTCGGCCAATGGCGTCCAGCCGGGTGTGTGTGATCCAGCTGGCTTTGTTTTAGAAAGAAAAAGAAAAAAATATATCTTGCTCAAAAAAAAAATTTATCTTTTTTCTTTCCTATTCTTTCCCTAATCGCAGCACTCATCTTCTCTGGCCGCCAACAGAACAATGCTACCAGTAGTGTGATAACCTCAATTCTCATCTGGACTTCGTCAGTCAGATTTTCGCCAATTATCAGAATGGGTGGTCGTCCAGCAAAACACAGTCGACCGTCGTCTCGAAAAAACAGTTCCATTGTTCTAGTCATTCTTGGTGCCAATTTCTGATAACATAGTTTTGTTGTCACAACTGAATTCTAACACCTATAGATGACTCGGGTTGGCTTCGTGTGCGGTTAGCAGACGACGTATTAAATCCTTTCCCGACAATATTGTTTGCCCCCTCTGACACAGTTAATTTTTCTTATCTATCCAAAGCCCTGTATTTCACCTGTTTTTTGTCAATTATCTCCGAGTTTTTTAGCTAGTCGGTCTGTGGTTTGTTAATTAGATGTTCGCCAGCATTAAGTGGCTGTTATCTATCCCCGATAACACAAGTTCGCCACCAGAACATAGTCGATTTTCTTATCCATTTAGAATTTTCCTGCGATGGTAATGAAACCTTTCACCATTTGCGACTTATCAAAATAACATTGCCAATGTCCGCGGTCGTGGGTGGCTTCTTTTATCATCTAAGCTTAAGTCTCGCCTCTCTTTTCCTTTCTTTCCTTTCTCTTTTTCCTTTCTTTTCTTTTTGTGCTGGTAAATGGTGTCACATATATATATATATATATATATATATATATATATATATATATAATAAATTAATTGATTTAAAATATGTTTTTTCGCTACACAGTTCTAACCATGTTCCAAAAATGGAAGTTGAAAGCTCCGAATTTTATTTTGTAATTAAATTAAAGACATTAGTTCCATTTCATCCTCAAGCGAATTTTGAAGTAACTTTTAAAATTACTGGGTTTTAAAGACACAGCAAAAATCATAATTCACGTTTCCGAGAATACAGAGAAATTCAATTCAACCAGACAAGGGGTGTTTGCGTGTTCATTATCGCTGTATTTTGATGTATCAGTTATTAGTTACGTTTTGGTAGGGGTAGGGATGTTCTTTCTTTATATATATATATATATATATGAGAGATGGCAACTCGTATTCGAGAATACCTGTCTACGACGGCCGCTAGTCAATCTCTATTGCAGACGCTCGCTCAGGCACATTTATATTTGCTCAACAACCACAGAATCAACCTGTGGTTTATACTGCAACTATGCTGTGCGGAACTTAGTTACAGTTTCTGGGAGAGAGTGTGTTATCTAGCGTGAGCAACAATTCCGAACAAGGCCAGCACGCTCAAGGCGTTGTGGCCCGTCGATAGCTGTGCTATCGACGGGCCTAAAAAATTAAGGTTAAGTCACGGTATGGTTTTAAGGCACTTTCCAAAGGTGCCGCCCGCTGGGATCGACCTCTATCCAGTCCGATAACATCAGGAAGTCTCCTTCCTTATAAATCGACCATGGTGAGGTTCGGGTCTCATGGTCAGAAAGCGAACATTATATCCACTCGGCCATGCGCGTGCGCGAGCACACACACACACACACACACACACACATATATATATATATATATTTTTATATATATATATCAAGAACAATGTATGGCAAACTGTAAAAAAATTGTGTGACGCCCTTAAGTATAAAAATCATACTTATTATAAAACCCTGAGTGTGTGTGTGTGTGTGTGTGTGTGTGTGTTCGTTTATATATTGGATCGGATTTCCTACATTTTTCATAATACTTAAAATTTACAACTTACCCTCTCCTACGTGCGCATGCGTAGTCGCATCAAGTTAAACATCACTTGAATCCAATAAAGTCCTATAGGACGAAACGCATCATTCGAAACCATTTTTCGCTTTGTCATATATTTCCCTTAAAATAATACGATATAGAAGTAGAGGAGAATATCGAAATAACAATAATATTTAAAGCTTGGATATTATTTTATTTTGTTTGTCTTTAAGTTTTTTTTCATAAATGTTCGTGTGAAGCTTTAGCTTTGTATATAAAATATACATGAAATAAATCAATCTCGGCTTTTCCACTCAGTCAGGCGGGTACATTAATGAGAAACGACGAGTAAGAAAGTCAGATATTTTTATTTCTGTTCGGGTAAATGGAAAAGGTTTTTTTTTTCTTTTAGTCTTGTTCTGTCAGAACTAATGACCGCAAATCAGAAAGAGCAAAAACTCAAAAAGAAAATAAAATTCATAATTTGGTGTGAAACTGAAAACGGCTTCCTGTCGTATAGAATTTTGGTTGTATGTAGAAGTGTTTTGCTTACTTTCCGAAAGAAAATCCAATTTTTTTTCCCCCTTTACTTTGAGGCGGCAGATGAATAAATCATGGACAGGAATATTGCGCCGGGCAAATGGATGAAATTCTGGAGTAGAGGTGACGTTTTACATAAGTTAATGGCGAAATTTTTAGCACTCTGTCAAAGAAAAGTATTCCACTTAGAAGTCATTTGAAAGAGAACTTCTTCCTTTTCTAAATGCTATGTCTATTCAAGACCTATACGATCAGGCCTCTCCATTGCTTCTTCAAGTTTCTGTATGCCTTTAAAAAGGACCATTATTCATCAGGTCTGGCACTACAGAATCATAAACAAAGAAATTAATCTAATAACAAAGACCCCAAAATTTAAAGATTTTATAACAGCTAAAAATGGATACATATAATTCAAATATAAATAGTATCGACAGTTGAAGGAGCTTGATCGTAAACTTTAATACACTAAACCTTGATATTCAGCTCATAATTTAACATGACTGCTTGAATAAAAAGCGTTATTTTTTTTTTTAGAAATACTCTGAAAATCTGATCATAGTCTTTTTTAGCGAAAACAATCTTTGTTTCACTCTAAAGATGCAGAAAAAAATTGTAGAACCCCCGTACCACTCCAGTAGGTACCTGGCCCCTCGTGCTCTCCTCTCTCATAAGAAAGAGCAGATCAAACCTGCAATAGAGTATTGTCATCATATTTAGTCAGGAGCTGCCTACGCCTCCATTTACATCGTCCTGGGTAAGACGATAAACTACATCCGCGTCCTGAGTAAGACGATAAACTACATCCGCGTCCTGAGTAAGACGATAAACTATGTCCAACAGCAAGACCTCTGATCAGGAGATTTTGAGGAGCGTGGAACTGCCTCTTAATTGCTGGTGTTCCCAGGTTCACCCTGACCCGGGGTGGTAGCACCTCTTAGGGTCCCTGCTATGGGAAAATAATTAACACCCAAACTTGTGTAAAAATAACTTGTAATACCAGATTTATTTTTAATAAAAAAAATATTACCAGCAATATTTTTTGAAGGAAAAATTATTATCAGCCATAATTTTTTAAAAATACCAGCAATACAAACAGTTATAAATTCTTTGTAAAAAAAGAGGACTAGCTATAGATTTCTACAAGGGAAAATATTCCCAGAAATAGATTTTTGAGGAAAAACAATAAAAATAACATTGAGGTTTATATGCCGTAAAACAAAACAAACCAAACCAATATATACTGAGATAGATAGATAGATAAAAAAATATTACCAGCAATAAAAATTTTGTCTGCTTTAAATAACCCATTGAGGTTGATATGCCGAAAAACAAAACATAACAAACCAATCAATATATATATATATATATATATATATATATATATAGATAGATAGATAGATAGATAGAAAATATTACCGGCAATAAAAAAATTTGTCAGCATTAAATAACCCATTGAGCTTGATATGCCTTAAAACAAAAACCAAGCCAAACCAATATATACTGAGATAGATAGATAGATAGATAGATAGATAGATAGATAGATAGATAGATAAAAAAAAAAAATATTACCAGCAATTAAAATTTTCTCTGCTTTAAATAACCCATTGAGTTTGGTAGGCCGAAAAACAAAACATAACAAACCAATATATATATATATATATATATATATATATATATATATATATATATATATATATAGAGAGAGAGAGAGAGAGAGATAGATAGATAGAAAATATTACCAGCAATAAAAAAATTTCGTCAGCATTAAATAACCCATGGAGGTTGATATACCGTAAAACAAAACCAAACCAAACCAAACCCCCTTTCCTGTCTCGGTAGACTCTAAAAGCGTCCCTGCATCCTCGTGTGCAACAAATTATTTTTCACACAGCATCCCTTGCTCACAGACGAGATGTGACAATTCTCTCACTGCTCAACCGGTACTTCCATAGAAAGTGCTCGACGAACTGCATTTCATGTTTCCCCTAGTTTTAACCTCTTCGGCTATGACCCACCACTCCACTCAAATTGTAGCAAATCAGAAAATATTCAATCCATATTTCATTTGTGAGAAGAAAATTCCACACGATCAGCTTCTTTTCGGGAACCACTTCTCTGTAGAACCGACTCCCAAGAAATAATTTCAATCTTAACCTGTTCAGGTCGTTATCTTCCCTACTTACCACATAAACTGCGCCTCTTGCTCTGTAATCTTCTGCGCCGAGTGGTCTCCAGGGGTTGTATAAATGTGTGTGGATGTTTGATCGCCTGAAAATTCTGTCCAAGGATGAACTTGACTGTTGCGATACAGTGTTAATATGCGTTCACATTGTGTATATTTATGTACACTTTATCCATTTATAGTGAGCGCATTTAGCCCATAAACAAAGCATGCTTCAAATCTATATTTCATAATATATATATATATATATATATATATATATATATATATATATATATATATATATATATATATATATATCGAATCCATTATATTCACTTTCGTGCTAATGCCATTAGGAAAGGTATTAATCCTTTTATTCTCCAGCAATGGGTAAATAGCAGGGCAGACTGGGTTCTATAGCCTTGGATGGCAACTGGTCTAGAAGAAGGACAACTTTGAATTCAAAACCTGCGGAGGGCCGGCTGAAGATCTTGTGGCATGTAGTGCGCGAGGTCTCTTTATTCGGCTTTTCAAAAACTGTAGTTGGTTCTCCACAAAGCCTTCACCACTATAATCAAATCGTATGTTCTGATGTCTGGGTGTCGGTTACTGGGAACTGAGTTGCTTGACCCTCTTACGTCGAATACGACGGGAGAGTTCACCATATATATGTAATTTCTATATATGATATATGCTTGGTACTTATTGGAAAACGCTCAATATCATTGATAGAGCTAATATTCATAGTTGTATTGATGCGAGTTGTTGACCCTTGGTTTCACGCCCGTGGGATCGCCAGACAAGCTGATTTATTTTTAAAAGATCACAAACTCACATCAATACAATAAAGTGTGTGCATATATATATATATATATATATATATATATATATATATATTACTGATTATAAAACGCAGGTTGTGTGTGTGTGTGTCTGTAGGTTTATATATTGGATCGGATTTCCTACATTTTTCAACTGATTTCAACAACTTCACAGGACTACGTAAAATTACCTTGCGGTGGTTCTGACAGCGCCAAAAATTGGAAAAACACAATTGTTTTTTGCACGGAATCAATTTGAAAAGACGATAAAACACGATTCTGTTGCTAGAATGAAAGAGGACAACTCATTTTGAGTTATACTTATTATAAAACCCAGGTTGTTTGTGTGTGCGTGTGTTCGTTTATATATGGGATCGGATTTTCTACATTTTTCAACCGATTTCAACAAAACTTCACTTTTTTTTGGCAGGTAGTGTTTCTTATTGTCTTGCACACTTTTTTCTTTATTTTTACATTCTGAATTCCATTTACAAGACAATTGTTTATAATAAAATTCTATTCAATCGATAGACTCATAACGATTGATAACAAGTAGGTATCAAGGTAGTTTGGGTTTGACAAATTCGTAAAAAAGAACAAAAAAACAAAAAAAAAAACTAATTAAGACATGCGTGTCCGTCAACCTTAAACAATAATCGTTGTCAATTTTATTTTTCAGTCTTTATGATGGTCAATACTTGATCTATCTCTTACTGTTACATCACCAGGCAACTCCGGGCTCAACTGCTAGTATATATATATATATATATATATATATATATATATATATATATATATATATATATATATATATATTCATCAATGTTTCATTAAATAATATAG
This sequence comes from Acanthosepion pharaonis, assembly GCA_903632075.3. Classification (NCBI taxonomy): domain Eukaryota; kingdom Metazoa; phylum Mollusca; class Cephalopoda; order Sepiida; family Sepiidae; genus Acanthosepion; species Acanthosepion pharaonis. Next base: position 94,770 of record CAHIKZ030000045.1, on the reverse strand, counting down.
ACAAGTTTTGTCTACTTATTTTATGTAAAGTCTTTTCATATCGTCTGATAAGCTTAATAACATTATCATTAAAAGAGGAAAGAAAATCACCATATTGATACGTGTTTTTTTAAATCCTATCTAAACTTTGGGCTTACGTAAGCCATTATCAAAGATGACAATTACATTACAATATATTAAACAATACACGGACATAACAATAATGAAAGTCTGTTTTTGTTTGTATGAAAGATTCCCAAGCAGCGCAAAAGCAATGAAAAATGCTGCCTAAATACACACATATATATATATATATATATATATATATATATATATATATATATATATATATGAAGATGACAGACAAACGCATAACTAGTCTAGATATAAAATCCATATACACCAACGTAGTTGAAAAATGCCTAAATATCCTAAAAATGATAAAGCTCGCTTTACCAACATCTAAAATAATAAAAATCTGTCGTTTCATCCCCAATCAATGTCACTTCACATTTAATAATGATTGTTACAAAAAAAATCGATTACCAATGGAATCACCTCTCAGTGAAATGTTCGCATGTCTCTTAGAATTTCTCGAGCCAGGTCCTTTCCCAAATATTTTACCCAAACAATCACATAATCCGGTATACTGATGATGTTCTACTTATATATCCTCGTGATATTAATTTATCCGGCCTAGTAAATCAAATAAACAAAGTCAAACACACAATAGAATTTTCATACGAACTAGGGCACAATATCTTACCTCTCCTAGACATCAAGCTACGCAGCGTTAACAATATTTTAAAAATTGGTGGCTATCGGAAATCGATCAACAAAAAGGACTTAATAAATTTCTATTCACATTATATATATAGGACAATTTTATTGGACTTTACCATACACAGAGGCAGAACAACCAAAGCTAATCGCCCAGACATCGTGATCAAAGGCCACAAAAACTGTATGCGCCTATTTGACAAGGCAGTACCTGCAGATTTTAATATATCTTTGAAGATCTTCAAGAAAGCTATCAAGTTACAAGGATCTTCAAGTGGAAATTAAAATTGTTGCACATGATGATATCAATAATGCATTTGTATTTGCAGTCCAAGAATTGATTGGGAAAGGTTCGGATAGACTTATTGAAGGGATTACTGGTAGTTGAAGCCTTAAAGAAATACAAATATTAATTTTACTCACAAGTACAGCTCACACATTACGAAGGGCTTTACTGTATGATACTTTAGAATATTTTGACACATGGGCGCAAAATACGGCGCATCCAATGAATATCGATCTCACTACCTGCTGGTAACAGTCAACTTGACTCAATCGCTGGACCCAGCACGATGCGCACGTAAGTGTAGCATGTTTTTTTTGCCTACGGCAGTAGATATGATGCACCCGATGATGATCGACATCACGACTTGGTAGTATTAATCTGCGAGACTTGTTCTGTAACCATTGCCATGAACCATTTAACAAGGTTTGTTTAATTTGGCACGATACTATTACGTTGGTGCAAAAATAATGACGTAATAATGTCGTTTTTTGAAGTTAAAAATACGTCAAAAAACGACATTATTGCGTCATTATTTTTGCACCAACCTAATACAAGTATAAGGCATCCAATGAGGATTGAACCCACTGTTCAGTAACAGCAGTAAGATAAGAAGAAGAAAAAAAGATGAAAACATACACCACAAAATAAATTAGAACACTTCTTCACCCCAGAATTGAAATAATTTAATTTTGGGTTGGTCTGGCACAAGGCTACACTCACGTGATACTCACACTTACTTACGATCGCTTCATATCAAGCATTTCTTGATCAAATAAAACGGTGATTATTACTGACACGCTCAATGTTTTCTCCAGTTAGGCTAAGTAAGGTAAAGTATTTGACGACGTATAAGATCCACTTCAGGTTTCCCAAAAGAATAGACCGTAAAACATTGTCTGGTTTAAAGCCGGGTTATTGAAATGATTCAATAGACCAAAGGAGAAAGACTTCATGATTTTATATTAACTGAGAGTGTTACATGACATCATAAACGGACCATCTTTAACTGATGAACGACGACTGTTAAGGGATAACTATTCAAGTATTCTAGCAGGGATATTGGTGTTGGTGATGCATATTAAGAGGGAGATTCTAAAAGAGAAGGAGATTTAAAGTGAAAATAAAAATAGTGAATAATTTTGAAAAATAGAGAGGGAATGATAACAAAGTAATCTTTATGGAAATATAGGAAACGTGGGAAGATGAAAAGGAGTATAATGAATTATTGGAGAAATAAATAAATTAAAATTATAAACAATGTAAAGAAAAAAGGAAGAAAGTACGGAAAATGTAGAATTATAAAGAATGTAAAGAAAAAAATGGAAAAAAAGGACAGAAAATTTAAAATTTGAAACAATGTAAAGAAAGAAAAAAAAGAAGAAAAATTATAAACAATGTAAAGAAAAAAAGGAAGAAAGTACGGAAAATGTAGAATTATAAAGAATGTAAAGAAAAAAAATGGAAAAAAAAGGACAGAAATGTAAAATTTGAAACAATGTAAAGAAAGAAAAAAAGAAGAAAAATTATAAACACTAAAGAAAAAGGGAAAAAAGAAAGAAAAGTAGAATTAGAAACAACTAACAGACTTCGCCCGCTCCCCTTCGCTTCGCAAAGTATGATATATTCACTACTTGAAATCTTTGAAACAAAAAATTTAAATGAACATTTCGTTCATAAATTGGCTTGTTATAGTTACGTAAACTTTTATGAATAGATGCCAACTTGTTGAAGGCCAAATAAAATTTCAAACACTATTCTGCACTATATAAGACGATATACCTAAACAGAGCTATTTTTGATATGAAAAACAAAATAATCCTCGAATAAAAGAACATTAATAATAGAGTCTTTTAAGGTAGCTTAAAATTTTAAGTTAGCTGTAGGTTTGGATACAAAATGAAAATAAGCCACTCCCCTTGAACCATGAAAGTAACGATAATGGCTAGTCTAATGTATTAATATATAGTTTTTAACCTAACATTATCTAGCAAACCTAAATCTGAGCTCAATGAAAATCGTTAGCGGAGGTGTTTCTTTGACACACATACGCACTTACATACTTTACTTTATATATATATATATATATATATATATATATATATATATATATATATATATATATACTTTCAAATCGAGAGTGCCGCTATATATCCTGCTCTATCTAGTAAAAGACTTGATGCGTTCGCTTCCTTTATGATAGGAGAACGCTGAATCTGTAGAACCGGAAGTTATTCGTGACTGGACTATAAAATGTTAGACGGGTATGTTATGTGCGCATTATGAGTTGTAGTTGACGGATGGTACAGAAGTCGATATTCGATCAATATCAGTTGCGTCGCCGGAGAGAAGCGCTATGATGCTGAAAGACTCGAAACCTCTAAGGATCCTCTACTAAAACCATCAATGATCATGCGTGGCAAAGCATCAAACCAATACCATCACCAAACCTACATGGCTACAAAATCAAACTGGCAGAAAAAAAGAACACTTTACAAAACGCATGAGATGGAAAGTATTCTATTTCCTCAACAACACTGATAATACCAATAATATTAACAAATTTTTATGTACATCAATGAAATGACGCCCCCCCCAAAAAAAAACGGACTCATTGCTTTTGAAAATGACTTAACGAACGTAATCAATAATTTAGAAATAAGAATATTCAATAATAATTTCCAAAAAAAAAGACTTGAAAAGGATCAAAAAATGATAAACAACTATAAAGAATCTATTTATAAAAGCCGCTAAATCCAGTATAAGCTATAAAATAGAAACCAACAATTACAGTTAACTAGTTTACAAGGAAGTCACTAAATATAAAACGAAACGAAATTTCATAACGAAAAAGAAAGTGATATAAACAAAGAAGCTAAAAACATGGCCACTAAACTAAAAATAGACAATACGATAAAAAACAATAAGAAAAAGTAAAATAATTTATTAAATAAAAAGGACGTAATTTCAGTTTCCAATTAAATTGACATGCAGATTACTAAAAACCCAATAAAGCAATATTGGGAAAATAGTCAAACAAATATTAGAAAAACTATCCTCATAAGTAAGAAATATAATAAACATAAACCAATGGAAAAGTAAAAAAAAAGAAAACAACAATCAATTGCTTTAATAACATTAGTAATCATGAAATCTACCCCTTCACACAATCAGTCATAAAATACTTTTGCCTATTTATTACTGAGCATACACTAAACAACGCATTAAATTTAGCAAAACAATACATTATTATCTCCAATGAGGATATAATTATAATTAAGCACCGCCGAAAATCTATATTATACCAAAAAAAATAAAAATAAGGTCTAAAAGTACCATAATAATAATAATGATGATAATAATTTGATGTAACAATGGGTAGCTATGATGATGAATTTGTGAACTCATTGGCATATACATAATCAATAAATGAACAAATATTAACAAAAAAAGTTAGCAGTTCATACAGGAACAGCGGTCTATTAATTCTAAGAGGATGCAACGGCAGAACTATAGAAATCATAAAACAAGAAATAATAAAAAAAAAAATTGAAAACCCTAGGATTTACAACAGATAAAATATCCAATCAAAAATAGTAAATTTCTTCGATATAATATTCAAACTAAACAATGGAACCTACAAACCATAACAAAACCGAACACGTACCGAAAATAAATTAATAAACTCTAACCACCCCCTACGTATTCAAACAAATACCTTTATCTATAAATAAAAGAATTTCAACAAATTCTAGTAGCCTAAAAATATCCAGTGAAAAAAAAATATATATGTATTAGCCCTAAGAAACACAGGATAATTAAACAAAGTAGAATACAAAAAATTCAAACAACAAAACAAAAAGAAATATAATTTAGTCTAATACGCACCGCCACAACAAGAACAATACAGTAAAACAAAAGTAGAGAAAAATATCATTAAAAATAATTGACAATCACCACCCTAAAAACAGAAAATTATCAACAAAAATCAATCAAAAATGTACAACTGCATGGATAATATGGAGAAAATAGTAGCTAAGCACAATAAAACCACTAACAATGATATCAACAATTACATGCAGGAAAATAACAGCATTAAATGTAACTTCATAAGCAAAGAAAATTACCCATTTAACAATAAATGTTTAAATAATAACATAATATACAAAACTATCGTAACTAATAAAATTAAAACAGACGAATAATTTATATAGCCACCAAATTAAAAAAAAAAACTTTTGAAGAAATATATTATAACTACAAAATATCGTTCGAAAGAAAAAATAAGGAAACAATAAAACCCTATGACAAGCACATGAAGACAAAAAAAAAAAAGCAATACTGCTACCTAAATGAAACGGAAAATTATAAAAGAAGCAACCCCAAACACTATTTGCAGCAAAAATTGAAAAATTATACTAAGAGAAAACAAATTACCAATAATTAGTTTTAAAAACCGAAATAAACAAGACAATTGAAATAATGAGTAAATATACGCATATAAATAAATACTAACTTTAATTACATATAAACTAAAATTACATATTTGTGCGTGTGTTCAGCATCCCTACGATACATGTGTGAATGTATGCAAGGATATATATATATATATATATATATATATATATATATATATATATATATATATATGTGTATGTGTGTGTGTGTTGATGACTATCTATATATGTGTGTGTGTGTGGATGACTATATATGAGTGTGTGTGGTTCACTATATATGTGGATGCCTATATATCTGCAGATGACTATATATATATATAAATATATATATATATATATATGTATATATGTGGATGACTATATATATATGTGTATAGATGACGAGATATATATATATATATGAATGAATATATATATATACATGTGGATAACTATATATATGTGGATGAACATATATATATATATATATTATATGTGTATGTGTATTTGAGTGTGGATGACTATGCATATATGTGTGTGTGTATATGGATGACTATATATGTGGATGACTATATATATATATATATCTGTGTGTGTGTGGATATATATATATATATATATATATGTGTGTGTGTGTGTGTGTGTGTGTATGTGGATGACTATATATGTGTGTGTAGATAACTATATATATGTGGATGACTATATATATGTGTGTGCGTGCGTGTGTAGATGATTATATATGTGTGTGCGTGTGGATGCTTATATATATGTATATATGTGTGTGCGTGTATGGATGATTATATGTGTGTGTATGTGTGGATGAATATATATATATATGTGCGTGTGTGTATATATGTGGATCACTATATATATGTGGATCACTATATACATATATTTATATATGTAAGGATGACAATATATATAAATAATTAAATATATATATATATATATATATATATATATATATATATATATATATATAATCATTTATTTAAAAATATGATTCCAGCGCTACACACGAGTTCTCATGTTTCAAAACATGAGCCGAAAACTTCAATATAATCTCGGTTCCATCTTCAAGCGAATTCTCTTGAAGATGGAACTGATATTGGTTGACGTTCATAATTGGTTATAGGAATATATTTAGTCAGTTGAAATGAGCTGAAACTGAATATTCAAAGATGAAACCTGCAAAACTAAAAGAATTTTGTTGTGAAGAATGGAAAAATATCAGTCAAGAAATATGCAGGAAATTCGTAAGGGACTACTCTAAACGCCTACATGCTGTAATTAGCAATACCGGTTACGCTACAAAATACAGATGATTTAATAAATGTATTGCAAATTTTGGCGTTATTAATTTTTTTCCGTGGGATATTTATTGATTATTTTTAAAAGTCTGATTATATATATATATATATATATATATATATATATATATATATATATATATATATATATCAATGGCCATCCACAGATATGTGTTCGTTCACGTATGCCTATATGGGTGGGGTGAATACATATGTGCATATGTTTGTATACATATATATATATATATATATATATATATATATATATATGTGTGTGTGTGTGTGTGTGTGTGTGTATATGTATATATGTCGATGTGTCTGTGTATATATGATGTGTGTATATATACACTGTGTGCCAAATTGCTATCGAGATAACTTTTTTTCTAATATTTCGAAAACCGTCCAATCAATTCACACAAAATTTTCACACAATGTTGTCCACGCTGGCCTGCGCAATCACGGAAAATTTCGTACTGATCTGCGCAATGTAAATACACTGGCGCCGTATTTGTTATCAGCACGGTGATTTGTGCGTGCCAAATTATTAGAAAGGTTTAGTAAAATTCCCAGAATTGAGTAAACAAAACGTTTATTAATGTGGCAAGTGAATGTTTATGATCAAAAGAAGCTAATAAATAAGATAATCAAACAAATAATAACAGATACAAACAAAGACACAGTTTTAAACAAATTAATAGGGAATGTGCTTTCCCTATTTTGAAATTACTTGAAGAAGTCGACGATCCATAGAATTTGTTAATTGTAGGATGTCATCTGCTGTAATTCCGCGAGATATGTCAAGAATTGCTTCCCACAACTCAGCGTTGCTCCTGAATTATCGTCCGTTGGCGTACAGTTTTAGCTTCATAATGCTCCAAAGGTTTTCGATTGGGTTCAAATCCGAATAATTTGCTGGCTACTTCATTTTTTGAGGTCCATCGAAGCCTAACTGTTTCAAATATTCAGTAGTCTTGTGAGCAGCATGTGAGGGAGCATTATCTTGCATAAAAACAATGGCCCTTCTGAAGGCAACTCTTTATCTTTTCATCCACGGTTCAAGATGCTCCTTCATAAATGCTATGTATGCATCAGCAGTCATTTTGACGCCATCTGGTACTCTCCATGGGCCCACTAATGTTTTTCCAATAATACCACCCCAGATCATTATGCCTCCACCGCCTTGTTGGCGTCTCAAACGCTGATGGCGATCCTGCCCGTTCATACCCAGACTTTGCACCATCTATCTGGCCCATCAAGTGTTGCTCGAGTTTCGTCTGTGAAGAAAACTTTAGAGAAGTCAATCTTCATATTGTCCTCGGCCCATTTCAATCAATTTTGAATGTGATTTCTCGTCAACGGAGGCTTCGATACAAGTTTGACTGTTGTTGCTATTTCCCTCAGATACCGACACCGAGTACTTTTAGACACAGTAGGATCCCCATTGTGACTGAAAACCTCTTGACTGGTAAGTCCAGGATTCTTTGTGGCCTCTTGTTTAAGTCGTGACATGAGACGACGTGAAATAACCCTCGGCTTGCCTTTATCTGCCCTTTTGCGTACTTGTGTAGGGTCGGCGGTGAACTTTTTCACTGTTTAATGACACCTCCCTCTCATGTTAGAAATTTCTAGGGTAGATTTACCTTTTGAGTGTTCTGAGGTGATATTTTTCTTTTCAGCATCACTTAAACTGCTTTTACGGCCCATTTTTCACTAAATTCTTACACTTTTCTATTACTTTGGCACACACAAATCACCGCGCTGATAACAAATATGGCGCCAGTTTGTTTACATTGTGCAGATTAGTACGAAAATTTCAATGATTGCGCAGGTCAGTGTTGCCAACATTGTGTGAAAATTTTGTGTGAATTGATTGGACGGTGTTTGAAATATTAGAAAAAAGTTATCTCGGTAATAATTTGGCACGCAGTGTATGCTTATGTTTATGTATATGCATGTATTTATGTGTATACATATATGTATGTCTATGCGCGTGTCTATGTATGTATGTCTATGTGTTTGTTTATATAAGTATTCGCCATTTAAGCATTAATATCATTTGTATGTCATCAATACACACACACACACACACACACACACACACACACACACACACACATATATATATATATATATATATATAATTATTTTTATAAAAAAATTTATAACATAAGTATGTTATAAAATCACTACAAAATAGCCATTTTGTTTCAACACACTCTGTGTCTTATCAAGTGATGGTGTTGAAAAGAAAAAAAAAAATAAATGGTTTTAAAAGTTTCAGATGAATTAACGATCCTACACTAGGGGGCATTGTTACAAAAGCTAGAATAACCAATCAAAAACGAAGTACAGAAAGATTCAAAAGCTTGACAACAAAAATCCTGCTATTATAGCTATTTAGATCTTTAAATACGTGTAATATTAAAATAATTTTTACTAACTAATAATTATAAATTTATATGATAAAATTTAATATTAAAATTAAAAACTGGCAATTTTTAAAATCCAAATTTAATCACTATTAAGTTTAAAAACTACAAAATTATTGAGAAAGAAAAAATATATATGTTTATTCAATTCATTTCTTCATTGAAATTACGTCTGACAAGACAAAAAGCTATAATTCGTCCGGTCATCTGATAATACATGTATATATTTTTTTCTTTTCCGTTTTATTTTAAAAGTTTGTGAATATGGTCTTAAACTTACGCGTGACACAACAAAAACACAATCAGATTATAATACATACGCATCCAGACATAATTAGATACATACACACACACACACACACACACAAATATACACACACACTTGGTACTATTTCAACAATTGAAAATCCAAATATAAAGAAGTTTTACATTGGTTCTACTATGAAAACATTCAAGGAACGCTGGCGGGGGCATATGCAATCCTTTAATCACAGTGAATATAGGTACATGACTTCATTATCCAAGTATTTTTGGAATCTAAAAGATAAGAACAAAACACCTACGATTAAATGGAGTTTGGTTACGAAAGCTCGTACTTGTAACTCCCTTATATATGTTATATGCCTTTAATGAAAAATTTGAAATTATTAGATTTAAAAACAAGGAGGGCTCTCTTAAATAAAGATATGAACTGACAGTAAATTGTAAACACCGTTTAAATTTAACTTAGTGTAGGGTCGTATACTTTAAATGATAATGATATGTCGCTGTATTTTTAATAGATTAGTATTTTATTGCAAATGGTCATAAACGATATAAGTGTGTATTGTTTACCTGCATAGCGTTATCAGTGTTGGTGTAAATATATATATATTTATTTATGTGTTGGTTAGAGTAAAAAATGTGTAGGTTGGTGTATAAATGTATTTATGGTTTTTTTTTTTTTTTTTTTTTTACATGTGAGGGTGTATGTGTGGGGTATGTATGTATGTATATATGTGAGTGTGTGTGTATATATGTGTATATATATTATCAAATGAGATCGTATATGTGTATGTGTGCCTATATATGTATGTGTATGGGTGTGTATATATGTATGTATTTGTGTGTGTATGTGTATATATGTATGTATGTATGTAGATATATATATATATATATATGTTTGTATATATATATATGTATATATATATATATATATGTGTGTATGTGTGTATATGGTTGGATATATATATATATATATATATGTATATATGCATATATATGTGTATGTGTGTATGTATATGTATGTGTGTGTGTGTGTGTATGTGTATGAGTAACAGGTAATATGATTAAATCACGACAGTATAATGGTTAAAGAGCATGGTTCACTAGATTGGGTGCGACTGAGTAATGAGTTCGTTCCTCACAGGATGCCCTTTGTTTTTCAGCTTTGTGCACAATATATTTGTATATATATGTATGTGTATGTGTGTAACAGTGTGTATATATATATGCGTGTGTGCATATATATATATATGTGTATATATCTGTATGTCCTATTTTATTGTGTATGTGTATTTATATTTAAGTATATTTCTGTTTGTATGAATGTGTTTATATATTTGTATGTTAGACTATATGTATATTGCTGTGTGTTGGTGTTTGAAGGTATATTTATGTATCTATATGTTAGTTCGTTTATATATGTATTTGGTTGAAAGTTGTTGTATTTTTATGTATGCATGTATATATGGGTGGTTGTTATTGCAGGTAGATATATTTATGGATATATATATATGTTTATTTGTAGATATGTATGTATGTGTGTATATATATTTATGTATGTTTGTGTATGTATATATATAGGTGTGTTGGAACCTATTATGTATGAGTTTGTGTGTATGTGTAGGTATGGAAACTTTGGTATATCATGACTGTTTTTTTATATATCTAAGTATGTGTGCATAAAAGTCTATGTGTGTATATATGTGTGTATTTAGGTTTATATGTATATGTACGTACATATGTACTTGTTATCATAGATATGTATATGTATATATATGTTTATGTTTATATATTTATTCGTGTGTATTTCTGTACGTATATGTATGTATGAATATATATATATATATATATATATATATATTTTTTTTTTTTGTGTGTTAATTTGTTTTTTGCTGCCGTGTATATATATATATATATATATGTATATATTTGTGGATTTCTTTATCCTGTTTTTTTTTGCCAAATATATAATGAAACTATTATCAACTTATATGATTAATAATATATATATATTTTTTATGATATTTATTGTTTTAGAGTTTTCGTTTTAATATATTAAATAATATTATTTTAAACATTTTTATCTTTATATATTTGCTCCTTAAGTTATAATTCAATAAGTGGTTAGCATTTATTTAAGTCTGAAATATTTACTGGTTGTGATTTCTCAATGTCTATGACATTGTGGATGTATGTTTGTGTACATATCGGTGTCTATGTGTATGTAGAGTGTATTCACATTTAACTGTGTGTGTGTATAAGTGTTAGTTTCCACGTCTCCTTTTTCGTAAAGGGCTGTGGAGTTGTTCATGTATTCCCCCACCTCTTCCTTTTTTTTTTTTTTTTTTTTTAAGTGTGTGTATATTTGTGTGTGTGTGTGTGTGTGTGTGTGTATGTATCTAATTATGTCTGGATGCGTATGTATTATAATCTGATTGTGTTTTTTGTTGTGTCACGCGTAAGTTTAAGACCATATTCACAAACTTTAAAATAAAAACGGAAAAAGAAAAAAAATATATACATGTATTATCAGATGACCGGACGAATTGTAGCTTTTTGTCTTGTCAGACGTAATTTCAATGAAGAAATGAATTGAATAAACATATATATTTTTTTTTCTTTTCTCAATAATTTTGTAGTTTTTAAACTTAATAGTGATTAAATTTGGATTTTTAAAAATTGCCAGTTTTTAATTTTAATATTAAATTTTATCATATAAATTTATAATTATTAGTTAGTAAAAATTATTTTTAATATTACACGTATTTAAAGATCTAAATAGCTATAAT
>CAHIKZ030000045.1:70000-75000 GCA_903632075.3 Acanthosepion pharaonis | reverse complement strand
CTTGTATTATAGGACCTTACCTATCAATCAACCCTTGTAATTTTAAAGAGAAATACATTTCCTTTATTTTGATACCAGTTTCATTATTCTATCGTGATTTATAGCTTTGTGCACCTAGCCACCTCGAGGCGGTGTAATAGCTAGCACGCTTGTGTCCCTAGAAAATTTACAACTGAGAAGTGAGTTCGATCCTCACTGAGAAACCTATACTTTCGGTCTTTTGCCACATCTAAGCTGCCCTTGAAAAATCACTATAGACTTGGACAACTTACTTATCAATCAAATTGCATTATTTTGAAAAGAAATAAATTTTGATGCGACAGTTCCTCATGAGCATATTATAAAACTAATCGGCTTAATTTTTAACGCTTTAGATGATGACATACAATTTTTTTATTCTACACAATCCATCTATATATTAGTTCGACGGTACGATATTTTAATTACGACTGACTGTATAATATCATCGTATTACAAGGGTAATGAAAGCATAGGTAATATTTCTCGTGTGGTAACCCGAATCAGCAAGAGGCCGTTCGATTCCTTCTTACGTTCATGAAAGAAATAACAGAGAGATAAAAAGAGTTTGCGCTGAAGAGTTCTCGACCGGAGGCAGTTTCCAAAATCAAACCAAAACATCACTTTTCTATTTTTGTGAAATCTTTTTGGTCAGGCTGATAAATTTTCATTATTCATTTGAACATCGCTGTTTTGTATGTAATGCACTAATTCTGTGCTTTAAACGTTGACGAAGACAATTTGAGGTCTTTGAAATAAACTTAATAAAGAATAATTCAGATTTTGGTACAGTTAACTGAAAGAATGTCAATCCAACAGATATTTATTTATTTGTGATAAAAGATACTGCGTCTTTTTTTATAATATTAATTTCATCTTTCCATAAATTTATTCTTTGGATTATCTGAATATTTTAACCAGAGTAAAACCCGAATAATTTTAGCTATCAAATAAAAAAATATCTGATAACATTATCTGCATATTTGAATAATTCATAGAAAATTATTACTGATCAAAGAAATAAAATCTCTATCTGATGTTGATATAAACATTTTTTTATCTTCTCAAATGATCGAAATTTGGTTTTTCGTGTCAATATTTCTGTTTTGTAATTCAAAACCTTCGAAAGCCAACGTCAGACTGCCGATGCTATAGTTTAATTTTTACCAATAACATCTGTGAACAGTGTTCGAATCGCAAGCAATTGATTTAATTATCTTTTTACGATCTCCTTCCCTATTACAAGATAGTAAGAAAACTGAGATTTGTGGTTGAGTTGGAGGTAGAGTAATAGTGTGAGGTAACCGCTTGTAGAAGTCAGTTACAAGCACGTAGACTATAAGGAAGTCCTACTTCGTGACTGTATATGTCTATATGTTATTGCTACTAACCGCGTTCCTGGATTTACTAACAGTATTGCCCTTGGTTTAGTGTGTAAATATATTTTATTTCTTATATTTAATTCCTGCGTTTTTCATTCATTGGATACCGAATTTCATCTCGGAATCCACAACACTTTTAATAATGTTCATTCAATACATGGCCTTAAGAGCCCATCACGGTAGAGCATTACTCTCTGGTGTTGTATTAGTGTAAGAAAGGTCGAAAAGTGCAATTTCTGGGTCTATGCCCGAAGGATAACTGCTAACTCTAGACTGGAAGAGCTCAAGATTTTATTAGTAAATCACATTTCTGAGTCCAGTCAGAGAGGTTAGAAATATAGTGTCGCGGTAAATTCTTGAGATAGAACCGTAAACCAAATCCTAAACAGGAAATAAGAGATAAACCTCCGGTCAGGTTCAAAAGACCGGTGAGGAGTGTGAACCTGGGGATGGACAAACCTATCTACTCCCGTTAAATATTTAATTACTTTTTATTCTTTAACGATGAGCTTTTCTGGCGTTGAACTTTTTCGCGGTGAACTTTTCTATCGGTGAACTTACACTGCGGTGAACTTTCCACGTGGTGAATTGATAGCGGTGAACTTAACGGATATTTTTTTTTGTCAATTTCTTTCACTCTCATTAACACCTCCCATCTTAGTCGACTTATTAATTTCCGTGGGGTGATATGATTGATGCTAATATGATCTTTAACTTGAAAATGTTAAGATTTTACAGTTCGTCGATACCCTTACTTTCCAAAGTGTTTTCAAAATAGTTTCCTTGCGATAACACTGCCTCAGTGGAATCTCTTCCTTACATTTGGAATAAAGGGAAATGACGTTCGATGCAATTTTTGGAGGGAAGCATCCGACTTAAAAAAAAAAAATAAATAAATAAAAAAGTCTTAATTATAAGGATTACCATGTAAGAGTTTTCGACAAGAAAGATAGCAAAATTCTGATGATTGCTTTGTTTTTAATCAAATGTTCGAAACAGTTGAAAGTAGATGCGAATGATTCAATCTTACAATGAACTACAGAAGTCTTTAACTGGCATTAGCTGATTGCTCTACAGATTGCATTTTCGAATTAGAGTCGAGATGGTAAATAAGTCTCCCTTTTGAATGATTTACAAGAACGGTAAATACATTGAAACTAATGGCTGAAACATTGTAACATTCATATTGATCCAGACTGAAAGGCGACGATTATCGAAGCTAAAACTGACGCTAAGTTGGCTAGTCTTAGTTAGTATCTAATTTGTACAGTCGGTTCTTGATATATTGTTTCGTTAAAATAAGTTTTATTAATTATCTATGTCACTAGCAATAAGATTATCGAAGTAACAAAGCATTGCAAAGATATAAATTGAGTTTCATGCAAGAACTTCAATTCCAGATATGTGCAGTAAGTGACTAACTACAGATGATTGCTTAGAGATAATTGATTCCAGAGAATCCACCAGGAATGTCGGATTGGCCTGAGAGACGACTTTCTGACCACCAACGGAAAACCCACGCAAGGAGCGCATATATGCTTTTAGACTGTTTAGCTATGGAAAATTCTCAATTACACGTTTTACGAAATACGGGACAGTCTAAAAATCCGTCGGCATGCATAGTGTTTTCCCCCACAAGGATGACACAAGTTGAGATAATGGCGGAAGGTACATCTTATTCGTTACAAATTTTGAATGCATAGGCCGGTAGACATAGGAAAAAATCACGTTAAAAATCAGCGGTATCTACTTAAACTCGTTTAAAGAAATAAGAATACAAACACATATAGTGGGTCAGCCAATTTGTATTGGTTATAAATCGAAATAAAAACTGACCCTCTACAATTTTTACAATATCAAATGTAACAAAGACAACAACAAGAGAAATAATCAAGTAGAAGAAAATGTGAATTTGTTCAACAATAAATATTTTTTATAAACACAACAAATACATAATATATAGTGCAAAAGTTGATAAACACAATCGAGTTCTTTGGTGTGTGTGTTACTGAAAGAATTTGAGCTACTGTACTGTATGTGTGAAAATGACAAGGTTTAGTTAGCTATATTTGTTTTATAGGAAAATTAAACAGATGTTTTTTGTGTAATGAATAGAAAAACGTATTGTCTGGACTCACTGATTGTTATAGAGTTATCGCTCATTAACCAGAGATTCTTGTGGAATGGAATATTTTATGGGAGTGAGCGTTAAGCCTGGAGATGGTTGACAAAGTTTGTTGTTGTATTGAAGATAAAGTTCGTCTCCTTTGCTGTGTTGATTTCCAATGAAGTCAAGTGAATTGGTTTCAATATTTTAAGTGCCCACTGACCAAGTCGCGTCGAAGTTTCGTTTTTATTAGTTCTCTTGGTCACGTGGGGAGGCTCGTAAACATGTTTACATTTTATGGCGTCAACTATAGGTCAAAATTTGGGTCGGTACCTTCGGCCGTAGTTGACGACACCTAATTAATATTTTACAACCAATCAAATTACACCAGTTGTTATATCTGGTTGGTAGCCTCTATGTGTTTAACTTGCTCAAAATTTTAGATTTAAAAAAAATGTAGGAATCTGATTCCACACACATATATAAATATATTTTCTTTTTATACTTTTTTTTATAGATACAAATAAATGCTCTGTTTATGATAAACAGTATTAACAACAAGAAGGCCAGAGAGATCTCATAGAAAATATGTGTCCATCTGACAGGAATCGAACCTGTATCCTAAACGGAACCGTCATATAGCCTGACGTGCCGTATCATTTAGCTATAGTGCAAGCATCTGGTTAACAAGGTTAAATTACTGTTTTTAAACTATAAATTTCCCATTATTTCTCTCGAACGCTTATATCTGCTCGAAGGGCAGCTTAAAGTAAACAAATGGCATCATATATTATGAAATCGACTAAGACCGGTAATTATTTTAATATATTTTCTGTTTATACTTTATTTTTATAGACACAAATACTTAAGTAAATGCTCTGTTTATGATAAAGAGATAATATGATTGCTGTGTTTTTAATCAAATGTTCGAAACAGCTGAAAGTAGATGCGAATGATTCAATCTTACAATGAACTACAGAAGTCTTTAACTGGCATTAGCTGGTTGCTCTACAGATTGCATTTTCGAATTAGAAGCGAGATGGTAAATAAGTCTCCCTTTGGAATGATTTACAAGAACGGTAAATACATTGAAACTAATAGCTGAAACATTGTAACATTCATATTGATTCAGACTGAAAGGGGACGATTATCGAAGCTAAAATTTTCTTTTTATACTTTTTCTGTAGATACAAATAAATGCTCTGCTTATGATAAACAGTATTAACAACAATTACCAGCCAGAAGGCCAGAGAGATCTCATAGAAAATATGTGTCCATCTGACAGGAATCGAACCTGTATCCTAAACGGAACATTCATATAGCCTGACGTGCCGTATCATTTAGCTATAGTGCAAGCATCTGGTTAACAAGGTTAAATTACTGTTTTTAAACAATAAATTTCCCATTATTTCTCTCGAACGCTTATATCTGCTCGAAGCGCAGCTTAACGTAAACAAATGACATTATATATTATGAAATCGACTAAGACCGGT
>CAHIKZ030000045.1:62500-65000 GCA_903632075.3 Acanthosepion pharaonis | reverse complement strand
TTATACAACATCAGTAAGAGTTACAGTTTCTAAGGAACATAATGAGGAGAGATAGTTTGGAAAATCTGATACTCACAGGACAGATTGAAGACAAGAGAGACTGAGAAAAACAACATAACGTACCTGGCGAGCTTGAATAATTGGTTTAGGAGAGATAACAAAATGACAACATTTATTAAGATCTGCAAAGGACAGGAAGTTGTGAAAAGCTATGATCATTTACTCTCTGAATGGACATGACATATTGGAGAAGATGAGCTTGGGTAAATGGATGGCGGAACAAAGTTTATGAGAGATAATAAGACGAAATTTATTAAGCGCTACAAGGAATAGGAAGTTGTGGAAAGCTTTGTTCGCCTACGCCCTGCCTGGACACGGAACATAAAGAAGAAATCTCAGAGAATCATAAACAATCTGAAGTAACAGGCTGTATCTATTGTACTTACACGCGACTAAAAATTAAATAACTCATTTAAAATTAAATTTAAATATCGAACAGAGTGAATGGTTTAAAAATCAATTCTTTATTAAGGTTTAGCTTTAATTTCGCATTTCGTCGCAGTTGCAATTGGTATCGTCTAATTAAACTGTAATTGAAAATTAAGCCGGACACGGTACTTTGGTTATATGGTTTTTGTTTTATTTTTCTAGCACACGTACTGTGACGTATTCGAAATATTATATAGGTCGGGTTACCTAATATCTTTTAAGTGTGAATTTATGTGAAGGGATCATAAAGAATTGTTATTTTAAAAGAAAATAAAACTTTCGCGCAAAATAAAAGTAAACAAACAACTGTTGCGTATACGAAGAAAGATTATGGCGAATTAAGGTGTCGATAAAAGGTGAAATAATTTTATTATCTCTAAAATCTTATATACATTTATGTACATAGGATGCTGAAAAAAAGCCCGGATGTCCAAAAGCACACTGCGGAGAGATAGATTAAAGTACCCCCGAGGGCGGCTTCTAGGCTTGTAATCTAATATAGTTTTACACTTATATATATGAATGACGCATTCACTAATACACATCACCCTGTCGGTTGCGCTCAAGAATAAACCGTTTTTGTGCAAATAAGTAAACACCCCCCAAAACGGTCATCTAGTTACTGTTCTACCTTTTTATACAAGTCAAAAATATCTTCCACGTTCTAAAATGTCACTTGTGTGGTGTTAGTAATCTTAGACAAGTGACAATAGTGCTTACACCTAACTAATATTTTACTATTTATTTCAGATACTGTGGTAGGATCTACCTAATTTGCATAGTGGAGTACCGACCATATAAATATGGTTGGTACCGGGAAGAGAGGGAGGAATCAAGAGATTCAACCAGAGACTCTGCCCGACTGCGACTCAGTCAACACATTCTCCAGGAACGGTCTTACCAGGAATATACAAAAGACTATATCTAAATATTGTGTTCACTTTCTTGTTTCAATAAATTTTGTTCGAAGTACCTTTTGTGTTGCATTATTATTCCATGCATTAGTCAAGTTTCAACAGATACAATCAGTTACCATTGGACTGAAGCACGCCATTAGTTTGCTGCTGAAACGATTAAAAAAAAATGGTGGATCTGTAATTGCAAACCGGAGTACCTTTCATGTTTCGCCGGAATCATGATGTTACGGGTAGAAAAATGATGTTTCTGTGGGTTGAAAATACCAGAGCCAGAGGTTCAGTGGTTAAAGAAAAGCCACCTGCAAGACATAGATGATGATAGAAAACTTTAGAAATCTTCTCCAGTATGGCGAACAGAGGCCATCATTAGGAGGATGTCATTTTTAAATCCAAATCAGTACAGACGATAGCCTTTTGTTTAATCAACAGTGAAACATTTTATCAATAGCAGTTAAGTTGGTCTTTCGGTCAACATTTAAAATGTGGGAGGAATTTCTGCAACTACGTTTATTTTGGTGCAAACCGAACCAAATGACTACATGTTATTTTTTTTTTTTACTTTATATCAAACCATACCTTACCATTGATGATTCTGAAGCACACTAAAATTATTTCTAATTATCTTTTGATTATTGAAACACCGGAATTCGGAATTAACTTATCTGGGAATGGTATATATTCCTTAAAACTGACTTTAAACACAGCACTATGTATGTTAAGTCAATCAACGTAGAATTGCTCTTAAAAAACTGATGCTTGAAATTTTTTCAGGATATCCTTATAAATTATTTACATGGATATTATATTATAACTTTATTTTATTACTAGTTTAGAAGGTACAAAGGCCTGTCCGAAATATCCGATGTTTAACATGTTTACATATCAGGTTTGCATTTTGTCTTAAGGCCTTATAATATACAATAAATATGATTATTATTATCATCATTATTATTATTCACACACACACAAACACAGACGCAAAATCAGCCTAAAACCAACAAAGAGAGGATAACTTTTTTTCAGCACAATATAAAAATAACGAAAAATGAGAAAATCCGCGGACAATTGCCGATACTTCCTGACAAGTTGGCCGA
>CAHIKZ030000045.1:0-60000 GCA_903632075.3 Acanthosepion pharaonis | reverse complement strand
TGTGTGTGTGTGTGTGTAACGAATGCACGGCCGAAATTTTCGACGGATTTGCACCAAAATTTACATGCACATGTTCCAAGTTAGTGGGAAAGCCAAGATCGACTTTGCATTCCCCACCTCCCATCGATAGTGGAAATAATCGATTTTATCATGCTTCTACGGCAGTTTTCATGTAGTTTGCGGCCATTTTGTACTGGCCAGAGGGAGAGCCAATAGCTGGCTGCCACGAATAGGCAGGAAGATTCTATTGGTCAGCGTGAGAGCCAACAGCTGACTGACACGAATGTTATTTAGCATGCAAAAAAAAGCGATAGCTGCATTTGACACAAGTGTGGACAAATTTAAATTTGCATGGCACTTTACTCCAATTGGCTCATTCGCTTGCTTAAACTGAACGTTGATTCTGATTCCGCAGAATTGTTTTGGGTGTGAAAAAGTATTTGTTGTTAACATTCTTTTTTCATTCGGTTTTTCCAGTTACGAGTCTTTTTTAAAGCTGATCGTTTTGTGTTCATTTGTTTAATTCTTTTTTCGTAAGAGATTTAATGTTTAGTACAGAGGTTAGAAAAAAATTCGCAGCGTGAGATAGGCAAGAAGTAAGGCATATAGCAACATCAGCACGGAAAGAGCACTCCTTTAAAGGCAAGGAAAGGAAAAAATATTTTAAGTCAAGTGATACGATTATTGAATCAAGCACGGGCAACGCCGGGCCATGCTGCTAGTATATATATATATATATATATATATATATATATATAAGAAATTAAAATTTATGTATTTAGGTTACAAATACTTTTTTTAGACATGTCTGATCGAATAAATCACAGACATTATGTCTGCTAATTTTTTTTCGGCTCTCCATAATTAAAATATACCTACCGCCATAACTGTTGGTCATTTATGTGTTTTAAAAATCTTCCAAATATAATATATCTATTTGTGATACGTTATTTGAGTAAAATTAGCAAATTTAAAGTTAAATTAATCTGATTTGAAACCAACATTACTGACTTTATCATTAAAAAAGTAATATACAGTGTAACCCGGATATGAGAGACCCGGATATAAGAGAAACCTGGATATAAGAGATATTTTCTCTGGTCCCAAATTAGAGCCTATGTTAATGTATATAAAATAGACCAAACCCGGATATAAGAGAAACCCGGATATAAGAGACAACTCTCTTACATCCGGGTTACACTGTACAATCATTTCAATTAAAAAATGCGCGAAAAAATAATGCCAAATATTACGTTACCTGGACGTGGTGTAATGGTTAGAAAGCTTGTCTTTCTAGATCAGTTACGACTGAGTAGTGAGTTTGATCCTCACTGGGTGCCCCATACTTTCGGCCTGGTGCCACATCTAAGCCGGGCTTAGAAAATCACTACCGCTGACCTAAAAAAAAAAACAAGATTTTTAAATCGAAATTTCGAACGTGCTGGAAAGGATTAAAATTATTTTAAAATAATTAAAAAAAATACTTTGGTTTTCCCTCTTAATAATAAAAGAAACACTTTGGCAATAAAAAAAATCTTTATTAAGTTTCGGGCCTTTTTCATCCTGCTATGCATTGTGGTGAATTAATGTAACACGCCTATTTTTATCTCTAGTGAATGAAACTAAAATGAAGTATTAAATTATCGTTATTAAATTTTCTTATTAAAATCAATGCTGAGGACAAATAAAACGGATACTTTTTCAGAAAGTCTCGATTTTATTGTAAAGAACACACCACAAAATAACAGTTATTTTCAACTAATTTCCAACTTAAATAAATTAATTTTCTTAAATATTTTACGGCGTCGATAGTAACTTTTTACCTTAGTTTGTTATACAAATAGTAATTTAAAAGATTTTGATAGATGCATAGTAAAACTTAAACAGTTTTAGGGCGAAAAGGTATTCTCGTCTGTGTTTCAGTTGCCAAGGGAAACTTGTGAAGATACTACACTCTGAACAACAGAGAAACACAAATTTTCAGTTGTCAATAGTTGTGGTGATATGTCGTAGTATTTCTCTGGGGCGTGGAACAATAATGGGTAGGAAAGTTAGGTAACTTAATATGTACCTTCGTGAGATCGCTAAAAGCAGAGCATAGCATGATGAAAAAGGCGCCAAACTTGACGAAAACAAAATTTTAGCGTCTAAATGTTTATGTTATTATTAAGAGGAAAGATCAAAGTATTTTTTAATTATTTTTAAAAATCTTTCCTTCTTTTTAGAACATTCTAAATTTTGATTAAAAAAACGTGTTTCTCTTCGTGTCGACGGAACTAGTAAAATAACGTATAAAATTTTAGCGCATTTTTTTTCTGTATGATAGACATTAATTTTGAAAATCTTGCAAAAATAAAAATAATTGTCGGATTTTAATGAAACGTTCAGAAACTATTCACAGATGATGGAACTTATTATGGTTATCTTTTTTGAATTCATGGTAATTTTTTTTCATATGTATTCCCTCCCCAACTAATTAATTGTACGAAAACTCTATAAATTCAATTTTGGGAAGATTAGTGATTATATTAGTTAAAATCACAAGGCCTTGAGGAAATTAAATCATTTTTTTTTAGTTGGACGTCCTCTAGCTGAAAATCGTCTCTGAATACAGAACTCCATAAAACAAAAATATTATTTAATTTCAAAAGCTTTTAATGGCTATTATTTATTTTAAGGGGCTAATATATATACGTTAAAAAGTAAATTAGAATTTTATTTCAGGACACGGAAGTTATTACCCGTAAATATATCATTTATTTTTTAATAACTTTAAATTCTATAAATATTAATAATTATGATGATGATGATGATGATGATGATGATGATGATGATAATGATAAAAATTGTGTACAAAAGTAAATTGTCAGTAAATTTAAAAGAAAATATTTGTTTATTTATTCATTCAGCAATGAAAATTTGTCATAAAAACAAGAAAAGTTCAAATTTTTCTTCCCCTCACACAAATATCTACAGATAGTTTTTATACTCTCTCTCTCTCTCTCTCTCTCTCTCTCTCTCTCTCTTACTGACACTCACACACACATAGATCTCTAATAAAAAAAAATGGCACCAAAGACTTTCTACGAAGTGACTCGCTCTTTTGAAGACATTTTTTCAGACTGCAACATAAAAGAAATGTCCCGGACATCAGAGCGGTAACATCTAGGTGCCAAAGTCACTTGCCTGTTTATCAAAACCTGGGTAGAATCTGAAATAGCATCCAACTCACACACACACACACTCACCATTCAAATAATTTAGTCCCAAATAGAGCTGCTCACGCCCCACTCCGGTTGAATATAAAATGAGTCCTCTTCTCATTTGCTTCACTAAAAAGGAACGCGCTGTAAAGACCTGCATATATATATATATATATATATATATATATATATATATATATATATATATATATTTTTTAGGTACCAACATGAGATCGCTGGAAAAATGAGCATAGCAAGATAATAACGGCCTTAAACTTGATAAAAATAATTTTTTTATCGTAAATATTTATGTTTTATCAAGAGAAAGATCAAAAGATGTTTTTATTATTTTTTACATTTTTTAATAATTTCTAGCACGTCCAAAATTTTCGTTAAAAATCTTGTATTTTTGGGGATCAGCAAAATTAACAGAAAACGTTTGTTTACAAAATTGAAAGTCTCCGTTTAAAATTCGTTTAAAAAATCAATTATGATTTTTTTTTAATTAATTTAAGAAAATTAGAAATTATAAAGTTTATTTAATGTATTTTGAAACAAACATTACTTACATTCTGCGCTGAAAAAAATGTTGTTTAAAATGATAGAAAGCCGGCCTTAACAGAGGTGTTGATTGACAAGTGACCTATTCGTGTTTTTCAGAAAATATTATCCATAGTCATACAAACAAGTAAAAGGAACTAAAAGCTTTTGAAATTAAATAATATCTTTGTTTTATTGAATGTTACAATTCAGAGCAGGTTTTAAGGTAGAAGAGGGACAACCAAAAAAATGTTTTGCTTTCCTCAAAGTCTTGTGCTTTTAACTAATTAATCACTAAAACTGTACAAATTAGAAATTCATGAGTTTTCATAAAATTAATTGTTGGTGGCAGCTAATAAACTGCTTTGAATATACGCTCTTCTTGCTCTCGAGGGCGTCGTCAGTGATGTTCTGGAGATGGATCATTGGGCAGTTTCGGGTCTTTCAAACATTATACTGACCTCACCAAGTCGACCCCATCAGAGCTGATCAGACTCTGATACGCCCTCTAAAAAATGCTTGTACACACTGACTTTTATAAATGTACCCCGTTATCACACATTTGATTGGAGGTTGACCAACAGCCAATCACAACGGCGCGAACTCTATTTAAGCTGTTTATGGGTATTTTTTTCTTTTTTTTGAGTGGACAACCCTTTCATCGGATACTTAGAAGGTAATTATGTTTTCCGTTTTTACCCACTTCCCATCAAGTTTCATTTCACCAGCTAGTAATCACTATTTACGGAGATAATAAGAAAAATTCGGCAATTAAAATTAATAAATATATTACAGCGAATTAAACCGAGAGTCCTTATAAATATAATAAAACGTTTAAAACATGTTGACGAATAAAATAAAAAGATATATAAAAAAAATTACCATGACTTAAAAAAAACATGTTTATAATAATTTCCATCGTTTGTGAATAGTTTCTAAAACTTTTGTTAAAATCCGACAATTATTTTTATTTTTGCAAGATTTTCAAAATTAATGACTGCCATTAAAAAAAAATACACAAAAATCCGCCAAGTTATTTAGTAGGACATTCGCTGATGATGAGAAACGAGCTTTTTCAATCAAAAGTTAGAATTCCCTAATAAAGAGAGAAAAATTTTGAAAAATATTTAAAAATTACTTTGTTCTTTCCTCTTAATAAAAACAGAAACATTTTGGCGATAAAATTTTGTTTTCGTCAAGTTTCAGGCCGTTATTATCCTGCTATGCTCATTTTCCAACGACCCCATGTCGGTATCTAATATATATATATATATATATATATATATATATATATATATATATATATATATATATATATATATATATATTATTATTATTATTATTATTATTATTTTCTTTTCTTTGATTTCTGGCGTTTACACATTTCTTTCCGGGTCCCGCCCAGGACCTAAGGTTAGAAATGGCGTCATGACATTTTCCACTGACAAAAAAAAAAAAAAAAAAAAAAAAAAAAATTAAATTAAATTACATAGATAAAGCCCTTCGTAAGGTGTGGGTTGTACTTGTCAGAACAATTTTTTGAATCTCCTTGAAGCATGGACTTCCAGGAATCCCTTCAATTAGTCTACTGCAATCTTTTCCAACCAGTCCTAGGGCTCCAACTACAACAGGGATTGTTGATGTTCCCATATGCCACATTTTCGAGATTTCTATTTCAAGGTCCTTGTACTTTGACAAATTTTGAATATCTTCAAAGATACATTGCAGTCAGCAGGGGCTGCCATATCAATAAGGAGGCACCGTTTTTGTTTGTGGTCTTTAATAACAATATCTGGTCGGTTGGCCTTGATTGTTCTGTCAGTGAGTATTCTGTAGTCCCATAGAATTGTAACAGGTCCTATCTCCGTAACCGGGTCTGGGTGGTGTTCATACCAGTTTCTTTCAGTTTCCTTCCCGTAGAAGTTGCAGATTTTCCAGTGCAGATATTGGCCCACTCTGTCATGTCGCGTTTTATATTCAGTGGGTGCCAACATCGTACAACCTGCTACAAGATGATCAATCGTTTCTGGATATTTATCACAGAATCTGCATTTTGGGCTGACACAATATTTTAGTATATGTGCTTGATAATTCTTAGTTAGCAAGCATTGGTCCTGCGCAGCAAGGGTAAAACCTTCAGTTTCCGCTTTCAACCCTGCACTACGTAGCCACTGATGGGTACGGGTTTTGTCTACGTCAGCTTGTTTGGTACGGGCAGAGTATTGGCCATGAAGCGGTTTATCTTGCCATCGCTTCTGTAACTGGTCGGTTGCATTCGTCTTTGCTGTCTTTTTTAAGTATTTTGCAGTTTCAGCCGGTGTATTGGGCTGTAGTTGCATCTCTACGCCCATTTGAAACTCCATTTTGAATTTGTTGGCTTCTTTCATTACGGAGTAGAGACGCTTACTACTTTAATGTTCCTTGACTCATACCATCATCCAGTCTTCTGTAGTTCCCAAATATCTTTGGAGGCCAATTGTTGTAATTTTGTAGGACAGTTCTAGTTGAACTAATCCTCTGCCTCCTTCGGATCTGGGCACATACAGACGATCAACATCAGCTATGGGGTGATGCATGCGATAGCAAGTGAGATGCTTTCTCGTTTTGGCGTCCATTCGCTTAATTTCAGCTATGGACATTAAAGCTGTATTGCACCACAGCGACAGCCAATGTGTTTATGGCTGATATCCTGTTTTTTTAGTTTAACTCAGTATTTAGTACCAGACGTACACGCCTGTAGTACTCTTTTCTTATTTTTTCCTTCATTTGGGGGTGTTGTATGCCATCTCCTTCGCTAATTCCTAGGTACTTATAAGCTTCACCATGCTCCAGTTCCCTAATCTTTGTGACAAAATCTAAATCTATTAAGGGTGTTTCTGTAATTCTACCTTTCTTGAAAGTTACTTTTGCACATTTATCTAATCCGAAGTCCATACCTATATTGTCACTGAAGTATTTTACAATATTGAGGAGGCCTTTCAACTCATTGTCGTCTTTGGCAAAGAGTTTGAGATCATCCATGTAGAGTAGGTGATTGAATATTTTCTTATTTATTTTGTAACCATAGCTACTGTGGTACAGTTCATGTGTAAGAGGGATAAAAAAAACAGAAGGGATGTCAGAGAGTCTCCTTGAAAGATTCCACGTCGGATATTCAGACGGTTGGATATGGCAGTGCCCCCGGTGTGACCAAGGTATAGTTTTGTGTTCCACATTCCCATGCTGTGCCTAAGGAAATTTAATACCACAGGGGAGACTTTGTACATCTCCAAAGTCTTAAGGATCCAAGAATGTGGAACACTATCAAAGGCTTTACGATAATCAATCCACGCTGCACTTAGATTCCTGCGTCGTCTCCTGCAATTTTCCAGGATCATTTTATTTATCAGAAGTTGATTTTTGCAGCCATATGAACCTCTTCTGCATCCCTTCTGTTCCAGCGGGAGAATGCTGTTTGTTTCGAGAAAGGAATAAGTATGGTTCGTCAGTACACACGTGATCAACTTATACGTTGTGGAGAGACATGTTATCGGTCTATAATTTTTCGGGTCGTCTGTTTCAGTCGTTTTTGGTATGAGGTATGTCATACCTTCAGTAATCCATTCCGGGATTTTATTGGGATTATTTACAAGCGTTGATAATGCTTTTGCAAGAATTTCATGGGTAGATGTGAGATGATACAGCCAGAAATTGGGCAACTTGTCACTTCCTGGGGATTTCCATTTTGGGGATTTCATTAGAGCTTGCTTAACATCATCTGTGGATATATTTTCCCATTCTTGCAGAGGTGTATCCAGCATTCGTTCTTCTTCACGCCGTATCCATTCTGCATTTGGGTTATATTCCTTTGGGTTGCTCCAGATATTTTCCCAAAATGTCTGTACATTATCAATCGGTGGTGGACTTTCGACATGTATAGGTGTTTTTCCAATTTCCCTGTAAAATTTCTTAAGATCTGTTCGGAATATTTTATTTTGGCGATAGAACCTACAACGTTTTTCGTATCGTCTTGTTCTCTGTGCCTTTAGCTGAAGTTTCTGCTTCAGCATTTCCTTGATTGATGGAATATCAATTAAGGATTTAATGTTATATTTCCGCTTGATCTTTTTGAATTTACGTGTGGAAATATTAGGGTTTCTGGTGAGCTCATCTAATATAGAAAGCTCACATCTGATTTGTTGTATTTCTCGAATCAGTTTTGTTTTCCAAGCTGGTTCTCTGTGTCTGTTAATTTTATTTATTGTCTTGACTCCAAGCTTCCGAGTCGCTGCTGAAGCTGTGGCGTATATGACGTTGTTAACTTCTGTGATGTTTCCCGGTGGTTTATCTGTTAACAGTGTTTCCAGAGCAGCATTGTATATTTTCACGATGTGCCTGTTGGAGTTCGTCATATGGATTTTCGGGAGCTGTTCTCTGTCTGACAATTGTATGAATGTTACTCTTCTGAGTACTTGGATGACGTCATTTTTCGCTTCGGTGATTTCAGCTTCGTGGTTTTCAAGGAATTCTAACTTATTGTCACTGAGGATGACTCCAGGTACAGTTTCTGGAGGACTGTAGGTTGTGTTTAAGGTAGAGTCTTGGGTTTCATTTCCTGGGAGATTATTTCGTATTTCATTCGCTTTAGCGTCCACCTCATCCTCTGTCGCATTCCTTATTTCTACATTCGTCTCAATAGAGTTTGAGTGATGGGTCAGAGTATTTTGTCTTATATCTAATTTTATCTGAGTCTGTTGTTTCGCATGATGTCCCTACGGACATTGGCAAGCATGTTTGGATTGAGGTTAGGTCTTATATCATTTCCCACCGTACTTCTCCATATTTGGTATGTTTGATTGGTGGTGTTCTTTGCTGGGTTTTCGAGTGCAGTGAAGAAGGATGTCATGACTTGTCGATACTCTTCGCGACTCCATTTCTTTTGTTTACTTTTTATTAGTCGATTTGGTATAGAGTCACTTGGTCCAAGGTTGGCAATAATCCGGTTTTGGTGACCAAGTGTCTCTTCGTGTGTGGAAGAGTTTGTTCCAGTGGCAGATTTTTCGTCCTCAGACTGGTTCCTCTCTGAGCGACGCGGCCCTTGTTGTCCCGGTTGACGGCCGATCCGGTATGAAGTATTATTCGTATTCATTGAAATTGGTAGAGATGCGTTTTAACCTTGACCGCCAAGGGGTAATTATGTTCAGGTTACCAGCTATAGGGCGAGTCTCGAAGAAGATCCAAGAGCACGCCCAAACAATGAGATTGTGGATTTATTAATATAACGAAGGTAGAATAGTTCATAAGAGTGTATGGTATTCAGTGGGGGAGACTATACTAAGTTTTACATTAGTATAAGTCCAAGTGACCACGCCAAGGGGGATAAATAGATTTTAGTATATAGACTTGAAAAAAAATACAATATGATCCCTGTCAATGCGGATACATACACATGTAAATTATATACGTATACATATATATATATATATATACACGTACAGGGGAGAGGGAGAGAGATATTAGTAAGCATGTACACATATACGCAACGACAGAGATTTTGGGTGCTTAAAGTAAGAGAAGAAAAAATGAAAAATGGACACGGATGTCCGCTGAAGGTCGGGGTGGGGGGGGACAGAAAAATTGAAATATACGGTAAAAAAAAAAGAAAAAAAAAGGGAGCTGAAAGGGAAAGAATTAGCTGGAGTCAAAAGAATTTACAATCATAGCAAACTACACGAAAAGTATCATTCAAAAAAAAAATAAATGCTACATTTACCATTTCTTACAAATTCGGAGCATGGCAAAAGTGACCTTCCACAAATGTTCAGTTTTCCGTCGCCAACGACAGATACTTATCAAATTTTATGGGGTAGGCTGGACTTATACTACAGATTGGTAGGGGGTGATATCAAAGAATTCATCAAACAGAGGGGTAGAAGCAAAGCAGTAAAAGTTATACTTTTCCGGTCATCTCTCAGCCTACTAGCCGCTAAAAGATATATTTTTAAATTTTCACTCAAAGACATGATAGTCAAAGGGCATTATTATTATTATTATTATTATCATTATTATTATTATTATTATTATTATTACTTAGGTACTTCCATGAGACCGCTAAAAAGTAATTCATAATAAAATGAATAGAAATACAAATAACACAGTAAAATGTAATACATGTATGTAAAATTATAGTATTCTGATTCTTCTGCTAAAATTTCCATAAGAAATGTACCTATTAATTAATTAGATGCCTTTCTTATGTATTTCAATCTCACTCTCAAAAAACTTGTTTTAATTTTTTATAATATATTTTCCATAAAGCATCGTAAACGTAAATGTGAAAATTAAGTACAAAAAAATTTAGATCTAAATAATTATGTCACCTCTGTCCTCCAGTACGATAAACCTTCCTCTCGTAAGCTGTCAATACGTGATAAAATCATCAATCATCACCTGTCAAGTGACGCGAAATGCTATGATCTGTTTTGTTTTATTTTTAAGCTACTTCTTTTCGACGCAGAAACTAAGTAATTCTTGTTTCGAAATATTTTCAATAAACATTATAATTTCTAATTTTCTTAAAATTACTTATGAAAAAATTATAATTGATTTTTAAAAGTATTTGAAACTGAGATTTTCATCTTTTTTTATAAAATGGAAAAAAATGGTTGACATGATTGATTATCTGCCAATTTTGCTGACTCAAAAACCAAGATTTTTAACGAAAATTTTGGACGTGCTAGGAACGACAAGAAAATGTAAAAAAAATACCCACAAATTACTTTGATTTTTCCCTTTAATAATAACATAAACATTTAGAAGATAAAATTTTGTTTTCAAGTTTGGCGTCTTTTTCATCATGCTGTGCTCATTTTTAGCGATGTCATGGAGATACCTCTTATTACTCATTCAGTCCAGTAATTGTGAGTTTTTCTAATGTAAAATCTTTCTATTCATGAAAATATATTTTGACAATTTTTATTGAATAAAAATTTTCTCTATTGTAGTGTTGTTGCGTTTCACTTAAAATTTACAGCAAGAGTTTATTCAACAAATTTATTATAGTTTTTATTTCAATAAGGTATATTTCCATGTATATTTTAAGTGAGATTGTGATGTTATTTTTTCATCAGCACGACAATATTCTACATAATTGTAACACCATAAGCAATTTTGTATTTAGGTGTGTAAACACCCCAAGGAACTATCCTTTTTCGAAAATCCTACGTGACTTACGCAGAGTTAACACTGTGTTTATTGACAGTTTCGTGTTTTCAGCATAATAATATATTGCCCAGCCATTCCTGTGACCATTGTCACACGACAATGCGCCTTTTAGCATAAAAAAAGACTTGCATTGCATCTACTACGAAAAAGTATAAGCTATAATTATACCAGTTGTTATTAATTGATGAGCACGCCATATTATATGAAAGGTTACTTAGCAATAGTTTTGTCTATAATACGCACGATTAAAGGAGGAAGCAGCCAACCAGAAGTGTGCCCTCTTGAATTTTAGCAACATAATATTTGGGAAAATAATAGTAATAATAAAACTATTCACTTTCTGATACGAATAAAAGTGATAGTAATCAAGCTGTATAAGGTAGATCACCCTGGACTACAAGTTAACGGAAGGGTCACTAAGGAATTCATTAAACAATTAAAAAGAAACAAAGAAAAACTAAAAATAGATAAAAATAAAATAGATTTTTACATTTGGGGTTATCTAGCTACTAACAATACGGGGCTCTAAAAAGTAATATTCTCACTCCAAAAAAAAAAAAAAAAAGAAAAAATCTGTCGAAAAGAAGGACGTGGCCGGATTTAGGCCACCTGCAGCAATATGTGAACGGAAAAAAGAGAAAAAAAATGTAATCAGCCAATACTATCCTTACCCATTCGCATACAAGTACACACAGACGCGCGCGCACACACACACACACACACACACATACATATATATTTATATGCATATACCCACATTGACAAAGATGCATTATACTGAGATCAAAAGCGCAGATGTTTCCGCTGGAAGTGTGGAAAAAAAATTCAAGATAAAGATAAAAAATTAAAAGAAATTAATAAAAGAAAGTTAAAATGGAAATATTAAAGTTAAATAAAGTCAAAGAGACTTGAAATAAAATTAAAGAACAGAAAAATGTAATTTCAAATTGTATGAAAGGTCGCATGTTGAAAGGCTGACACAAATTGGCATCGGCCAATAAATGGTCAACATTCTGACGCCATTATTATTATTATTATTATTATTTTCACAAATTATATTGATATCGTGCATTAACATATTCAATGGATATTTTGGTTTTGAGACATGGTGCCAACTAGAATCCTCACAATTCAAATATATTTCTGAGAACTCTCACAGAGTCAATGATGACAATTTTCTGAAGTTTCACGATCTTGGTTTCAATTCCAGTTCTTTCCAAGTTTCCTCATTTCAGTTTTCTATGTGATTTTACAAGCGCACCCATAACTTCAGAAATTATTTATACATCTACGTTCTTCAGCTCCCGAGCCAGATCCTGGTATTTTTTTCTATCTTTTCAATATCTTTGCAGTTCACTATTGTATGATATATATATCTTGTGTCATTTTTCTGCTACTGCCTCTGGCTGATGTTCATACCACTTCTCTTTTACAATGAAGCCAGACTTACAGCATAGTTTGAATTATTATTAAGTGGATTTTCTTACCGGTGCAATCATGTCGCTTATATAAATTTTGTGCCAACTTTTTTAAAGTAAGTTGCACTCTGTACAAGGCCCTAGACATTACGCGGTAGAAGGTTACGTTAAGGGGTAGATTATATTGGTAGATAACGGTTGATGCCAGACTTGAACAGGTAAAGAAACATTTTAGTGATTGGAGACAGATACTACTGGGAGTCTGCTCCACAGGTCATGGTTCGCGGGAAGAAGCTGTTTGTGTGGAACTTACTTCTCACCGATGGAATACGGAGGTAATGTGGGTGGTTTGCTACTATATACGTGGCATGGCGTGAATACTTGCTTTGATTGCAATGATTCTTCTTCATCTTTCTTATTTTTTCTTTTTCCTCTTTGTTCTTTTTCTTCTATTTTCTACTTTCTTTTTCTTCTTTTTTTCTTTTTCTTCTTTTTTTTCCTTTTTGCTATTCTGTTTTTTCTTTTTTCATATTTTTTCTTCTTTTTCTTTCTTCTTTTATTTTTTCTTCTTTTCTTTCTTTTTCTTCTTTTTTCTTTTACTTTTGTTTTTTCGTTTTCTTTTTCTCTTTTTTCTTTTTCTTCTTTTTACTTCTTTCTTTTTCTTATTCTTTTTCTTTTTTTCTTCTTTTTTCTTCTTTTTCTTCTTTTTATTTTCCTTTTCTTTTTTTCTTCTTTTCTTCTTTTTATTTTCTTTTTTCTTCTTTTCTTTCTTTTTCTTCTTTTTTCTTTTTCTTCTTTTTCTTCTTATTTCTTTTTTTCCTTCTTTTTTCTTTGTCTTCTTTTTTCTTCTTTTTTCTTTCTTTTTATTTTCTTTTTCTTTTTTCTTCTTTTTTTTTTCTTTTTCTCTTTTTTCATCTTTTTTCTTTTTCTTCTTCCTTTATTCTTTTTTTCTTTCTTTTTCTTCTTTTATATTTTCCATTTTCTTTCTTTTTTTATTTCTGTAATATACTCATGTCCTTCAGAAATCTAAGTTCAAATTAATAATGATATATTCCACTGTTCATTGTCGTAAAAAAAACAAAGATCATTCACATTTTACATAAACCTCTTCGTAATGTGTGAACTATACTTGTGAGTATATTTTTAAAAAAAATAACGCATGGGTTACCAGGGGTTCCTTCAATGTGTCTATCGGGACATTTTCTAATCTATCCATGGGCTCCAACTACAACTGGAATTATTGATGTCCTCATGCTCTCATTCTTGTGAGTTGCATTTCAAAATCCTTGTATTTTGATAGATTTTTGAAGATCTTCAAAGACACATTATAATCTGTAGAGACTTCCGTGCCAATAAGAAAGAACATTATGATTTTGTAGTCTTTGATCATGATGTCTGTTTTATTCAGAACATAAGACACAAAAATGGATGAAATGCTTTTTTTTGTATCAATATACCCATCAGATTTGAAACTGTGATTAAAAAAAAACAAAAAAAACGGTTTCTTTATTATTTTTTTTTCTGGGGTGGGATTACTAAACAATAAAAGATTTTGGTGGGAGATTAAATGTTACCTTAATTTGCTTTTTTTTTATTAGCTTTGATTGATCTCTCAGTGTGTATTGTAAAGTTCCATAAAATTTTTACAGGCTCTATCTCTATAAAAAGTTCTTGGCGATATACCAATTTCTTGCAGTTTCCTTCCCGTAGAAATGGCATATTTTCTAATGCATACATTGCCCCACTATTATTCAAATATTAACTCTTATTATAGAATAATTCATATATTCATGTTTTGTTACTGATGGCTTCGGTTGTTTTCAGGACTACGCTATATATTTTTTTCCTTTACTGACTTCCAGATCTTGTTACTTCAGCGATTATTTTACGTTTCCATTAAATATATGGTGGAAATTTGTCTGAGACCAATGCAACTAAGAGATGTTTATGAAACAACAGAAAACAACGTCTTTTTCCCCAAAAGACATACAGAAAATGGCGGCACGAGCAATATTTCACACGGAAATTATCAGGGATCTCTTTCTGTTTTCTTTTTTTGGCAGCAATATTTTAGATCTATATGGGGTTCTACGGATGCTAGTTAAATAACCTGAAGGTAAATCGCTTTCTACATACAGATGTATCTCAATAATGACCAGAATATGGCATTATGCTAGAAAACGGTTTTAAAAAAGACAAGAAATTTAGAAATTATATTTTTTGTTAATCATTCAGAAAAACGAAGAAGAATTTACATTATACATTTGAAAATTATTTACATTATTCGAACTATTGTCCGCATCTTGGTCGCCATATTTATCACAACGTTTCGGTCGTTGTACGTTCCGGCCTTCTTCGGTTGGTTGGAATTTCGAACTGAACCCGTTATTTCGCTCACTGGGGTAGACTGTTCTAGTTCAACGTGCCATGTTTGATGGGTGTCAGTTATCAGTTATCTCCTGTTAATTTCCCTCTGAAAGTTCTCTACTGCCTTAATCGGGTATTGAACTCACACTCTTTGGGTTCTGTCACTGGATCTAACCAACGCCTTTATCCACTGTGCCATCTCAGAAATATAGACAGACGTTCGAAAATGTTCGGTTGACGTAAATTTTTATACTAATGTTCACAAAATACAAAGCCCAAGAGCTACTCAAGGTAGAGTGTTAGTTGATGTGTTGCGTGATATGAAGTTAATAGAAGGATTGATTAATTTGTCTTTTATGGCTTATCAACCTTTTGTGAGTTATTTATATGTTGGATTGTATATTTCTTGTTCTGAGAAGGGAATATGGCATTAACAATTGTTTGAAGATAGCAATGAATTCTAGAGTTACAAGTTCTGGGAAGAAGAAATGGTAGATTAATAACTTTCCAATAGAATTTGGATGTAAGTTATTGTGATTTTTCTCGCTACTGTCGAACAGAGAAAAATGGCGTGGTTGGGGCACGTTACAAAGCATAACAGCATGTGCAAGACCATCAGGCAAGGCGCCGTTGAAGGTAAACGTGGGTGAAAACGTAAACGCTAAAACCGATTGGACACTGTCAAACAATGGACAAGTATGACTATACCAGAATTTCTGTTATCTGCTGTTGATAGAACGGTGTGGAGGAGATTTAATATGGCCTTTGCATTCGAAATGCGATTATAAATGTCAAGATGATGATGATGATGATGATGATGATGATGATTGTGACAAGTTTTGGTGGAATTCGAACTCGACTCCTTATCTATTACAAGACTCGTTCTTCTTCGTAAATGGGGTGGGGATAGGAAATGATGATTATGAGGATCTGAAAGACAGATAATATTTGACCCTAGATTTGAGCGGGGATATTATAGTGGTTGTGAAAAAAGTCCACGCGTGGTCTGTTCTACAAATTAGCCATTCTTGGAAAGATACTCTCTGAGTAGAACATCTTTCTTACTAAAGGAATACGTAAGGAATGACAGGGAATCAAACCTTTGCCCGTATCGTGTCGGCTCTTGGTTGTAACGGTTTGAGAAGTTAACTGCAATGAATTGAGCGCTTCTCGATCACGTGTCATAGAAGTAGCGATAGAATTACTGATATATTTTCCACGTTACGTCTGAAAGAATGGGGTTATCGTGAAAAAGGCAAGTCCCCTCCTATGCACCAGTTATGTGGAATTATTTATTTTAAAAACCAGTATATATTTTTTCAATATTGAATAATGTTGAGATATATGGTCTGGTGCTTATGCTGTACATTCCGAGATTCTTGACAAAATCCAAAGAAGGATCTGTAATATAAATGATCCTCTGCAAGCATCTCAACTTCAGTCACTTTCTCACCGACTGGATTCCCATTGTCTTTTCTACAAATATTTTCATAGGTAACTGCTCTTACAAGCTTTTTCACCTGGTATCCAGACTACGTGAATTTAAGCGTACGACCCGGGGGTGATGCGCCCGCGCGCAGCGCCTAAACTCGACGACCTAAATCGTGACTAGTTCAAGCCGCGGGATCTCACCTGTGGACGGTGGGAGGAAAGTTTGAGGCTGCACCCCGCGAACGAACCCCCGTGAGTTCTCCCCTCACCATAAGCGCCCGAGGCCCCTGCGTCATCTCCCCGGCGACGGGAAAATCGTGGAGGAACCGATACGGGACGGACGGAGGAAAAGGGGGAAACGAACGACGGGACGAAAACGGCAATCTCCGGCGGAATAGGGCACGGCTAGGCAGGCGGAAGGAAGAGAGAAACTCCCCGCCGGAACCGCTTTCGCCGCGACACCTCTCCCGGACCGGTGCCCTCCCACGCGGTCTCTCACTTTCGCTGCACCTTCGGGGTTCTTCGGGGTTCTTCGGGGTTCTTCAGGGCCCCTACGACTCACGAACGGCCAGGACTCCTCGGATGCTGGATTGACATCTAGATCCCACTAGTTTGGCAGCTAGGTATCACTGTTTAACTGTTAAAATAAATAAACGTAACCATCATTTCTATCCCAACAGGATAATTTTTCGCACTTCTCGCCTATCTTCTATTTTCTTGCTTCTCTGTTAACTACAATCTTCAAAAATTTAAATGCAACATCAGTCGCCATCTTCTGTTTTCTTGTACCCCGTTCGTCATTTCTTCTTTCTCAATTCCTCCCTATTTTCAATCTTCTCTTTCACTTAAATCTTTCTGTAACCCTTTGTATGCTAGTGGCATTTGCATTAGTTGAGGTGAAATGATGAAAAATAATATAATCTCTGGTGCTAATGCAAATC
This sequence comes from Acanthosepion pharaonis, assembly GCA_903632075.3. NCBI lineage: Eukaryota > Metazoa > Mollusca > Cephalopoda > Sepiida > Sepiidae > Acanthosepion > Acanthosepion pharaonis. Next base: position 42,897 of record CAHIKZ030000045.1, on the reverse strand, counting down.
TGTGATAGTTATGAATCATTTACATCCATTGACTATTTTCTGATCAAATTTCGGTTCATAGTTTTCGTATCGGGATTGGAATTTATTGATTTACCGCCGCACATATACGAGGTTTCGTCCTAAACGTTTGAGCCTGAATTCATTCTCGTTTATATTGATTTCAAATCGTGATTTCTTTTGTGATTTATATATCAAAGTCATATTGATGAAAGTGACGATGGCTGTGAAATCAGAATCATCAATGGGAGTAATGCGTAGGTTTTGAGTTACTTTCCTCTGAAACGGCTTCCGTCCAGGGAGATCTATGATCTCATAAAAAATGTCTGCTTTAAGGACTGCCTTTTAAATGCAACCATCAGCCGTTACGCGGATGAATGTCACCAAGGGATGCGATCCTTTGAACTGCAAACAGGACGGACTGAGAGACACAGATATTTCAGCTTGATTGGGAAATGTGAATATGTTAAAATGAAAGAAAGTTTTTATTTTTACCCAAAGCTAAAAACAAAGTAGTATTGATATAATTGAATCAACTAGAAACCTACACAAAACGCAACCTAAATTGTCTCTTATAATTCAACATAGACTTTTGTAAGCAATAACAATAAGTTACTATCAAGCAATAACACTAATAAGTTACTATCAATATTATTAGTTACGTGAAAGGAACTTACACGAAATCCAATGACCTATATAATTAAATAATCCACAGAAGCCTGAAAGAAATCTCGAGTACACCGTGAACCATATATATATATATATATATATATATATATATATATATATATATATATATATATATATATATATGAAAGGAACTTACACGAAATCCAACCTAAACTGTGGTTCGTACAAGGGATTTTTTGCAAGTTGTAAGAAAATAACTTATGACCTATATAATTAAATAATCCACAGAAACCTGAGAGAAATCTCGACTACACTGTGAACCATATATATATATATATATATATATATATATATATATATATATATATATTGATAATATTAGTGGAAAATATACATACATATGCAAAATATATAAATATAAATACCCATATATGTATATTTTTAGAAAAAAAAAATTCAAGAGGAAGAATCCAGGTAGAACTCAATGTCTAGGACAAAGTAAGGATATAATAAAAAACTAACACTAATATTCCATGGTTATAATTTATTCCATTGGAATTATAATACGATCAATTCATCAGACCTACAAATGCTGATGAATTGATCGTATTTACGATTCCAGTGGAATAAATTATGACCACGGAATATTAGTGTTTAAGCCTTTTTTATATATATATATATATATATATATATATATATATATATATATATATATATATATATATATTATTGCAAGATCAAAAAAATTGTTAGAAACGAAGTAAACAGTAATGAACTGTGATGTAATATCCCTCCTAATATATTTCAGTGAATGCTGGAAAATCTGCTCACAGTTGAAGATTTTAGGCAATAAAAATGTGGTTCTACGGAAGGATACTGACGACACTAAGGACTGAACATGTGAGCAACGACGATGTTTTTGTGAAAATGAAAACAAAAAAGAGACACTTATATTTAACATCATGAAGAGATGTTTGAAATTTCTAGAGCACATATTGAGGAAAGACGTCTTGGAAAATTTGACACTCACGTGACAGATTGAAGTTAAGAGAAACATGACAATCTTAAGTTGTGTAAATGATTGATCGATCAGGGTTTAAGGGAGAGAGAAAAAAGCCGAAATTTACTAAATTTACAGGGAGTGAAAGTGAAAGAGAAGACTGAGAATAGGGGGGGGGCATTGAGGAAAGGACAAAACATGAACGAGATTCAAGAAAACAGTGGATGGCGATTGATATTGCATTTAAAGTTTTGAAGCTTGTAGTTATCAGGGAAGCAAGGAAACAAAAAGGAGTTCCACAGGTGGGAAGTGCGAGAAAAGAAACTGTTGGATTAGAAATAGCGATTGTATTTAGCTATTTCATCAGTAAAAGGACGGGACTTAAATACCAATCTATTGTAAATAGCTAATAAAGGAAATTGTGGAGAGCCACGATTACCCAATATCCTGATGAAAACAACACCAAATACAATCTACACCTTGTCTCATAACAAGGATATTTTCCTTTTAACTTACAAAATACAATTAACAGATTATCTATCCTAGATTAATTCGGGTAACTTTCACAATAGTCTCCCTAATTAAAGATAATATAACACACATTTGAATGTATCTTCAGGCGCCGTGTTTTGTTTTGTTTTTTTAATCAATTCACCCCAAGCAAGGCGATAGTGCCACTACGACGAAAGAGTGCAATGGAAGGCAAAGATTTTACAAGGAACTAGAAAATCGAGTAAGAACACCAAGGAGGTTTTTACTCGCGTTAATAAATACTGTCATGAAGACTCACCATCTGCAGACTAAAGACGACCTCGGGGCAGACCACGCAATCGCTAGTAAGACGTCATCTCTTTCGATTTCCAGCAGTCCCATCTGGCGCTGGGGGAGGTTCCAACGCTCTGCAAACACCATGAGAACTGGTGAGGTAAGGCAGCTGTCGGGGGCTCAACCTATTAATGATTTAGGTAGGTAGATTGGTAGGTAAAGGGTTTCAGGTGAACAATTCTGTCCGTGGGGAGACATTTTCAGGAGAAACATCATATCAAACAAAACTAACTTAAATTAAAAAAAAATACCGTATATGCACACATATCATGCGAATTTTGAAGACCTATTTTTGAAGCAAAATTTAAGTGGGTGTCTTCATACCACAGATATAATATTAGGTTGGTGCAAAAATAATGACGTAAGAATGTCGTTTTTGACGTACTTTTCAACGTCAAAAACGACATTCTTACGTCATTATTTTTGCACCAACCTAATATTAACGTATGTACTGCTGGCCACGGTTACACCGTTGACAAAACTATATATCCACTTACTATAATCAAATTAGCTTCAAATTTAGGTCTTCAAAAGTCGCATTGTACGCGAATATATCAGTCAGTTATGTGCCATTCGTGATACACGCCTAGGTGATCAGGTATCTTTCGATACATGACTGGAGAGCCATATTTTTTTCCTACAGTAGATTGCTATTTTTTTCTGCGGTAGACCAGTTGCCATCCAAGGTTATAGAACTCGGTCTGTCCCGCTATTTAGCCATAGCTGGGGGTGTGTGGAGAAGACGACGATTCATACCTTTTCCAAGGTTATTAGCCCGTCAGTGAAAGTAATAGATTCGACTGGAATTTGAACTCGGCTCTCCGATTCCTCAGTCCGAACTGCTATCTATTATTGCACCTTGCGTTCTACGCGAGTATATACGGTATATTAACTAAAGTATAAATATTAAAAAGTGGGTCGTTTTATCCAAGTAGAAATTGACTAGACATAGAAGCGTTACCTAATTAACTCCTTAGTGGCATGATAGCTTCGCCGCAAGGGGATTTCACCGTGAGTAAATTTCGCCGTAAAATGTTTTTAAAAAATAGACAATTTTTAGTGATTTCTAATTTTATTATATTATTTTAACATTTTTAAAATTAAGTTAAAAGTAAATATTAACTGACGTTATGGGTAATAATTTAATAATTAAAACTTGGTTTTCTAATAACTGATATTAAGCGCTATCCCTCTGAAGTAGTCAGGGATACAATTATCTTCGCTGTAATTTAGAAAGAGTTTCCTTATTTAAAGTGTAGTACTAGATTGGAAGATAGGTCTCATCATTTTACCGTTCAAATTGCTAAATATAACCGCAAGCTCTATTGTAATACTTTTAGAAATCATATGTTTCCTTGTTTTCTTGTCCACTACGATCATTAAAAATTTTAATGACACTCATGGTGGTCGTTTCCGGTAAGTTTGCCGCCATCAATTAATATTAAACAAATGTTGATTTTAACAGATAATGCACTCTCTTCAAGAAACTGTAATTAATGACTGCTGAGCATAAAATGCAGTATAGGCTAAAGGTTGAATATGTGTGTGTTTTCAGAAACGTTAAAATATCTGAGAAGTACTAGAGTTTAGCTTCCTCTACTCGTCATATTGTGATGCTAGAGACGAAAATAATAATAAATCTCTATCTATAAAAGGCAGGATGTGTGTGTGTGTGTGTGTGTGTGTGTGTGTGTACGTGCTCGGGACCCAACATTAATCCGACCTTGTGTCACATCTCATTCTCGTGGGGGAATAGGTAAATACCTGTGTGTGTGTGTGTGTGTGTGTGTGTGTGTGTGTGTGTGTGTACGCGCTCGGGACCCCACATTAATCCGACCTTGTGTCACATCTCATTCTCGTGGGGGAATAGGTAAATACCAGTGTGTGTGTGTGTGTGTGTGTGTGTGTGTGTGTGTGTGTGTGTGTGTGTGTGTGTACGCTCAGGGACCCCACATTAATCCGACCTTGTGTCACATCTCATTCTCGTGGGGGAATAGGTAAATACCAGTGTGTGTGTGTGTGTGTATAACGAATGCACGGCCGCAATTTTCGACGCATTTGCACCAAAAATTACATGCATATGCTCCAAGTTAGCGGGAAGCCCAACTCCCATCGATAGTGGAAATAATCGATTTTCCATGTTTCTACTGCAGTTTTCATGTAGTTTGCGGCCATTTTCTACTGGCCAGAGTGAGAGCCTATAGCTGGCTGCCACGAATAGGCAGGAAGATTCTACTGGCCAGCGTGAGAGCCAACAACTGACTGACACGAATGTTAACTAGCATGCCAAAAAATCGATAGCTGCATTCGTCACAGCACGGCAAAGGGCACTCCTTTAAAGGAAAGGAAGGGTAAAAATAATTTAAGTTAAGTGATAGCGAATGCTGTATGAGTAATGCGATTTTTTAATCAAGCACGGGCAACGCCGGGCCATGCTGCTAGTAAATAAATAAATAATGAAATACAAGTAAAGCATAATACTCCGATTGAAGCTGCAAAATACTTAAAAAAGAAAGCGAAGGCAAATGCAACCGTCGAGATAGAGAAACGAGGGCAAGATGGGCCGCTTCACAGACGGGTTTATGTAGACAAAGCCTGTACCCATCAGTGGCTACCTAGTGAAGGCTTAAAAGCTGAAACTAAAGGTTTTACCCTTGCTGCACATGATCGATGCTTACGAACTAAAAATTACCAAGCACACATAATGAAAAATTGTGTTAGTCCAAAATGCAGATTCCGTGATAAATATCCAGAAATAGCTAGCGATCTTGGTTGCGTGGTATTGGCACCCACTGAATATAAATCACGGCACGATAGAATGGGCCAATAACTGCAATGTAAAATCTGCAACACGTACGGACAGGAAACTGCAAGAAATTGCTATGAACATCACCCAGGCTCGGTTGCAAAGATTGCAATTTTATGGGTCTTTACAATACACAGAGATAGAACAATCAAAGCTAATCACCGAGGCACCGTGATTAGAGATCGCAAAGACAAATATGCCTTCTTATTGACATGTTATTTCCTGCAGATGTATCTTTGAAGATCTTCAAAAAAAACTATCAAAATACAAGGTCGTTGAAATCGAAATCTGAAAAATGGAGCACATCAAGACATCAACAATTCCAGTTGCAGTTGGAGTCCTCAAATTGACTGAAAAAGATTCCAAAAGAACATTGAAGGGGTTCCCAGTAGTCCATACCTTAAAGATATACAAAAAATTGTTCTCACAAGTACAGACCACACTTTACAAAGGGCTTTATATGTGTAAAATACGTATGTTTTTTTTTTTCATTTTAAACTGCTCAGTAGAAAATGTTATGCCATTTCTGTCCTTAGATATGTGGTCGGGACTCAGAAAGAAATGAGTAGATAACAAAAATCAAAGGAAATAATAATAATAATAATAATAATAATAATAATAATCCCTGGAAACCCCAGCTTAAGAGACATACAGAAAATTGTCTTATTAAGTACAGCACACACACTAAGGAGAACTTTGTCTATGTAACGCTAGCAACTTCATCGGAAAAAAAAAAAAAAAAAATTAACATGAAATGTGGCCATAACAACACACCACGACCTGCCTTAGGTCTTTCCGCAGACTTGGTAGGTAGTGTGTCCATAGCAGAAATCGAATGATGATGATGATGACAATAATAATAATAATAATAAGAAGAAGAAGAAGAAGAAGAAGAAGAATTTTGCATGAAGCGAAATACGTGACACAACAAAGCCTAATTGATATATGCATCTGCATGGCACTTTACTCCAATTGGCTCATTCGCTTGCTTAAACTCAACGTTGATTCTGATTCCCAGAACTGGGTTGGGTGTGAAAAAGTATTTGTTGTTAACATTCTTTTTCATTCCTTGAGTTAAAGTTTAAAATATTCCAGAAAAAAGAAGAAACACTAATCAGCGAATAATATAATATGAAGGTTAACCATCAAGAAAAAAATATAAAAACATTGAAAGTTGAAATATTTATTTTGAAGAAACTTCATAAGAATAAAGAACAAAGAATTGGTTAAGTATCTAAAGTTAACAGACAATATCTACTGACGTGTAAAGAACAAGTAAACCCATTAAAAAAAGAACTGCCAAATATCTAGCCTAAAGCACGACATAAATTTTACAGATATATATGAAGCCAAATATTACAGAAGCCAAACAGTCAGAATAGAGAAAACAGCATTGGAAAGAAAAAATAAGCATATACTTGAAAAGCGTAAGAGGCGATAACAAATAATTGAATGAAGATATTTAAATGGTTTAAAGATCTGGAGAGAAAAAAAAAGGGGGAGGATTATCCAAGCACAGCAATGGCAACTTAAGCAAATCTCAGTCAAAAAGTTAATTCAAAATGACCAGGAATTGACAAGTAATGATGATGAATAGGAAAGGCTTTTAATGACTGAAAATATTATCAGTGATGATACATGAATGGAATTTGTACTAGAGCTGATTTTTCCGACCTGGGCTTTATCGACCCCTGGTTGACGATTTCAACTGTTGTGTGGGCGATTAACATCTGAACAAAAAATAGTGAGCGATTGTAAATTTTGGTGGCCGATATAGGATTTTGAATATTAAAAGGTGTATTCAAAGAAGATATGCAAAGAAAAGATACTTTAAACTTTCTCTTCTGCTAATCTTATGATGGCAATCCTATTTAATGAAATGATGCTGGGGCCCATGCAGACACCAGACTGTTTCTAGCAACATGGCGCATACTTGCAACCAAAACACAGTGACGCAGAAAATACTAAAGACAATTGACCTATCATTAGTCTGTTAACATGTAACGATTTGGAAGAACACACACATACACATACACACACACACACACACACACACACACACACACACACACACACACACACACACACATATATATATATATATATATATATATATATAAAGGAAGAACAGTAAGATATATAATCCGGTAAGATATATAATCCGGTGTTTTTGAAACATGGTTACAAGTTTGTAGCAAAAACAAATATATTTTAAATCAATTAATTTTAATATATATATATATATATATATATATATATATATATATATATATATATATATATTATTATTTATAAAAAAATTGTAACAAAAATATGTTATAAAATCACTACAAAAATAGACATTTTGTTTCAACACCCTCGGTGTCTTATCAAGTGATGATGTTGATGATGTTTTTATTTTTTTTTATCTTCAACATCATCACTTGATAAGACACCGAGGGTGTTGAAACAAAATGCCTCTTTTTGTAGTGATTTCATAACATATTTATGTTATAATTTTTTTTTTTATATATAATAATTATATCTGCTCTACTTTGTATTGAGCACTCTTTTATGACTATTAATTGTTGGTTATTGGAATTCATTCCGTATATACCAATTATATATATATATATATATATATATATATATATATATATATATATAATCTGCGACTCCTTGGTCTCACACTGTCCGCTGACCTGAGATGGAACAGATACAATGAATCAATAGCTTCATCTACCACAAGGAAATTTGGTTCTCTGTGTCGCGCTAGAAAGTTTTTTCTCGACAGAATCAATCCTTCAAATCTATAAATCAACCATTCGCCCTTGCATAGAATACTTCTGCTATATATGGCCTGGAGCCCCCGTTGTTCGTCCTAAGGTCATCGACAAAATCCAGAGACGGATATGGAATGTGAATGGTCCTGATATGGCATCTTGTCTACAGTCACTTTCTCACAGACGTGCAGTCGCTTCTATCTCTCCTTTCTACAAATGCATTCATGGTAACTAACGCTGGGGAGTACATTCGCTGGTTCCCAAACTGCATGAATTTAAGCGTGTTAATGGGTTGGCAGTTCAGTCCCATCTTTTCACTGTCAAAATGGTTAAATGTAGCCGTCTCTTCTACTTCAACAGTTTCATGTCTCGAACTTCTCTTGTGTGGAACTCTGTTCCTCTTAATTGCTGCCCTGATAGCTATAATCTCCAACTATTCAAATGTAATGTCAATCGACATCTCCAGATGCCTTCTTCTATTCCGCATCCTGCTCTTCATCCTTTCCTCTATCACGCCTCCTTAATCTTGCTCCCACTCTCTGAAACCCCTTGCGTGCTAGTGGCACTTTTGCCTTGCTTGGGGTGAAATGCTTAAAAAAAAAAGAATGCACCATTTTCTTTTTTTGATTTTAAACTGCTCAGTGGAAAATGCCATTATGTCATTTCTGACCTTAGATCTCTTGTTGACCGAAAGTTTCTGCTAAGTAGCAGTGAGGATAAAGGTAAGATTCAAGTGGAACTTTCTTACAAAATTTCAATAATGGGACATCATAATTATCTTGCTATTATACCCGATTGTATGTTACAACTCGTAATGAAGCATGGATAAAGTAAAAAGCTTTATTCTGCATCGAAAAGAAATCCAATAAATATGCATGAGAAATCAGGTTCGATGTTGAAGTCAACACAACTGAAGCCAAAGGCAAATAGAGAAAAAAACTGAAAGCAAAACCATGTACATAATTCAGTTTCAAAAATGCTGATGTACAACAATTCACAACCCACTACTGACTACGGAATTCCAAACATAAGGTTGAGGCTGAAAGGTTTTATACTTGCTGCACAGTAGCAGATCCTGCTTACACACAACTACCAAGCTCATTATGTACATTATTCGGACTATTGTCCTCATCTTTGTCGCCATATTTATCACAACGTTTCGGCCGTTGTACGCTCCGGCCTTCTTCAGTTGGTTGGAATTTCGAACTGAACCCTTTATTTCGCTCACTGGGGTAGACTGTTCTAGTTCCACGTGCCATGTTTGATGGATATCAGTTATCAGTTATCTCCAGCTAATTCCCCATTGAAAGTTCTCCACCGCCTTATCCAGGTATTGAACTCACACCCTTTGTGTCCTGTTACTGGATCTAACCAACGCCTTTATCCACTGTGTTATGTGTCCTTGAGGACACATAACACAGTGGATAAAGGACACATGGCACACTGGATAAAGGCGTTGTTTAGAGCCAGTGACAGGACCCAAAGAGTGTGAGTTCAATAGCCGGTTAAGGCAGTGGAGAACTTTCAGAGGGAAATTAGCAGGAGATAACTGATAGCTGACATTCATTAGGCATGGCACGTGGAACTAGAACAGTCTACCCCGGTAAGCGAAATAAAGGGTTCAGTTCGGTAAAATTTAGGTTCGTTACTAATACATTGAAACTATCGATCGACAGGATGTTCAGTTCTCTCACCCGGTGTATGCCTAAACCGCTATGATAGGATAGATCGATAACTGCTTGAAAGATCAGTAAGTATTAAGAAATAAAAACAGCTTGAAATTGGTATAAATATTAACCTGAATTTCTAGTTAAGGGAGCAGATGTTAGTATTCTCTGGAATTTATTTATCAACAGATCCAATAATACATCTACATCGCTATGACATTATTATCAAAAACAGAAAAGAAAAAGTTTGCATACTAATTGAGTGTACCAAGTGACAAAATCATCTCTGTGATGTTTTCGGAAATAAATAAATGAATAAAATAAAATAAAAATAAGCCAATGCAAAGACCTGGAGAGGGAAATTGAAAAATAGGAAACTGAAAAATTAAAACTGTTCCTATTGGTGTTGGAACTTTAGGACTGATAAAGAAAAGAACTCAACAACAAATCAGCAAAACCCCTGATACACCATGTCTCCAAGGAATAAAAAAATAGTTTTAACAAGCACGTCCAATATTCTGTGAGGATATTTGTTTTTTTAAGTGTTTTTCTCTTTTTGTTAATAGCTGTTTTTGGTTAATTAAGTGGAAACAACAAATTATCACATCGTTCGCCTGTCCTAGATCAGTTTTATTTTGATCGGCATGTTATAAAATAAATGCAAGTCAGATAGATTTTTTTTAAAATAATAATAATAAATTTAGCAAGAAAATATAAGGGTCTAGAAAAAGAATTTGAAAGATGCAGTATCTAAACATTAGCAGTGGTTACAGTAATAATAGCAGCACTAGGAATAATTAAAGAGAAAACTAATGGGAACAATAAGAAAATTACGGGAAACTCGTCAGTCATGTATCAAAAGATACATGATCGCCTAAGCGTCTATCAAGCATGGCACATAACTGACGCCGAAGAAGTCATACGGGTTATTTTGTGTCTCGGGGAAGTTGCTCCCCAGAGGGGTTAATAGAGCGACCCCAGTGGCTAGTTAGAAATGTACACGTCGACGTGTTTAATAAAGGAGTAAGTTAAAATTACCTTTATTTATGTCTCTTTTATCACCGAACAAAGTAACTGGAGATCAGCGGCCGAAAAATGAAATCATTATTATTATGGAATAAACCACGTCAACAAAGTACTCCCCAGAACGAGCGGGGAGTAAACAACATGAGGATTTGTAAATTCCACAGCATAGTTACTTCCTCACCGTATGTGACATTATTCGGGCGGTGTTTTTGTTGTTCAGGATGGCGGTCGTCTTTGAGCATAGAATCCAGAGGTTAGCAGTGAATATTTCGAAGACAGTAGGAAAGCGTTGTTCAGGTTAGCAGTAGATATCCCGGTAAAGTATCAGAGCGTAGTTCAGTAGTTCTTCCTTCTGTTCATCTTAGACTCACAAGTTGGCATTGGATATTCGGAGAGAGTAAACAAAATGGCCGCCTTTATACACGACGGATTGAATATTCTACGTCTTCTGATTGGTTAACCTTCTATTGGTAGACTATAAAGTGAGTCAAGTCATTTGGGCTAACTCACCAGTAGATAGATATACACAAAAAACTGCAACAGTTTTGTCATTTATGAGATATTTGCAGGACGTAGCGTACACACTAAAGATTGTTGATTGATTTTGCATTTTTACGGCTTTAATAATACACTGCCTCGTAACAGTTGCTATAGTTATATACTAACTGTACGCGTTTTAATAGAATTCTACTCAATCTCTAGCCTCCTTGGTCTTCTGCTTAGAATCCTCTGGACTGTTATGTCTGGGGCATTTTGGAGAAGGAAACAAACCAGTGGCCCCAGGATAACAAGTAATTGTGTTAAATAATAGTTTCAGATTTTTTAGTGTCAGTGTACTTTGGCTCAGACATTCTGAGGCTGACCTTTAAGGTAAGATGATTGATATAAAGAGGAAGTCGTTTTTGAATGGTGAAAACTAGCGCTGGCATGTTATAGAAATAGAAAGTGATTTCAGGGAGTTAAGTTTTATACGTCATACACAGTAGAAGTGCTTATTTTGTCTTGGGGAACTTGTTCACCAGTGTGGGTGATAGAGCTACCCCACTGGCTAGTTAAAAAATGTACACGTCGACGTGTTTAATAAAATAAGTTTAAAAATCGTTTTTTTTTTGTTTTGTTTTTTAAAGTTCTCATTTTACTTCCGAACATACCAACTAGTGATCACCCTACCGAGAGAAGAAATTAAAGAGAGAAAGACAACTTAGACCGTAAAACAAGAGACCCCCCCAGAAGAACACCATAAGATCTCTGGGAACATGCATAATAAGGTTTTAGAATTATCTTTTTTAGCCATTCGAGATAGTGATTTACAGAGTAGGAAGTACTACTTCAATGAAGGTGATAATGCCTTGGATTTCTCAGTTTCAGTTAATTACTCTTGGTAACTCCACTCTGCAAGTTTCTGTTATGTCTGCTGTGGCCAGGTATTGAATTCACGGCTATATTTGAGATAACCAAAGTCATGGCAAGTGGAATTAGAACAATCTTACCCCGCAGACAAAATAAAGGTTCCGTTCGAAATTCTAACCAATATCTACTGAAGAATCCCGGAGTATGCAACGGCCGAAACGTTGTGAATATGGCTATAAAAATGGGGACAACGGTCTAAATAATGTTAATAGTGGAACTAGTAAAACCTTTAGTTCGTGATTTTGTAGTGAATGTCTATAGGATCTGATGAAGTATTATCGTTTTAAAACGTAAAGGATTTATTCATTAGAAGACATTTCCAATCCTGGATCCGAGAAAAAATTTGTATAAGGATTATATTTTAGACATTTCTGAATGCAATGGACGCCAAGTATGACGTCCATATGAGACTCAAGATCTGCCGAGTCTGTTAAAAAAAGAAGAAAACACGGCTCGGTATTTCAGCGAAAAACGTTATGAAATGGTTGCTAATTAAGTAGTAAGTTCTCATCATGTTGTCTGATAGATGATCGGTTTAACAAGAGGAAAGCAGTTTGTGCAAGTTTTCACAGAAAGAAAATATCTGATATTCTAAGCATAGGTTAGAGATGGCACAGGTCCGGAAGTATGAGACAGCCAGGGAGTATCACAAGGCCGGAAGTATGAAGTAGACATTGTGTAGCGAACGCTGCTATTCGGTATCGCGAGACAAGCTTGCTAACCATTACACCACCAGGTAGCCTGATTTTGATACGAAAGGTAGTTTTTCTATTTCGTTTTTAAGAGTCGATTCTGTATGCGCAGAAAGTTTCAGTTTAAAAAGTATAAAACAAGGCACTGTGTAAATAATTTAACTCAGCCACTTATGAAAACAGAAAGTAAAATATGACGGAGTATTTACGTTTATTTATTTTACTACAGAACTGTTCATATTATTCTGTCCGTTATATTATATTGTTCTTTGATTAAAAACAAAGAATATTGTTTTTCTTTTTGTTATCCAAGATGAACATCTATAAATATAAAAAAGAAAAATACAAGAAAATATTTCTAACGCATTCAAAAATGGTTGACAATTCAAATGATTAAACCTAACGTGAAATATGGCTTCATTGTGGATGATGAAACAAATCACACTTCGCAATCCGTTAACAATTATATCGAAATATTATTTTCGTATTTATTTTGTTAGGTTCCAATCTTCATAAAACATGTTGTATGCATCTGCACGAGAGGTAATCGCAGAGAAATGTTAAAATGCTTTTGCTTAGATTAAAATGCAAGGCGCGCGGTTCTCGTGTTAATCACTTAAAAGTTGAAATCATAAATTCTTGAACATGGTTAAGATTTCGTTGAACAATAGGAACAATAATTGAAAATAACCCCCCCCATTATAAAATAATTAATTTGTGTTTGAATGCGTGTATGTGGTGCTTTTATATCCATGATTACCATTTGTTCTTTATTGAAAAGATCTGTCTTTTACTTTGAACATAAGTTCTCTTCCTCCTCCGACTTCTTCTATTTCTTTCTTTCTTTCTTTCTTCTTCTGCTTCTTTTTCTGCTCCTCCTCCCCTCCTTCTTCTTCCTGCCTTTTTTCTTCTTCTTTCTCTTTCTTTTCTTCTTCTTCGTATCCTCCTCCTCCTCCTTCTTCTTTCTTCTCTTTTTTCTTCTTCTTTTTCTCCTCCTCCTTCCCTTCTTCGTCTCCTCCTCTTTCTTCTTCTTTCTTTCTTTTTCTCCTCCCCCCCCTTCTTCTCGTCTTTTTTCTTCTTTTTTCTCTTTCTTTTCTTCTTCTTCGTATCCTCCTACTCCTCCTTCTTTCTCTTTCTTTTTCTCCTTCCCCTTCTTCTTCTCGTCTTTTTTTCTTCTTTTTCTTTCCTTTCTTCTTCTTCGTCTCATCGTCGTCCTCCTCCCCTCCTTCTTTTTCTTCTTCTTCTTCCTCTTTCTTCTCTTTCTTCTTCTTCTTCTTTTTCTCCTCCTCCTCCCCTTCTTCTTCTTCTCGTCTTTTCTCTTCTTCTTTCTCTTTCTTTTATTCTTCTTCGTCTCCTCCTTCTCCACCTTCTTCTTGTTTTTCTACGTCTCCTCCCCCTCATTCTTCTTCTTCTTGCCCTGTTCCTCAAGGAGGTTGGCGATCATGTCTCTCCACAATTTCGACCTTTATAAATCTTAGTATTGGTATCGTTTTTTTTGCTATCTCTCCTAACCCTTGATCTTCCCACCATTTACATAAGCTCGTTAGCCACTTTCATCTGTTCTTCTTGTTCTCGTTATGTTTTGTGAGTGTCAAATTTTCTAAGCCCTCATTCCTCGTCATGTGTCCTAGACATTTCAACTGTCTCTTTCTGATCCGAAGTATCATTTTTTATTTTTTCTAAAACATCGTCGTGGCTTCACATGTTCAGTCCATGGCATTCTCAGCATCAGTAGAAATACAATTATGTTTCTTAATATTTTGCTTAGCTTTTAGAAGGCATCTTTCGCTAACCCAATGAACCTTCGGATTTGTGTGATCAATGTGGAACTGTTAGAGGAAATGGAAACAAAAAGGTTACTTCTACTTAGAATCAGAAAGAGAAAAACATGAGAGAGGTGTTTCAATTGGGGAATGGGTAGAATACCATAGACAGAGCATGTGAGCCACGGGGAAGTTTTATAGAAAATGGAAACAAAAAAGGCACTTACACCTAGATTCAGTTGAAATCTGTAGGGCAAATTATGAAGAAAGAAAAGAATTTGACACTCACAAGATACACACACACACACACACACACACACACACACACACATATATATATATATATATATATATATATATATATATATATATATATATATATATATATATATATATATATATATATATATATTATAAATTAACTAAAACTTAACTGAAAACTTCAAATACAATTACATAATCAAATTAAAATCATTAGTTCTGTTTCATCTTCAATATTTACGCTCTGTAAATTTACATTGTGCACTGTTTTTTGGAAAAATAAAAATATCAATAAGAACACTGGATTATATATCTTACTATTGTTTCTTTTTTACTATGATATATATATATATATATGTATATTTCATTTTGATCAAACAGGGCTCCCCAGTGGTTGTGGTGGGCTCCCCGCACACAGAATGACTCCTAGAGTACTTGGATAAGAATATTTCATTTTAATCAAATGGGTTCCTTGGGGGCACACCCAAGCTGAAAATATATATATATATACAATGCATTGGTAAAGATGTTAAAAATGTTGGAAAAAACAGTCGGCATACTATATCGTTCTAGGAAGTACCTCTCCTTTAAAGCTTCATATTGACAGGAGATCTTACTGTCCTATAAGCCCAGAGGACACTCGATATTCACTTTTCCTACCTTCGTAGATTTCATAATCGTTTACTCGGTATTGCGGGTGAAGACGTACTCTCTGCAGACGTTTTCCTACGGATGCAAAGCTTGCAAACCAATCTGTAGCTATCTTCACGGAAAATGTTCAGATTAGCGCTCCATACTTTTGCCTTCCATATATCAGACCTTTAATCCTAGGACACGCCATACTAATTCTACAAAATCGAATCAGCCTCATTTCTTCTTTATTCAAAATGTAGAAAAGGTTCTAGAAAAATAACTTTCTCCCAATAACTACCATTTGCTGAACAGTCTCCCGATATTACGCTTCCCAAAACACTACAGTCGTAAACTATTCATGTCTATATTCAATCTTCATGTATATAGCCGTCCTCCGGGAGCCACTTCTTGGACTAACACTCTTTTTGATCTATATACATGATCTGCCTAAGAGTATACTCTGATCCCTTGCAAACATTTATGCCGAGGATACGACTATATACGGGCGTAGCTCTAAAACTCTCGATACACATAGATTTGCGACTGATCTCTCTTCCAATCTTGTACAAACTAAACATTAGGGTAAAAACCGGCTGAATACATTCAATGTCTCGAAAACCGAGCGAGTGACGTTCTATTATCGCGGATCAAACCCCGAAATATCACCAATGAAAATGAATAGAGTTCATCTCGGGGAAGCATCGTGCCTTGAAAGACTGTTGAACCTCACACTGACACCCGATCTCAAGGGGAACTCGTACATACGATCCGTTTCTAAGGTTTCAGGTAAAATAATCGGCTCACTGTACAGCTCCAACAAGTACCTGAATCCTCCTGTTATCCTCTATCCTTACAAAAGCTAGATTAGGCCAAAAAGGAAGTACTGTTGTCATATTTGGGTAGAAGCTGCTAAGACCTCACTCTCTCCACCCTTGATAGACTTCAAACGCGTCTCCGAACCCTTGAGTATGACGAATTGTGTTCCAACTTTCAACCCTTTTCCCACAGCCGGGATTTGGCAAGCATCTCGCCGCTCTTCCGCTACTTCAATGGAAAGTACTCAGAAGAAATACATTCTCTTGTCCCGCCCTGGTAAACCTTTACGGCAAGAACACGCCATGCCACTTACATGATAGCAAACCTCCCACATTCCCTTCGTATTCTATCGGTGAGAATTAAGTCCTACTCAAGCTGCTCATTCACACACCTTGTGGAACAGACTTGCAACAGGATGTTCCCCAAAACTTAACCTATTCAAGGCTAGGGTTAATCGTTGTCTCCCTCCTTTGTACATACAAATGGCCTCCTAATGTACCCTGTACTTAGAGAGGTCCTCGGGTCTTGTAAAGAGTGACTCTCACTTGAAAAAAAAAATATTCTTATAAAATTTACTTGCTACCATTTTAAAAGTAAACATCTAGATTGAGTGTCTCTCAGTCCTTCTAGTGATTGAATCATAGTATAAAATATACCCTTCACCTTCCGGGGTATATTAATGCGTCCTTTCATTGTTTGTTTGTTTTCTTTTTGAAGCAGTGTCATATTCAAAGAATTTTATGGAAAATATTAATACGGAGACTAAAATTACACACTCGACTTTTCTCCTTTCGACACTGAGTCGCTGCTCAAAAGTTAATGAACCAAAAAAGCATTTTATTAAGTTTAATCAATAGTCAGCCATCGCAAATCGTCGCTTCCCGTTTCTTCCCAAGGACAGAAGGCTATTGATAATGAAATAAAGGATATAATGAAATTTGCTGCGCCTACAAACATAATCATGAACTCGGAAATTTTATACACTCATCTCAGTTCAGATGGGAAATGAACAAATCATTGTACCGGGAAACATAGTTTTATATGAAGACGATCAAAGATATCGAGGTTTGTTGGTCCTGCCTATGGCGAGAAACTACACCCGGTAGCAAAACTTTTGATCGTGTGATTGAAGACTTTGAGTAGCGAGGAACCACTTCTTCATTGCTGTTGTTCCCAGACTCACCTTGATTCGGGGTTATAGCACCAGTCAGGGTCCCAACTATACGTAAAGAGGAACCCCAAACAAAAACTAACAGTACGTCTTTATAATAAAATAACCAACAATACGTTTTATAACAAAATGAAAATAAATGAAACACTGAATTTTTTTTTAAAGCAAATCACCCCAAGCAAAGGTGGAGTGTCACTAGCACGCAAGGGATTACGGAGAGTGAGAGTAAGAGTAAAGAGGCGTGTTTAAGAAAAGGATAAACTGAAGATGTTTGAAATTACATTTGAATATTTGAAGATTGTAGCTATCAGGGAAGCAAGTGATAGGAAGGGAGTTCCACTGACGGGAGATGCGAGATAAGAAGCTGTTGGAGTAGAAGAGATGGCTACATTTAGCTGCTTGGACAGTGAAAGGGTGGGACCGAGATGCCAACCTAATAGCACGCTTAAATTCATGCAGTTTGGGAAACAGTGAAAGTAGCTCGTTTGACAAGTTACCGTGAAAATACTTCTAGAAAAGACAGAGAAAAACTGCAGCACATCTGTGAGAAATTGACTGTAGACCGGAGGCCAGGTCAGAACCAACCACGTTGCATATCCGTCTCTGGATTTTGTCGAGGACTTTGAGATGAACAGCAGGAGCGCCACACCATATATGGCAGCCGTTTTTCATGCAAGGCGACTGATTGATTTGTAGCTTGGAAGGATGGACTCAGGCGAAAAAAAAACTTTCTGGCGCGACAGAGAGAACCAACTTTCCTTGCGGTAGATGAAGCTGTAGATTCAATGTAGTTGTTCCACTTCAGGTCAGTCGACAGCGTGGGATCAAGCAAGCGCAGAGAGGCGCTCTCGTGGAGTTGGACATCAACCATCCTGTTGGGAGGCAGGGAGGGTTCTCTGTGGTGGGCAAATGAGAGCAAAATTCCCAACAATACATTTTATGATCTTTTAATATATATATATATATATATATATATATATATATATATATATATATATATGAAGAAATATAGTTTTTAAAAGTGTGCTATATTTATGGGATAAAGTGCTCAATATCAGAGATAGAGCCCATGTAAATATAAATAGTGAACATTGAAGTCAGCACTCCAGGGTGACAGGCTGTTTCATGCTCGATGCAATCGTCAGGCGGCCTGACGATTGCGTTCAGCATGAAACAGCCTGTTGCCTCTGAGTGTTGACTTAATGTTCATATATATATATATATATATATATATATATATATATATATATATATATATATATATATATATCTATACCTATACTCTAAAAGTATAAAACCATGTAAAAGATATGTACGTTAAAGAATAATATTACGTAAAAATATTAAGATTTCGTCAGTGAATAACCCATAGAGGTTGATATCAAAACGAAAGAATTCTTTAATGATAGTCCATATAATACCCTATAATTTATCAAATCAAAACTGTATTCCAAAATATAAATTGAATATACCAAAAAGTAAAACATACATACAATCGTCTCTAGTCATCACGGCCACACAAACATATATATGCACAAAAGCTGAGTATCATCTACCATGTATTCAAATGTGAAAGCAGAATAACATATATGAAATTTTATTACTTCAAAGCTCACAAGAAAATTAAAATTAAACGACCCATAACAAATTGATAGGATGCTAAATGAACGAATCAGTCAATGATTCACCGAAGTTTTTGCGGGTCATTCATTTCTTTTTTGTTCTTTGGCGCTGAAATTTTTTTACTTTGTTTTCAGAGATTTGCTTATACGAAAGCGAAATTAATTTAAATATCTTGGTAGGCTCGAATGTTTGTGAAATAATTTATTCCATATATGGTATATATTATTTTGATTCAGTTCAAATCCGGTTAGCAGAGCGGTACGAGAAACGGCTGAAGCTATATGAAGAAGCCTAACAGCTCCCCGTTGAGTTTGGCTGTTGATGTAACAATGTAAGACCTGACAATATTTTCAACTACGCTAAATGATTTGAAAAGCGTTATAACGAAAGTATCAATCCCCACAGCAGGAACAGCGCAGGCACTCACAGTTGTGAGATGAAAATAATTCAGCAAACGGAAAACAAGATTTTTCAATCAATAGTTTGGTTGGTTTTGTTTTACGGCGTATCAACCTCAATGGGTTATTTAATGTCGACATTTTTATTGCTGGCAATATTATTTTTTTGTTATTTTTTCAAAAATATATTGCTGGTAATATTTTTTTTTTCTAAAATGTATAGCTGGTAATATTTTTTTCAAAAATATATTGCTGGTAATATATTTTTTATTTCCAAAAGTGTATTGCTGGTAATAATGTCTTGCTGGTAAAATTTTTTTCTTCAAAAATGTATTGCTGGTAATATTTTTTTTCAAAAATGTATTGCTGGTAATAATGTATTGTTGTTAAATTTTTTCTTCAAAAATTTATTGTTGATAATAATTATTTACAAAGTATTTCTGGTATAAAAACCTATTTTTACACTTCATTTTCATAAAGTTTTGACCCCAGTTTGGTAAGTGCTACTACCCCGGGTCAGGGTGGACCTGGGAACACCAACAGTTATGGAGTGATTCCACCCTCCTCAAAAACTCTAGATCAGATCCAGCTGTTGGACGTAGTATATCGTCTTACCTAGGACGCAGATGTAGTTTATCGTCATACCCAGGACGCGGATGTAGTTAATCGTCTTACCCAGGACGCGGATGTAGTTTATCGTCATACCGAGGACGGGGATGTAGTTTATCGCCTTACCCAGGACGCGGGTGTAGTTTATCGCCTTACCCAGGACGCGGATGTAGTTTATCGCCTTACCCAGGACGGTTGAAACAATATATATTGTGACTAAATGGTTGAAAGGAATCGTGAACGATATCGCTGTAATCACGAGACATGATAATTATCTGCGTGCAGAAAATAGGGAAATCCATGAAATTGTATGGTGAATATGGAAGCTTCAATGTGTAAATTAAAATCACCTGCGAGTAATGACGGGGTCGAAAGTGACAAGTCATGATGAATTATGACGTGATGGAGGTATTTGGCAGAAAGGACTGTTTATTCAGTTGCGCAGCTAAATGTCACCGTGAACGGAATTGGAGAGTCGTTACTCTTCGGAAGAATTATCTGGAAAGGTCGCCAGGAAGCGTCGTCTAAGAACAGTTGTTACAAAATATCGTCAGAAGCGAAACTTTACTAAACATTTTAATTTAATTTCATAGTAGATGCGTCTGGGTATATCTTTCTCTTTTTTTAATGTGCCATATCCTTTCAGGACGTAGACTATCATGGCTCTCCACCTCCCTCTATCCCTTGCATCTCACAACAAGTACCTTCCCTCTACTTCCTCCCCCAGACCACGTTCTGCCTTCCACTTGCTTAAGCCCGCCACCTATGTCATGCGTTGTTTTCCCCTGTCTCTCTTTCCCGCTATTCGACCCGTGAGTATCAGATTCTCCAGGTTCTCTTTCTTCATTATGAGTACCAGGAACTTCAGCTGCCTCTTCCTGATGTTAAGTATAAGCCTCCTCCTTGTTTGCATCTTCTCTAAGACTTCACCACACGCTCGGTCCATGATGTCCTTAGCATCCTTCTGTAGAACCACATCTCCGTCGTCTGGAGTTGCTTCTTCATCTTTGAGGAAATCGTCGAACATTCGCTGTTCTAAAGAAGGACAGATGTCACGTAACTGCTCAGTATTCTTTTCTTTGTAACCAAAGAAATCCTCCTGTCTCACAATACTCTGCCCAGCTTTTGGAATGTGTCCTTGGCCATCCCAATACATCTCCGGATCTCAGTTCGCTCTTACTGTCCTCTGTCAAGACGCTTCCCAGATGTTTAAACTTTCGCGTCATTTATTTTCTTTATGCCTTTTATCACTCGTAGGATAAAATAATAATAAAAGTTCTTACCTTCACGGTTAAGACCTGCCATGCTACGCACACAGTAGCGAAGCACACTCGTTCCCTTTCTATTCCTTTGCAAGATGTAAGATGTGAGTCTTCTTCCCAAGAACCGCTGTTCTGTGGAACCATTTCCCAAGAGGATGCTTTCCCGATCACTACAATCTTAATCTGTTCATGTCTAGGGTTAACCGTTATCTTCCACACATATGAATATAATATGAGCCTCCTATTCTGTAATCCTGTAGCTCGTGTGGCTCTCGGGCCTTGTACAGGATTGTATAAGAAAAGTGATAAAAACAAAATCTTGAAAAAAGTCAATTAATTTAGCTAGATTATATATCCAGACATATGTAAAAAATTAAATTTTAAATTTTAAAATTTCAACTTTCCGATATTTTCACTGATTTCTTTCTATGCATAATTAAACCCAAGGTTTGTTTTTGTATAGCCCCTCCTCTTCATACGAATATGTACTGACATCTACAAAATTATTATTCAGTGCGATGAAATCCTAATGGACAAAACGAGTCACACAAGTGTTTTCCATTTTTTTTATATTAATTTGCCTATTGTAATCGCACAATACTGGTTGTACAAGATTTCCAACACCGCAGCTGGTCACTGAGGTGAGCCCTTCAATCCAGAGCTAACCTTATCCCACGTTGTGATTCAAGTTGAATCATAAGGCAGCCAAGATCGACTCGTCGCACGTATCTCCGTGTTCGGCTGTTTCAATCAGGGCGAAGAGTTACAGGGAAAAAAATAAGACTCCAATAAGTTGAACAAAAAGTAAATACTGTACTTACATCAGTCCTCCATACACTAATAAGAGTTAACATGCAATAAATTATCAGCATGTCTAAAACGGAAGTGATACCGTTGTTGTTGACTTCGCAAAACCTGGTTTTCTGTTTTGGTAAAGTTTGACACAAGGCTGAAGTCGGAGGCTTTCGACGGCAGATAATCACGTAGGCATCTCACTCGTCTCTGGTCTCGTCTACGTTTCTTCTGCCTCTCTTCTCTCTTCTGTGACTCGTCTGCTGAATTCGCTTCGCGCATTCGTATTTATGGACATCGCCCAAACTGGTTTGATTGGAGGGTGTATGGCGAAGTGAATCCCCTCTGGCTTACATCATAACATTGGGGAATTCCCTTTCTCCAACTCTCTCATATTATTACCTCTCACTAAATCTCCTCAGTGATCGTGGGTGGCTTATCCACTCCCCCTCCTGGTATTTCAACTCAACTTTCGACCAAGGGAATCAACTCCAAATTCGTTGTTTACGAAAAATAAAATTTCCGCTTTACGGACGCCTTACATTTGCAGCTCTATGTCAATCAACATTGTCCCCTATGTCTGGATCACTTTTCCATTGTTCAAACTTCTCGACATACAATTCAAGTCGTTTATATGTGAATTAAATCATCAATTCTGTCCACGGGTTTTTGGTATTAACCCTTCACGTTTAGATGTCTCTCGGCACATAACACTTTCTATCAATAAGAACACATTCTTAGGTCTTATTTCACCACGGTAACAACAAACAATATCACACTATACTTGAGACAATAGATAAGAATTATCGTGTTTATACTTGTATAATATATTTACAAGTTAATGATTGACACTGATTCATCTAATAAAAATGAATGTGAACATAAATGCTAAACAAAATTTGATAATTGTGAGAAAATGCTTCTTCTAATAAAAATAAAGATGAAAATAAATACTTGTCAAATTTTAATAATAATAGTTGACAATGATTCATCTAATAAAAAATGAATATGAATGTACATTCTAATAAAAAAATTAATGATATTATTTAACAATGCTTCCTCTAATAAAAAGGAATAGGTATGTAAACACTAGTCAAAATTGATCATAATGGTTGACATAACTTCATCTAATTAAAAACAAAATCCATTGTTCAAACTGCTCGACATACAACTCAAGTCGTTTATATGTGAATTAAATCATGAATTCTGTCCACGGGTTTTTGGTATTCTCGTTAACCTCTTCTAATGAAGATGAAAATAAATCACAAAATCACTAATTGATAATAATTGTTGCCATTTCTCTATGCAATAAGATGAATGGGAATATTAGTAAAAAAACAGAACAATGGCTGACAATTCTTCACAAACCCCAAGAAAATTAAAAATAAAATAAAATTTTGACAATAAAACAAATATTTACATAATCTATATGGAACAACAAAGTAAATCTATTACAAATACGTTGATTTTCTTTATTTATATTTTGAGATAATTTAACTTGTATGTTTCGACTTGTATAGTCTGTCCACCGTAGAAACTTTCTAGAACACATAATGCTTATTCACAGGCAAAAGCGAAAATCCTCGTTTTTTCTCATGGCTCACAACATACAAATTGCAACTAGAGGTTATCCCATGTATTCTCGAATACGTGATAACGTCTGCATAAGTCAATCCAATTACAAGACGACACGTACCATTTGAGATTCTATTAAAATAGCTTTCATTTAAATTGGGCATGGGTTCCTTTTTCATTCACACCTGACATTCGCACCCGGCGTCTGCTTTTTTTGGATGATTGCCAGTCTGATTCAGTAGGCAAGGAAATTCGACATTGAAAGGAGTAAAAGCAATTTCTAGAGATTGTTCGCTCTACCGGACATGCTCCTGTCGATAAGCAATGAACATTTAAACTTTCCGAACTCAATTTCGGATTCAGAAATTCTTAGCCCAATCCAAAATCTCAATGAGTTCTCACTTAAGAATAACAAAGCCGAGAGAGAGAGAGAGAGAGAGAGAGAGAGAGAGAGAGAGAGAGAGAGAGAGGGCGATAGCTAGCTAGATAGCTAGATAGATAGATAGATAGAGAGATAGATATGAACATAATTGGATAAAGACACCGAGACATACACAAAGATAGATAGATAGATAGATATATATACAGGGTGAGATAGATAGATAGATAGATAGATAGATAGATAGATATACAGGGTGAGATAGATAGATAGATATACAGGGTGAGATAGATAGATAGATAGATAGATATGAACAGAATTCGATAGACACCGAGACGCATAGATAGATAGATAGATAGATAGAGAGAGAGAGAGAGAGAGAGAGAGAGAGAGAGAGCGACAGATAGATAGATATTAAAAGAATTGGATACAGACACCGAGACATACGCAAAGATAGATAGATGGATAGATAGATAGATAGATAGATAGATAGATAGATAGATAGATAGATATGAACAGAATTCGATAGACACCGAGACTTACGCATAGATAGATAGATAGATAGATAGAGAGAGAGAGAGAGAGAGAGAGAGAGAGAGAGAGATAGATATTAACAGAATTGGATACAGACACCGAGACATACGCAAAGATAGATAGATAGATAGATAGATAGTAGCATATGGTATGCTATAAAAAAGGTTCCAGTAACAAAGAAGGCTGACGGCCATATCATGCCGAAACTCTGGTTCCCGTACTATCTCTGAAGCTGAGCAACATCGAGTCTAGACATTACCTATATGTTTAAGCGCTTGGTAATATCATGTACCATAAGCTTGGATGTACGGTTATGTAATGGAAAATGACTCGGCAGTATTAATTGGAGAGCCGTATTCCAATTCCATACACGTCAATACGCTTGGTAAAGGCATGAATCCAGCTTTTCTCCAGCCATGGATCATTTAACAAGACTTGTATCACTAAATCATTATTACCTGCAAAAAATCTAAAATTATTTTCTGCACAAGTTTAGTAAGCCACTAGCAGCATGACCCGGCGTTGCCCGTGCTTGATTAAAAAATCGTACGACTCGTACAACAATTCCTATCACTTGACTTAAAATAATTTTGCCCTTCCTTGCCTTTAAAGGAGTGCCCTTTGCCTTGCTGATGTTGCTACATGCCTTACTTCTTGCCTATCTCACACTGCGAATTTTTTCTAAGCTCTATACTAAACATTAAATCTGTTACGAAAAAAGAACTAAACAAAATGAACACAAAACGATCAGCTTTAAAAAAGGACTCGTAACTGGAAAAACCGAATGAAAAAAGAATGTTAACAACAAATACTTTTTCACATCCAACCCAGTTCTGCGGAATCAGAATCAACGTTGAGTTTAAGCAAGCGAATGAGCCAATTGGAGTAAAGTGCCATGCAGATTTAAATTTTTCTCATTTGTGACGAATGCAACTATCGATTTTTTTTTGCATGCTAGCATGCTAGTTAACATTCGTGCCAGTCAGCTGTTGGCTCTTACTCTGGCCCGTAGAAAATGGCCGCAAACTACATGAAAACTGCCGTAGAAGCATGAACAAATCGATTATTTCCACTATCGATGGGAGTTGGGAAATGCAAAGTCGGTCTTGGCCTTCCCGCTAACTTGGATCATGTGCATGTAAATTTTGGTGCAAATCCGTCGAAAATTGCGGCCGTGCATTCGTTATAAACACACAGACACAGACACACACACACACACACACACACACACATCCTGCCTTTTATAGATAGAGATTAAAATCAAATCAATCAGAAACAAAGGAAGGTTTTGTGGAGACTAGTTTTCCCTGTCTTACTTGAAAAAAGGGTTATTATAAAATTTTAGGGAAACGATTCTTCAGGAAAATAAATGTGTTTTTCACCGCAAAAATACGTTCGAACTTTCAAAACGAATTTATGGCCACCAATTGACGCAAGAAAAAACAAAATTTAACAATAATTCTGATGGTTCTATAAAGAATAAAAGATATGATTTAATAATTAAAAAAAAACTTTTAGTATTTCCTCTTAATAGTAACATAAATATTTTGACTATATATCTTTGTTTTTATTAAGTTTGCGACATCTTTTCCTTATTCTATAATAATTTTCTTAGCGAATCTTTGGAAATTTCTAAATCACTGAAGACCAACCACACAGGGAGGCGTTTAGTGTTGTTCACAGTGTGATTGGGATACAGTAATGTAGATGGTGAACATCGGTAAATTGTGGCCATTTTATATTTTTAATTTCGCGTATGTGCATTGTTTGCTATTGATTTTGTTGACTGCAAAGTAGAGTAGGGTCAGCTGGGCACCGCCTTGGAGAAAAAGAGCACCATGACGCAATTCAGACAGCCAGAAATTTGAAAAGAGCATGCTCTAATATGAAAATATCAGAGTTTTTGGGTGTCACTCCGAGGAAAGTGCGTATGATTCGATAAGAGTTGAATGAGTCTAATGATGATTGCGAAGGTACGGCAGCTAAGAAAACACGCTCTAGTCGTTCGGATAAGAAGAGAAATCCCGTATTTGTAGGCGAGAGTCTCAGGTTCAATATGGAGAGCTACATCAAGTGATTTGTGGATGTAGAGCTGCCCTGGGTCAAAATGGTGGCTGCTGGAAGACCCTTTGTCTGGCAACAGGATTCTGCACTGCGACACAAGCAGGTGAACCCAGTCGTGGTTAGCAGATCATTTCTGCGACTACAACACCTCTTACATCTGGCTACTGAGCAGAAGTCAAGGATTATGGCAGCACTCAAAAACTTAAGGAGACGGTTCAGGGGAGATGCAGGAGATATCGAAGTCGTCTGGAGGCCGTGATTGAAGCCATTAAGCGATTTTATTGAACAAATTTACTCTAGAATTTCAAGATATTTTTCTGTTCTTTTGATATATATATATATATATATATATATATATATATATATATATATATATATATATATATATATTAAAAAGAAGAGAAGAGAGGTGCCGCTAACGTTTTTGGTTGTAATGTGGATTTATTTAGAAAAAATATTATGCTTTGTTTTACATAATTTTACGACACGTGTTTCTGGTCTGGCGACCGTCTTCAGGTAAAAGCGGAGATTTCCACATATTATTAAAAATAATTGATTTTTTCCTCATGTTCAATGTTAAATATTCTCGATATGAGACATTCTCTGTATGTGTGTTGGTAATCTGAATTTCTTTCTTGAATTGGCAATGAAGAGTTCTGCGCGAAGGGTCATAAAACAATTAAGGTTGGTCCAAGAGAAATGATAAATTAGTTATCGGCATTTTATCTTTTTTTTTCATTTTTGAGTCATATCAACAATTTATCCATCGCATCTTGTACAGATGTATAATCTAGATTGATTGAAAAATATATCAGGACATTTATAAACACTTTGCAATATTTGAATATTGGGAAAAAAAACGTAACTTCGAAGTGCAATGAAACAAATTTTGAAGGTTCTCACAGCCTTGAATTTAAATTTAAGATATTCCACTATTCCACTACAAAAAGAGAAGAAAAAAATAACGGAAAAAAATTCGCTCATATTTCTGTCTCTGCCTTCAGATAAGTACACATCCCGGAGTTATTAAATTTGACATTACGCATGTATCCACGATATATCGGGACGCCTACGATGTCACGAAGTTAGACACATCGTCTTGTAAAAAAATTTGATGGTGTATCGAATTTAAACTACAGGGCCTATACTACGTCTCACATGACATAGTAAGTCTAGTAAAGGGTGCCCCACCGTGGAGTAGTGTAGGCAAACCAAGGGATATCATCCTTGACAATTATGATTCTTTGATCACACTGATTTATCTTTCGCATATATGAACATGCACTTTTATTATGTTTTGTTTCCATAACGTTTCTACTGATCCATTCTACGATCTTCTTCAGAAGTACTATATTTCTCCCCCTCTCTCTCCCTCTATTTTATTGCCATGCTCCTTCAGGTTGTAGGTGAGCATTGCTCTCCGCAGCTGACTTCCCTGTGGATGGTGATTTTCTAAGTATACCTTAGATGTGTGACAAGCCGGAAGTATTGAAGACCAAGTGAGTATCAAACTCACTACTCAGTCATAATTATGCTAACGAGACAAGCTTGCTAAATATTACACCATGCCAAGGTACCCCTCTGTGGATGGATATGATTTTTACTCACGGCTAGAGAGATGGATATACCCTGCAGTTTAAACCACAGAGACATATTGCTTGAGAATTATATTAGATAATGGTATCTTTTGTGTATCAGTAATACAGGACATAAATAATTTATATATATATATAAGATATCCCATAAGATATTACATTATATATAATAAAATCTTAAACATTATCATCAGAATTTGCATAATATTTATATGATATAATACTAACTTTTATTTATCAGTAATACGAGACATATCTGTTATAACTAAAATTGAAAGGAATTTATCCAAGCTCATCATAAAATTTGTTACAATTTCTAAAGCAATAAAATATTTAATTAAAACAAAACAGAAAATCTTAAGTGAAAACTTAGAAAGTAGCAATCACCTGAAATAATTATTACGACGAATAAATGGAAGAACGCTGATGAAAATTAAAAAAAATATATGAACACAAAAGGGATCTTTTGCACGACAACACTCACAATGCATTAGTCGCTCACCATAATGAGTCTGACAACTTTTATTAAAAAAAAAATCCTTCTTTAATTAAAAGGGAAAGCAATTTACTAATTTGTGTGTTTGTATAAGAAAAACTTTTTATGCCTGTATATATATATATATATATATATATATATATATATATATATATATATATATATATAAAAAAGAACTAAGAACATGTACTTTCGGCGAAAATAATCGTATAGAATCTAAGTTCAGAGTCCAAAGAAAAAACCTCCTCCGACACGAGTAAAGTAAAAATAACTAAGCAAAGTTCTCAATACGCTGACAATCTGCGTAGGTGAAACCTAGGTAGGTTTGTCTGGCTCTTTAGGTCTTTAGTATATATATATATATATATATATATATATATATATATATATGAGCTCCTTTTACCTATATATATATATATATATAATAATAATAATAATAATAATAATAATAATGGATAATAATGGACTCCCCCCCCCCGTCGGTTTCGACGTATGAGTACCTAAATGCTTATCGATTCAGTTATGAAAGTTAATGCGATAACCTTAAGTGGCATTTAAGACCTGCTAGTAATTTACAAAGGAGGCCACATATGGAGCAAGTGTGAGGATTGTCAGATGAGATCACTATTAGATTGGCTGACCTTTTAGATCTTGCTCTCACTTCTTGAAGATGATTCAGACAAGCAGATTGAAAATTGCCGAGTCCACTAAAACACGTTGATCTCCATTCTACCTGCTCCAAAGCTAAGCGCTTAAGGGTGTTATGTGGTATATTAACTGCTGACAAGTTGCTTTTCAGCTTGTCTTTGTATCTTAGCCATGGGCGTCCTATATTCCTGAAGCCCCGATCTAACTTGCTGTACATTAAGATCTTGGATATCCTGTCATCAGACATTCTCAAGACATGATCAGTCCACCGTAAATGAGACTGTATGATAAAAGTCTCGATTCCTTCAATATTACACCTGTTAAACGGATCTACGTTAGATGTCCTATCTTGAAGCTTAACTCCACAGATTGCACGCAGACAGCTTTTATGGAAAACATCTAGCTGGCGTAGATGGTACCTGTATGGAGTCCAGGACTCTGAGCCATACAAAAGGATGGCAAGTACACCGTTCATTCCACAAGCGATGGCGAAGTTTGCCGAAAGCACTGGTAGCCTTAGCAATCCGATGCATGATTTCATCATCTAAAGTTCCACTGTAGCTGACTTTGCTACCAAGATAGGTGAAAGACTTTACATAGTTCAGGGGTTTGTCTTCTACTTTCAGTGGTCTCTCTGGAAATTTGTCGACTGGTGGTTTTGTTTCTCACCATATATATATATATATATATATATATATATATATATATATATATATATATATAACCTCCTTATACGTATATATATATATATATATATATATATATATATATATATATATATATATATATATATATATATATATATATATATATATAGGAAAAAACATTTATTTTCTTTTCAACATCATCACTTGATAAGACACAGAGTGTGTTGAAACAAAATGGCTATTTTGTACTGATTTTATAACATGCTTATGTTATAATTTTTTATAAAATAATTATATATATATATATATAAAAGGAGCTTGTATAGTTATATATATATATATATATATATATATATATATATATATATATATATATATATATATATATATATATATATATATATATATATATATATATATATAAAGGATATATATATATATATATATATATATATATATATATATATATAAAACTATATATATATATATATATATATATATATATATATATATATATAAGTTCATATACATATATATATATATATATATATATATCATATATATATATATATATATATATATATATATATATATATATATATATATATATATATATATATATATATATATATATATATATATATATATATATATATATATATATATATATATATATATATTTGTGTATTTGTAAGAAAATCTCCTTATACCTACATACATATATGTGTGTATGATCTTTTCCGATGTGCTATTTTATCTAGAAATTATCTATTTTGATATATCTATCTTTCCGTCTATCTAGCTCTCTGTCTGTTTAATTTTTTTCATGTCATTATAAACGTGGTTTTGTCTTTCAATGACTTCCTCATTTCTGTTGCTGTACGTCTTTGCAAGCTTCTCTCGGAACGAATATATTTATCACGTATACCAGGAAAATGTCCAAATAAACTATAATTGATATATAAATTTGAATTATATAAATATTTTCCATAATCGATTCGTATATTTCTGAAGATGTCTCTACAGATATCCGAGTTGGCACATATAAATAGAATGAACACAGTTGTAGTTATTTTTTCGTGCGTTCTTCTTGTTGTTTTTTACATCGAAGAAATAGCAAACTCCCTTCGTAAAACTGCTTCTATCAGTTCGTTTTGTTTGGAATAGGAGCTGCATTTTGTTTACCTCCTTTCGAGAGAAGCAGACGATACGGCTAAAGATATGTTTGTTTATACCATTTTAGACTGAAATGTTGGAATCATTTAATAGCAAATACAATTTCTCATATTCCGTTTTTTATAAAATGTAGAAACGGGTTCTAATCAATATTTTGACTAAATCATTCCGCACACAATTCTTTTTCTATGTCGCATGTCCCTTCTGGATGTAGGCGGCCATGTCACTCCAAAAATTCCTACTCTGTGTTTTCACTAATATATAATCAAATGCTATACTTTGATGTCCACAGTTAAGTTTATTTTACTAGCATCCCTGTTTCGTCCAACAATTTACACAAGTACATACGTTACGTACGGCAGTGTGTTAAGTATGATAGTGCGTTTAGTAGCGTAGTGTGTTACGTAGGGTACTATGTTACGGATGGTAGTGCTTTACGTAGAGTATTGTGTTACGTAGGGTAATGTGTTACGTAGGATAGTGTGTTACGTAGTGTAGCGCATTACGTAGGGTAGTGCGTTACGTAGGGTAATGTGTTACGTAGGGTAATGTATTACATAGGTTAGTGTGTTACGTAGGATAGTGTGTTACGTATGGTAGTGCGTTACGTAGGGTAGTACGTTACATAGGGTAATGTATTACGTAGGATAGTGTGTTACGCAGGGCAGTGCGTTATGTAGGGTAGTGTGTTCCGTAGCATACTGTATTACGTAGAGTAGTACGTTACGTAGGGTAGTGCATTACGCAGGAGAGTGCGTTACTTAGGGTAATGCGTTACGTAGTGTAGTGCATCAGGTAGGTTAGTGCGTTACGTATGGTAGTCTGTTACATAGGTTACTGTTAACGTAGGGTAGTGCATAACGTGAGGTAGTGCCTTACGGAGGGCAATGTGTTACGTAGGGTAGTGCATTATGTAGGGTAGTTCGTTACGTATGGTAGTCTGTTACATAGGTTACTGTTAACGCAAGGTAGTGCATTACGCAGGAGAGTGCGTTACTTAGGGTAGTGCGTTACGTAGTGTAGTGCATCATGTAAGGTAGTGTGTTACGTATGGTAGTCTGTTACATACGTTACTGTTAACGTAAGGTAGTGCATTACGTGAGGTATTGCATTATGGAGGGCAATGTGTTACGTAGGGTACTGTGTTACGTAGGGTAGTGCATTATGTACGGTAGTCCGTTTCATATGGTAGTCTGTTACATAGGTTACTGCTAACGTAGGGTAGTGCATTACGCAGGAGAGTGCGTTACTTAGGGTAGTGCGTTACGTAGTGTGGTGCATTATGTAGGGTAGTGCGTTACGTATGGTAGTCTGTTACATAGGTTACTGCTAACGTAGGGTAGTGCATTACGCAGGAGAGTGCGTTACTTAGGGTAGTGCGTTACGTAGTGTGGTGCATTATGTAGGGTAGTGCGTTACGTATGGTAGTCTGTTACATAGGTTACTGTTAACGTAGGGTAGTGCATTACGGAGGGCAATGTGTTACGTAGGGTACTGTGTTACGTAGGGTACTGTGTTACGTAAGTTAGTCTCTTCTTCCATCTGTACGTTTTGACTTCAACGTGCCCTATGAGTCTCGTATTCTTATCATAATCAATTGCTTATTCTACGGCAAAGAAGGATTGTTCACTGTGTCGTGCCAGAAGATTTTAATCGACAAAATCCATCTTGCAGATTCATAAATCTACACATTCTTCTTTGCATTTAATACTACATTCCCATCTAGTCTGGTTCTCTTGTTCATCTCGGGGTCCTTTACAAAATCCAATCGATCCTGACCAGGCATCTCGACTTCACTCATTTTCTCAACGACTTGAAGTGGCTTCCCTCCGTCTTTTCTACAGATATTTTATGACAATTGCTCTGATGTGTTTTTACCTCTGTTGTCCCGACTACATGCATTTAAGCTTGCTACTAAATTCATTCAGGACCAACCGTTCTACTGCTGAAATAACTAAATGCAACCGCCACTTCTATTTCAACAGACTTTTTCTCGTACTCAAAAATATTTTTTTAATTTTTTAATTTTTTTATTTAGATATATAACCACATTTATTTTAATTACCAAATATAATTTTTAAAATTAAAAACTGTAATCTCAGCATAATATATAACAATGCCAACATTGGGATAACCAGATATATTATAATTCAAATTGCGTAACAGTCAGTTTATACACAGTACCTGAAGATTGCATTGTGAATGAAACTCTGAGTCGTGGCAGCGGTGAGGGATAATATGTATATTTATTAATACATCGAGCATTATTTTATTAACACCGGCACTATATGTGCGAGATATATATATATATATATATATATATATATATATATAGAGAGAGAGAGAGAGATAGATAGATAGATATTAAAACATGTTAAAAATCGCTACATAAGTTTGTATCCGTTATCAATAACACATTAAAAAAACATATTTCGATTCGCATTATATTTTTTCATCTCAGAGGCTATCTGAATTTCACCAAAAACAAAATAATTCCAATGCCTGAAGATGACTGAATGTACAGACGAAAGTACTTGTGTATTAAAGACCTTATACAACTTATACAACTTATAACTTTTAAAACAAATATCATAACATTCATCGAGTGATTTATAGGATAATGCACATTTAAAATTTTGTTAGCGAAAGTTTCAATAATTTTGTATCATTAACTTTACTAATCTATATTTTGAATGAATGATTCATTGTAATGTAAATTGAACTTCACCACATATTTGATATACATATATATATATATATATATATATATATATATATATATAAAGTTTCAATGAAGATTACTCACAAGGCAGTGTGATTAAGCCTTTTTTCTTTCATTCCTACAATTCATTTGTTCTTTTTAGGATATCGAGCGTATAAAAATTGTCGACGCATATACGATTAACCAATATCACGGATGATTTTTTGTTTTTTTGAATATGTAGATTTTATAAGAATAGAAATGTTTTGATTCCAGAACACTATCATCAGATTCTGGCCGTGTTTTTAATTGATATTATGAAGGGTTGGTTTCTTCTCTTTTTACTACTAAAATTTATTACTTTAAACTAATGTACTTAATCAGACAAACAAATAAAATGATAATTCGTTTCAAACTCTAATTTGTTACTCATTTTCATGGATTTAAATTGTGATCTTGTACCATGAAAAATTTGAAATTACGATGAGCAGTATACTTGAAAACAACAATAAAGTGAAACACTTTTGTTTACCTTGTTAATGTAATTGTTGTTCCCGGTCTGTTCCCGGCGTTCGCTTTTGTTATGATGCATGTCAAGATTCCCAATCTCCTTTGTTTGTTTTTGTTTCCATCCTTTTTATCTTGACTAGATCAGCCTTTGATAATTCTCGTCTCTGTAATTTATTTTGTCTCTTCCTTGCCCCTAGCGAGTGGGCTGCTTGATTCAGATTACAGTGAGCACTCATTTTTCTGTGGGTTGGACGGGTTCTACAACCATATTTTGATTTTATTTTGAATATTTTTTTTGTATTTTATTTTCGTTAATGAGTACATCCTTCCCCTCCTCGTTTCATGCCATATATATTTTTATATTTAGAAAACAAAAAAATTGTATATACTAAAACACCGATGACATGAAAATGTCATCGGTGTTTTAGTAGGATCCCTGTGAATATAGAGTATTATGCTTTTGACTGAATTTCGATGAATGATTTCTTGTGCTGAATGAGTAAATTGTAATGAATGAATGGGTCGTGAGCCAGATTAACTAGGTGTAGAATCATCATCATCATCATTTTTCGTCAACATTTGGGATTATCGAGCTAATGTGAACGATCCTTTACTTTTAGCTGCATCGTATGTGCTACGCATGGGCTACCAAATATTCTGAATTCAGAGTTGCCACCTGTTGAAACTTGACTAATGCATGGAATAATAATGCAACACAAAATGTACTTAGAACAAAATGTATTGAAACAAGAAATTGTACACAATATTTACATATAGTCTTTTGTATATTCCTGGTAAGACCGTTCCTGGAGTCGAAGTCGGGCAGAGTCTCTGGTTGAATCTCTTGATTCCTTCCTCTCTTCCCGGTAACAACCATATTGCAAATTAGGTGGATCCTACCACAACATCACCTAAGGCTAAAGAACTCAATCTGTCCTGCTATTTACCCATAGCTAGAGGAGAAGAAGAGGATTCATACTTTTCCCAAGGGGTTTAGCACATAAGTGAATGTAATGAATGCGACTGGAATTCGAACTCGGCCGCCGATTCTTCAATATGAGCCGCTATCAATTACTCGACTGTGCCGTATATGATAATCAATGACGACCAACCCCCCACCCTCCTTGGCCTTTTGCCCCATGAAATGTGATATTTCAAAATAAAAACGATAAAGTGAAATGGACCTTCATCTGCAAAAAAGCATATAACAGTAACTGGAACATTTATTTAAAAAAAGGTAAAACCCTTAACAACATTAATTTTAAATAGAGACAAGCTTAAGAGTCTGTCTATATTTCTGAGATGAGGTATTATGGACATTATTTACATTATTCGGACTATTGTCCTCATCTTTGTCGCCATATCTATCACAACGTTTCGGCCGTTGTACGCTCCGGCCTTCTTCAGGTGGTTGGAATGTCAAACTGAACCCTTTATTTCACTCACTGGAGAAGACTGTTCTAGTTCCACGTGCCATGTTTGATGGATGTCAGTTTATCAGTTATCTCCTGTTAATTCCCCTCTGAAAGTTCTCCACTACCTTAACCGGGTATTGAACTCACACACTTTTGGTCCTGTCACTGGATCTAACCAGCGCCTTTCCTTTAGATAAAGGCGTTGGAAGATGGCAGAGAGACTGAAGCTGATATTTCATGTCAGGACTGATAAAATTGCAGATCCGTCTTTGATTTTTTTTTTTTTATGATAGAGTGACGTTACTAGTTTTGCCATTTTTATCAAGTCCGTTTACTTTTGAAACGCTATTTTGCAGAAGGTATTAGCTGGCAATGTTTTGAACATAGTTTATCGCGAGAAAGAAATATCTAGTGAAATATGAAACTAAACCATTTTCAAGAAACGAATAGATTAATACTTTTATCGTTATTCCCGCCAATACTGTCCCAGTGGTATTTTTTGGCAATTCTCCTGAAAAATAAAATGGCAGTCTTCCAAAAAAGTTGTAACATCTAAAGACGAACAGTTTTCTTTATGTGCCGTGTCCCCTCAGAACGTAGGCGATCATGTCACTCCACAACTTCCTCTCTTTCGTAGCTCTTAATACATTTTGCCTTGTCATTTCTCCTAAGCCTTATCCCGCCAGCCATTTACTCAAGTTCACTCCCTATATAATACGCTGTTTTCCTCTGTCCTGCTTGCACTCAAATCTATCCTGAGAGTATCATATTTTGAAAGGCCTCTTTTCTTCATCATGTGACCCAGATATTTTAACTATCACTTCATTATGTTAGGTATATGCTTCCTTGTTGCTTCCATTTTCTCTAAAACTTCGTCGTCGCTCACACATTCTGTCAATAGTTTCCTCGGCATCATTCTCTGGAACCACATTGTCTGAAGTCTCTTCTTCATTTTTGAGGAGATTGTTCAGCATTCAGTGCCATATAGAATAGATATCACGTAACTGTCCAGTAATCTTTTCCTTGTTCCGAGCGAAGTTTTTCTATTCCTTTATACTCTGTTTAGCTTTTGGGAAGGCACTTTGGCTATACAAATACGCCTTCGGATTTCACTGTCACACATTCCGTCCTCTGTTAAAACACTTCGCAGGTATATTAATTTTCGCAAGAGTTTGATGTTTGTATCTTCGATTTGCAAATCTCACCGAGGTTTTTTCTAACAACCATGCATTTTGAGTTCTTTCATTTGATGTGCAATCCTTTCTTCCAGCTTCCTTTCGCTACCTTCTTTAGAAGCTTTTGTAACTTTATTTTAGTATCGGCACAATCAACACTGTGCCATCTGCATATCTTACGTTGTTAAGATAATGGCCGCCAAAAATGAATCCCGTTAGAAATTCTAAATCTCTCATAATCGCCTTACAGTCAAGGTTGAATAAGTCCGGTGAAAAGACCACCTTGTCTTACAGCACTTTCTATTTTTGTATATATGCTGAAAGAGGGATAAAAAAAAAAAACACCTTCAGTTCTTTTTTTGTTTTTAATTCATTAAATTTTCTTTAATCTTAATCACAGCCCAAGCAATGGACTATCCCACTTTAGCATAATGAGATGCTCCATTGCACCATAAATAGCTCTCTTTCTCAATGTTGAATTAGTATTCACTCAGCTTGCTCCACAACTGAGTGTTTATCTTGACCATGTGATTGTTCTACATGGCGCTGCGAACAGGATATATGACACCTGAAAATTGGGAACTCTTCTTCATTGAAGCAGGCATATCCACCGACTCGGCCAAAACTCATGCGACAAGGTTTGCGGACGAGAAGCTGACAATTGAGAGCCTTCAAATGCTGGATCGATCTATGCTTAAGGAGCTGGGAGTCACATTAATGGAAGAAGCCCTGTGTATCATCAGGCAGGCTAAAGAATCCACCACCCAGACAACCCGCATCCAGGCACTAGCAGCCAAGGCTCCTCATCTCAATCTCAAGATGACACCACAGCAATTCAGGAAGTTCCGAATTGACTGGGATGTCTTTACCAAGATGACAAATATGCCAAACTCCCAAGCTAATATTCACCTATACAATTGTGCTGATGAGGCTGTGCAAAACGCCATAATCAACACACACCCTTATCTTAATCCTTCCTTAAACTTAATCCTATTTTAAGTTAAAAAAAAAAACGATTTCTTTTCTTGTCATTTATTACGTTCATACGACGTCACACTGTAATCTTCTACTTTGAGTGGCTCTTGGGCCTTGTATTGGGTGGAAATGTATGAATAAAGTATAGTTGAAAGCGCACGATCACAAATATTCGGTCAACCTCTCTATTCGCCGTCCAACCACACGAACTTTTGTATGTAAACAAGAAAATTAAAATGAAAAAGTAATTTTAGAATATTCCTGTCTGTTTTTTTTTAATCAAAACTTTAGCCAAACAAATTCATGCGCACACCACTACCTACACACACACACACACATATATATATATATATATATATATATATATATATATATATATATATATATATATATATATATATATGTGTGTGTGTGTGTGTGTGTGTGTGTGTATATATATATATATTCACATTAGTTGATATACATATAAAACTATTTTCTATTTACATTCTCGTCTCTCTCTCTATCTCACTCTCTCTCTCTCTACACACACACACACACACACATATATATATATATATATATATATATATATATTGTCTCACCAGTTATTGCCTTTTTTTCTTTCAATGCCATTCTTGATTTTGTCTATTCAATCTCGTTTCAGTTTTGTCACAGTCGGACTTAACCTTAATTATCAACACCATCTTATTTAACTGTGTTTGCATAAAAGTGGCATAGTGGCTAATGCTGGAGAAAAGAAGCGAGGCGGCTACCTAGCTTTAGGCTGTGTAATGGCTGGAATAAATACTCATTTCCGGGCAACAACTGTCATGAATTTATCGTAACTACCTATAAAAAGTCGGTCACCTACAACAATGTTATAGCCAAAATATAGTGGCACTCAATTCAATCTTCAATGCTAAACTCAATGGAATCTCACCTTTGCCTTGCGTGTAATGTTAATTAAATCAGTTTATGTTTTATGCAATATGAATTCCTGTTCAACTGATTATCATTCAAGAATTTTATACGGTCAATGCAAAATAAGTTTCATATGGTCAATGCAAAATAATTTTTTATACGGTGAGTGCTAAATAACAGTTCAATAATTTTTCTTTTCTTGTGTTCATATTCTTTCACACTCATTAACCTCTTACGTCCCATTGGTTTTAATTCTTGGGTTCAAATATTAAAACAAAAAAATAGAATGAAGGTTAAACAAAGGAATTTTATGAAAAACTATAACATTGACCTATGTGACTCTTTTTTAATACGATGATAAATTCACGACACCGGTATCCCAGAAACTGTTACTATTTATTCCAACCGTTACTTTGTCCACAGCTATCTAGCCGCTTCAAATTCTTTATCCAGCAATAGTGCGAATAATCTTTTTCATTGGTCAGTGAATTCTAGTGTGGGATTGTAAGAGAGAGAGAGAGAGAAAGAGAGAGAGAGAGGGACAAAGATAGAGAGAGAGAGTGAGAAAGAGAAGGAAGATGAGAGAAAAAGATGAAGAGATAGTGAGGACCACTACTGTACATAAAGTGGTGGGATTTTTTTATTGTGCTTAAGTAAAAAAACGAATATCCATATAAATTACTATATATTAAAACGATAACCGAGAATGCATATTGTAAAATTCATGTGTTTTAATAAAAGAATAATGTTAGTAAAATAATCGATTTTATACACAACCTTATTTTGAGAGAATTATTAAAATTATACGTCATATTTGAATTAAACGCTTTTCAGAAACATATTCTAAAATATATTCTAGCTAGTTACTATTTAAAATATATGCACAAAATCTAATGACTTTTAAAAGCTCTATCTATAAAAGGCAGGATCTGTGTGTGTGTGTGTGTGTGTGTGTGTGTGTGTGTGTGTGTGTAACGAATGCACGGCCGCAATTTTCGAAGGATTTGCACCAAAATTTACATGCACATGCTCCAAGTTAGCGGAAA
Source organism: Acanthosepion pharaonis (assembly GCA_903632075.3). NCBI lineage: Eukaryota > Metazoa > Mollusca > Cephalopoda > Sepiida > Sepiidae > Acanthosepion > Acanthosepion pharaonis. Next base: position 2,915 of record CAHIKZ030000045.1, on the reverse strand, counting down.
GGCCAAGACCGAAAGAAACATATTCTAAAATATATTCTAGCTAGTTACTATTTAAAATATATGCACAAAATCTAATGACTTTTAAAAGCTCTATCTATAAAAGGCAGGATCTGTGTGTGTGTGTGTGTGTGTGTGTGTGTGTGTGTGTGTGTGTGTGTGTGTTTTACATGCACATGCTCCAAGTTAGCGGAAAGGCCAAGACCGACTTTGCATTTCTCAACTCTCATCGATAGTGGAAATAATCGATATTTTCATGCTTCTACGGCAGTTTTCATGTAGTTTGCGGCCATTTTCTACTGGCCAGAGTGAGAGCCTATGGCTAGCTACCACGAATAGGCAGGAATATTCTATTGGCCAGCGTGAGAGCCAACAGCTGACTGACATGAATGTAAACTAGAATGCTAGCATGCAAAAAAAAAATCGATAGCTGCATTCATCACAAATGGAAAAAATTTAAATATGCCTGGCACTTTACTCCAATTGGCTCATTCGCTTGCTTAAACTCAACGTTGATTCTGATTCCGCAGAACTGGGTTGGGTGTGAAACAGTATTTGTTGTTAACATTCTTTTTTCATTCGGTTTTTCCAGTTACGAGTCCATTTTTAAAGCTGATCGTTTTGTGTTCATTTTATTTAGTTCTTTTTTTGTAACAGATTTAATGTTTAGTATAGAGCTTAGAAAAAATCGCAGTGTGAGATAGCCAAGAAGTAAGGCATGTAGCAACATCAGCACGTCAAAGGGCACTCCTTTAATTGCAAGGAAGGGCAAAAATATTTTAAGTCAAGTGATAGCGATTGCTGTATGAGTCGAACTATTTTTGAATCAAGCACGGGCAACGCCGGGACATGCTGCTAGTGTATGTATAAAAGCAGGTTAGTGTTTACACTATTTACATTCTACCTTGAGGACACATGACCCAGAGGATAAAAGCGTTGTTTAGATAAACGCAATACCTCATCTCAGAAATATAAGCTGGTTACTATCTAAAAATATAATATCTATACAATAGCTAGTCATCATCTAAAGTATATTATATGTAAAAAAAAAAGCATAATATGTGTACAAAAGGATATGTAGAAATGAAGAATATATGAACAAAAAGTAAAGACTATCTAAAATATATATTTACAAGAGCTTGTCAATATCTAAAATACGTATATATGTACAAAAAGTAGACACTATCTAAAAATATATGTACAAAAGCTAATTACTAATCAAACATATATGTATGAATAATAATTACTATATAGAAAGTGTATTGCATAAATACTTATCATTATCTAAAAATATACTATGTATACAAAATAAAACAAACCATTGAAACTAAACTAGGGGCATCAAATATTAGGTTGGCACAATGGTTTCCGACGGAATATTGTACACAAAAGCTAGTCGCTAACAAAAAAAGAAAAAAAATGCAGTTTGAGATGGATAATTTCTCGTTTAATTACGCAAAAATTAAAATAACACTGACATCTCGTTTTAACAGATATATTTACCAAAATTACACAAATATATGTTTAAATAATAAAGTTGAAGGGTAAATTAATTCAATAAAATCGCCATTGGCTTCAACCACGGCCTCCAGACGACTTCGGAATCTCTTGCAGCTCATCTAGATTGTCTCCTTGTTTAACTTGGTGAATGCTGCCATAATCCTTTCCCTCACTTCATCTTTGGCGTTAAAAGGAGTTATTTGGTTTCTCGCCTAACTGCGTCCCACACATAACAATAAAGGGGGTTGCATTCTGGGAAGTTATGTGGCCAGATATAAAAGGGTGATACTGTCGCAGAAATTGTTTGACAGCTATGACTGGGTTCTTCTGCTTATGTGGCATATTGCTGTGTTCTATTGTCAGAGATAAGATTTTCCAGCAGTCACCCTCTTGACTGAGGGAAACACTACTTCCTCGGGGCACTTGATATAGGTCCCTGTTTTGAATTTGACGCCCTGTGGGAAAATGAATGGAGGCATAACGTCGCAATAACTAGTATATCATTCAAAACACCTTCGTAATCACCATCAGATTCATCCAACTCTTTCTGAATCCTTTACGCTGTCCTTAGGTTGACGCCCAAACACTCTGAAATTTTCGTATTTGAGCTTTCGGTACGAATGGCAAGCACTACAGTATGCTGTTTCCAAATTTCTGGCAGAGTGAATTGCGTCATGGTGCTCTTCATCTCACAGACGCTGCCCAACTGACCTATTTTATACGGTGCAGTCGTCAAAATCAAACAACGCCCATGCGTGAAATTAAAAAATATATTATGTTGGCAATATACCTATCGTACCCTGTATATATACATATTAATATATATACAAGTTCTAGTCACGATTTAAAAATATGTGTACAAAAGTTAGTCTTTATCTATATGTACTCAGACAAATTCATAATATTTCTACTATATCTGGTTTTCACACGTTAAATGTAATTTTGAAATTTTTGTATCTGCTCTTTTTAATACTGTTTTTCACCCAGTGTAATGCCAGGGAGTAACTCAAATTAGTGTGTTACTAAATTTTATGGGCTAAAGTGAGGTAGTAAGAAGTACATGCTATGGGAATATGTAACCTTTGACCATAGCAGACTTGAAGATGTTACGATTGTAATAGAAAGCATTTTCTAAGGAATCTACCCCCCAAAGTTCTTCTAGAGAAGAAACTGTTTGAATGGAACTTCTTACTTTCTAATTTAATATGAAGGGGGGTGAAGATGTGCCGAACCTGTGTACGTATCATGGTGTAAAGGCATAAACTGGTGATAGTAAGGAAAGTAGAACTTTTGCCATGAATATAGAGATATAGTAGCGGGACAATTGCAACACGGCAGGTCAGTGGGAAAAGTGTTTCAAAAGAGGAAAAGAATTCATCACCCACAAGTCCTGCGAGAACGCCATCAAGGTTGAACTA